>CM067474.1:4491597-4531630 GCA_034552555.1 Semaprochilodus insignis | reverse complement strand
TAGTAGTAGCAGTAGTAGTATTAGCAGTCGTGGTGTTAGTAGTAGTAATGGTAGTAGTAGTAGTAGTAGTGGTAGTAGTAGTAGTTGTGGTGGTGGTGGTAGTAGTAGTAGTGGTGGTGGTAGCAGTAGTGATAGTAGTGGTGGTAGTAGTAGTAGTTGTGGTGGCGGTAGTAGTACTAGTGGTGGTGGTAGCAGTAGTGATAGTAGTGGTGGTAGTAGTAGTAGTTGTGGTGGCGGTAGTAGTAGTGATAGAATATAAACACAGTGTAGAATATAAACACATTTATCTTACCTATCCCATTATATTCAACATTGCTTTTATAGATATTACTGTACTACTATGTGCTATTAATATTATGATTAGTAGTAGCAGCAATAGCCATTACAAACATTATTACTGTACTTTATTATCATCATTAGTAGTAGTAGTAGCAGTAGTAGCATTATTAATAGTAGTAGTAGTAGCAATAGCTACTATAGTAAAAATAATAGTAGGAGTATTAGTAGCAGCAGTGACAGTAGAAGTAGTAATAGTTGCAGTGGTAACAACTGTAACCATAATAATAATAGTAGCAGTACTGATAGTTGCAGTAGTTGTAGTAGCAGAAGTAGTAGCATCAGTAGTAGTAGTTACAGTAGCAGTAATAGTTGCAGTATTAGCAGTATTAGCAACAAAAGTAGTAACAGTAGTAGTAATCGTTACAGTAGCAGTAATAGTTGCAGTATTGGCTGTATTAACTGTAGTAGTATTGTTAACCATAGTAATAAAGGTAGTAGTAATACTTGTAGTGGTAGTTGCAGTAGTAGTTACAGTAGCAGTAATAGTTTCAGTAGTAATAGTTGCAGTATTAGCAGCATTAACTGTAGTAGTGTTAGTAACGATAGTAATAAAGGTAGTAATAATAGTTGTAGTCGTAGCAGTGGCTGTTAATAGAAAGAATAGTAGCAATAGTAGTAGTAGTAGTTGTAGCAACAACAGCAGCAGTAGCATAGTAGTAATACCAGCAGTAGGAGTAGGAGTAGTAATGGTGGTGGTAGTATTGTCTTATCATTTACAAGTGTTTAAACTTTCCTTGGACTAGTATATGGTAACACTACTACGGTAACTATTATTATTACTATACTACTAATCTTTAGCCTTTATGGTTTGCTGTATATTGCCCACATGAATCTCAATGCTTGTTAACTGTTTGATGGTTCATTAATGATTGTTCATTTTCCACAGCTGTGTTCTCTGTGAACGTGTACACGACGGGTTTTAATCTGTTTGTCTGCATCTTTCGCCCCTCTTAGGTATCCAAACGCAGCGCAGTCAGAATAGTTTGCATTTCAATAGCGGGGAGGTTTGGTCTATCGGTGCTTTTCGAGTGCGCGGTGAAAGAGGAGCGCCGTAAAAATATATTAGTGCTAAAAAGTGCCCTATTGCTGCGCCCCGGGGCGTGAACGATCTTCTGGTGCAGAAAGACACACGGCCACTGCATGGCCAGGCCAACACAAAGGGGGTGAAACGGGCCAGAAAACACTATTGTCCCCCATTCTGCCCCTTCAATACGAGATTAAAACACCAGAAAGAGAGAGAGAGAGAGAGAGAGAGAGAGAGAGAGAGAGAGAGGGAAAGGGTTGGCCGTTTATGCTCCACCGTCCTGCTGGCGCTGGCTTGGATAAAAAAAGGAGGTTTTATTGTTGAAGAGAAACAGATTTGGCTGTTTTCGGTTTAAATGTGTAGATTTCCGCCTATGTGAATTTTTGAGAGCGCGCGAGGACCACACAGCGCGCGCCAGCAGATGTCTAATTAATACATTATTTATATCAGATTCCATTATAATGAGCCCATCTCTCCCTCACGTGAGCCACGGCCTGCCAAGAAAATGGTCAATAAATTCGCCCTTTCTATGGAAAAGTATCGTACCCCCCCTTGCCCCGCCCCCTCGGAGTACCAATCATATTGCAGAGCGAAGAGGGGGGTTGTTTTCTTTTGTTTTGTTTTGTTTTGTTTTTTGTTTGGTTTTGTTTTTTATTTGTATTTTATTTCATTTTATTTTTCCCACCCGTATTTATACTTATGAGCGCCCCGCCGCTAAAGCCCCGCCCCCCTCCGGCACTGTAATTGGCTAGTCGCTCATACTACGCGAGGCTGGGCTATGCGTTCTAGAACGGCGGTGTGTTTGTGAGTACGAGGGGACGAGTCATTCACAGAGCGCGAGGGGCGGGGCTTGCCGGAATACGGGTGGAGGAAAACCTACAACAGCGTGAAGGAGGGGGGAGGAGGAGGAGGAGGAGGAGGGAGCGGGGAAAAGTTTTCTTTTCTCTGCTCGGAGAAAGAGGGAGAGAGAAAAGGGAGGAGGGGCGCCGAGAGGCAGCTCAGCCAAGCGTGCAGAAACGGAACCGTGCGAGAAGCGACGGACAGGCAGACACCATCAGCGCGGACTCTTCGAGACACGAAGTCGAACGGATAACCTGGGACGAGGAAAGAGAGGGAAGTTGAGCAAAAGGGAAAGACAACAACGCCAGGAATTCGGGTTGGGATGCGCCAGGAATGCGAGCTCCAGCGCCGAGGCTTTCTGGGAAAACTTCTCTTTATCTCTCCCTCTGTCTTTCCAAGGTAATCTGATAACCCGCTGTAGCCCACAGGCCTCCTGAACAGCCTCTGCAAGCTGCATGCTGCTTGAACCGTCTGTAGTCATGCTCTTATTCATGATCAGGGATTTTACTCGCTGAGCACGAGCTGGTTGTGTGGCATGTGGAGCACGTTGGGATTTATGACTCTTTGACTGACAAATGTGGACGAAAGCTGACTTTGCAAATCCGTGAGCTGCGGGGGACCCCCAGCATGGAGGCCCCATGTGGCCCCCCTGTGCTTTCCTTCTCCTTCTTCATCTTCACCTCGCTCGTGGTGGCTCTGAATGGCCAGTTGGTCTGCTGGCAGGCCTTGCTGCAGTGCCATCAGGAGCGAGATTGCGAGCTGGCCTATAACCAGTACCTGACAGCATGTGACGGAAACCTGAGGGGAACGAGGAGGCAGTGTCCCAGCCACTGCGTCGGGGCGCTCATCCGCCTCAACCAGACAGCCAGCGGGCCAGGCCTGGAGACTTGTGACTGCGGGCAGGACGTGGAGTGCCGCAGGGCCAAGAAGGCCATTGAGCCATGCCTGCCCAGAACTCACCCCGGCGGAATGGGCTGCACTGAGGCCCGGCAGCGCTGCGAGGAAAACCCCAGCTGCCGGACATCCCTGACCACCTACCTGTCCTCCTGCGGTCAGCTTTTCAATGGCAGGAAGTGCTCGGGCCGCTGCAAGACCACCATCGAGGAACTGCTGTTAATGCCTGACGGGGTCTTGCTGGACAAGTGCATATGTGATGGAGTAGAGAGGCCGTTTTGCGAGGTGGTCAAGGAGAACATGGTCCGGCTGTGCTCTGTCGGTGACCGCGGAGCGCAGACTGACCAGGACAGCCATGACGATGCCTATGAGGACGAAGATTACGAGGTTAAAGGCGAGCGGAAGACGGATATGGACGCTGTGGTGCAATATTCGGGGGCCAAGCACTTCTCAAGCCATATCGTTCTGGTCTGGGGGTCACTCTTGTTGACTCTTCTTGGGGCTTGAGCACCACCCTGGTCAGCACTGGGCTCTGAAGATGGAGCAGATGGAGTTTTGTTTCAGTCAGAATAGCAGGTGCTAACAAAAGGGGTATCAAGGGTCTAATGAAGGTGCTCTACGGATAAGAGGTTAAACATACCCAAACACGAAAGCATTTCTGGAAAAACAAAGTCATGCCTAGGGACGAAAGGTTCTCTAGAACTCTAGAAGAGTGCAAGGAAGTCCTACACTGTTCAGTATGGATTATCTCTTATGTAAGACTTAAGCTACAGGAATCTTACAAGGTTCCACGAGTGAAGCTAAATCCTTAAGACTCCTTTTTCACTGAAACATGCCTTAAAAGAAGATTCCCGCCCCCTTTTCTGCCTGACCTCATATCCGTGGCATATGGTCAATCACCATGGACAATGATTCCAGTTTTCCTGGCACTTGGAAGAGTAAGGAAAACATGTCAGCTTACTGAATATTAACGCCAGCAGTAGTCATAGTCCCAGATTTGTGGTGTATAATCACACATTCCAAGCATTTAGTCACGGAATTCAGCAGGTGCCTATTGGCTTCTGTTATGAGCGCGTTTTGAGTCCACAGGTTTTGGGCTCTTTTTCCGAGCACGGGAATCCTGTCAAAATGATTGTCTGTGGTAATTGACCGTATGCCATAGATGCAGCACATAGGCATTGTGTTGGGAAACACTGAAGTGTCCCTTTAAGCACCAAGATTTGTGGCACAGGGAGAGGATAGTTTGATGAGAGACTATGAAGATGTAAACTGTGATTCCCTCCCACTCTCGCGCTCTCTCTCTCTTGCGCTATGTTTTGTTGCGCCCCATTGCTGCCTGAAGTGTGCCTTTTTTTTGTAGTAAGACCTAAGACAAACAGTGAACTTGCTTGGTGGGTGTTTGCAGACCTCTTGTTGCCCACACGCTCATTGTGGTGACCATTGCACTTCAAATATTTGCGGTGGACGGGCAGAGAAAAGAGCAGGTTTCAGGATCAAGTTGTTAAATTAAGTGGAGAGCCTCTTCACAGGCTACTAAAATGCACCCCCCCCCCTTCTTTTCCACCCCCACTCACTCCATTCTCTCTCTCTGTCTCTCTCTCCCTCTCTCATTTCACTGAATCATCCCCTGGCATGACCTCTTTCCTCTCTTTTTCTCCCTCCCCCATTCCTAGAGGAAATGCTTGATCTCTCTCTCTCTCTCTCTCTCTCTCTCTCTCTCTCTCTCATTTTTTTCCCTCTCTCTGCTTCTGAGCTAGGCCATTGTTTGTGCTCTAAAGTAATTGGGTTTTATGATTTCTCTCCTGCACATGGAAAGCTTGGGAGAAGCTGTGTTTCTGCTGGAGATCTGATTAAAAGCAGCAGAACCCCCCTCGCCCCCTAACTTCAAACGTCTGCTGACTTTTCAGCCTTGCTCGCTTGCTTGCTTGCTTGGAGGGAAGGAAAATGAATAGCCGACGGTCTCTTCGGAGCTTGATTCTGACTGACTCGGATGGGGAGTCAGCGGTTATCTGAGTTTTGGGCTTAAAGCTCTTTTTTGGCCTGGGTTTAAATCAGGAATTAATCACATTAGGTGCGTTAACACCATAACAGTGTATAGCTGGAATAAATGATTGAATGTCGTACGCTTCTTCTGTTGAATTGCCACAAACTTTGTATGTACAGAAAGCAATATATTTATGTCTTGAACAATATGAAGGAATAAAACCGAATGTGAAATGTCCACGTAATTGCTCGTTCAGTTGGTTTATTGGCTAAGTAGTAACCTAATAGCATTACAAAACATTTAAAATGGTTTGTTTAAACTAAAAGTTACAGCTTTGTAACGTATTTACAGCTTTGTTCATGATTTTGTCCCTCATAAATGTAGTTTCCCCCACTTACCGGAAATGTTTGGTGTCTTCTTCTTCAGTTTAGCACTGAAGCTACTACAGCTAGCTTACCTAACCGAAGCTTAGCCACTTATTAGCATCTCGAAACCGCATCACTGAATTACCACAAACTGCGTTGAGTTGTTGCGTAATCTTAAATAAACTTGCTTATACATGCTTTCTCACAGTGGTAACTATAAAAATGGATAAACGTAAGAACCAAATTTGGGCCTTAAGATGGCCACTACTACTGTTTTTAGCTATGCTAGCATACTTTTGCCCAGATAAAACCAGGTAGGAAGCGTGTTTAAGAGTAAATCTCACCGTGCTTCGGTCAGTTTGTAGTCATAAGTCACACAAACAAGTCTTTTTAACAATATTTAACAGTTTAACATGGTTTGAGGCAAATGTAATCAATTTAGATGCTAACTGATGGCTGGCTTTTATTGATAGCCCCAGTGCAAAACTTTGGACACCAACCATATGTAGCCTGACTGACGACTTAATTTGGGGTAAAGGGGGAACATTTTATATATATATATATATATATATATATATGTACGTAATGAAGTGGCTGGTGAGTATCTACACAGTATCACTGTCCATGTTATCAGCTCCATTGACCATATAGGAGCACTCTGTAGTTCTACAGGTACAGACTGTAGTCCATCTGTTTCTCCGTATACTGTACTACCCTGTTCTTCAATGGTCAGGACCCCCACAGGACCACCACAGAGCAGGTATTGTGTGGGTGGTGGATCATTCTCAGCACTGCAGTGACACTGACATGGTGGTGTGAGTGGATCAGACAGCAGTGCTGCTGGACACCTCAGTGTCACTGCTGGACTCGTCGACCAACCAAAACTATCCAGCCAACAGCGTCCTGTGTGCAGCGTCCTGTGACCACTGATGAAGGACTAGAGGATGATCAACACTGCACTGTGCAGCAGCGTATGAGCTATCATCTGTGACTGTACATCTACAAGGTGTAGAAGTGGACACTCCAGTTCTGACTGTAAAAAGCAGTCTTACAGCTTGTTTGTGAACCGGCCGGACTAAGCTGCTGTAGGCAGGACAGGCGAACAGATTTTAACGACACTGGTTTTTGTGACATCACAAACACGGCAAATTAAACAGAGGCTGTTTTTGCAGCTCAGTGTTTCCATATATGGACTGTATGGTAGGTTTTTAACAATGTTTACATTCTACAATGAGCCCCTTTATTTCCGAACAGTGAGGAAACAGTCTGTTTTCCCCGACAGGGGCCCTATAAGGAAAAGGTGTAAGTGCAGAAGGCAGTTTCTCTGTGAAAACATCTCACTGAAGGCATGCGTCGGAGCTTTGCTCCAAATCTCTCTCTACCCCCTCACCCCCCTCCTCCTGCCCCCCCTTGAGCTGTCCCCCTGCAGCCAGCTTCTGGGAACAAAATCAAAACAAACAAAGGCAGGAGAGTTAGAGGGGGAGGGTGGGTGGGGTTTGGGGTGGGCTAACAGGAGCTGGGCCTTAGTGTCCAATTTATCTGGGTGTTGGGACAGACCCATATTTCAATCCACACAGCCTCACACTGGGACGAGTTCAGATGCAGATTTTAGGCCTAGCTTTGTGTCCCGTGGGTACAATGTTCTATTCATGACGGCCATGTCAGTGTAAGATGAATACTGCGTGTGTATGTGTGTGTGGTATAGATGAGAGCTCCGTGTTCAAGGATTAACCCTCTCAGTGCACAGTCTCTCTCTCTCGCAGTGCCCGTTGGAACAGTGCTTGGGAGAGAGCCAGAACAGGCCATAAGAGACCCGAGCAGAACTCCAGCAAAATGGGGCCAATTACAAACACAGTGCTGCTTTGTGAGCGTATGAGTGAAAGTATGAATGTATGAGAGAGTGAGAGACAGAGTAATTACATGCCAGTGAATGAAGGCTAGAGTGGAACTATTTAGACTGGTCTCCAGTGAGCAGGGAAGAAGGAACGGCCCAGCAGAAAATGAGAATTTACACAGTATATAAAATAGCCCCTTACGTTAGGCCAAACGTAGACGATCAGCCAAGATCAGTTTGCTTCTGTAGTTCTACACCGGAGCTGTGGTAACTTAGGTACACCAGTTGGGGTCACGCAACCTATACATGCCTCAAAGGGCCCATATGTATATGTAATTCATTACTAGATGACCATTTCCAACCTCTCTTTACCTTTCCAAGGGCCCATATCATGGAAAAATGAATTCTGAGGTAATATGTATACACTGCTAATCATTTACCACATGCTCCCCAGTCCATACGATCCCTTTACAGATACAATGCTGCAAAAACAGCCTGTTTTGCATTGATTGTTTTTGTGATGTCACAGAAACCATTTTATTACATATCATATATCCACCTATTCAGCCTACAGCAGTTTAGCCCCGCCCACCCATTTTGAAGTTCCTTTATCTTCCTTCCCAATAGCACTGCAGTCCCACACTTCCTTCTGGGTGCAGATATTCTTTTGATGATTAGTGTAATTAGGATACACACAAAGTCAGTCAGAGCGGGTTGGTACGAGATGTTCTGTTCTAGAGTAACTTGCCGGGTTAGAATTGTTCACAGCGGTGGTGATAGGAACCAGACATCCGAGGGGTTTAAGGCCTCTAAACGCTCCTATTGTTGATTCACAAAACACATTTGGCTGTAATATATTCCATTAGTGGAGTGAGTGGAGAGGTACATGCATGTCAAAATAGTCCCCGAAAACACCATAAAACCACCAGGTGTAGGTTCACTGATGGCTTGCTACCTGTTATAGAAAGGGTGACACCTGGTTCCATTCACCACCACTGTAAACAAATCAGTAAGTTCCATCTCTGGACTCACCCAGCCATTCACACGCAGAGAGACAGCGACACCAGCCGAGGAGAGATGTCTTTAATTAACTTCATCTGCAGGCCAGACATTTAATAAATAATTCCAACAAAAAATTATAATCTCATAAAAAAGGCTTATACATACAAACAAACAAACAAACAAACAACAGAAAAACGTTGTCAGCCCTCCAGCATTCAGCACTAGATCATAAAGTAACCCTCATTCCCAAAAATAACCCCACTAACACTAAGTGCCTCATCATCATTTCAATACCAGTTTTGGACAGATGGAAAAAAAACCTCCAGCTTCAGAGTGTTTTTACTGCCGGGCCACCAATCTAAACTGTTAACCAGCGGCGCGCGAGGCAGGCAGGGGGAAAAAAGGCTCGGTGCTTGATGTGTGGCAGCCCGAAAGTAAATGCAAGAGCAGAGCAAACAGGGAGGAAAGCCACACGGACCCAAAGCCCCACTTACTCTGCGGACGAGCTGTGGTGAAGCTCAGAGAGAGAGAGAGAGAGAGAGAGAGAGAGAGAGTGTGTGTGTTTATGAGAGAGGAACAGAGAGCTGAGAAAAGCTGAGAGCAGAAAAAGCATACAGCAAGATTTTTTTTTTCCTCGCGTTTCTACAAGTTCCCTTACGTGTCCAGCAGTCATTAAAACACCCAAAACACACTCCAAGCCTCGCACAGTCCTCTAATACAGTTTTGTGATTGGAGAGAAATGAGCATGTGTAAAACATCCGTTTGTAACACCGCCCGTATACAGTATACTCAACCTGCTCCTAACGCTACAACGGACAAAGCAGTAGCCGCCAGTGTTTGCCTGATTGGCTGAGGCCGGAAGCAACCGTGCCTGCGATCCTATCGGATTCCTTCGGATCCAGAAGGCAGGGTCACCTTTCGGTCTGGTCACATGACCTTGCCGGATGAGTCCACAGTTAAGGATGGCCACCGCTACTGTAGACAACATGCTAAGTGACAAACAGTTAAGAGTTAGTTTGGTTCAAAAAACCAAAAACTTATTAACATTAATAAATCATATTTGTGTTCATGTTTATGGATAACAGCATCTAAGAAACCACACTAGCAAGTCTATTAGAGACTAGTGGACAACTCAAGTGAGCGAGCGATAAGCTTCCATTACCTGTTAGCAACTTTGGCTTTATAGCTCCAGTTCTAAACTAAAGCTACTCTGTGTGGCGTGAGTGACGCGGAACAGCCTGATTTACATTTCGGTGCTCATTTTTGATCAGCTCTTTCACACGGGGTGTGGAAGCAAAGTGGTGAAGCATCCCAGACGCTGCACTGAAGCAGCCAGGAGCTGAATTTTTCCATGTGCCGTGTGCAAAATACACTGGAATAAGCCAAGGAAATTAAATTAATTAAAATTCAAATGCAAATTTCATTCAGTTCATGAATGTTATCAAACACGGTGGTGCAGTGGGTAGTGTGGGTAGTGGAGTGTTCGGGGTCTTGAGTTTAAATGTTATCCCAGTGTCTGTACGGGTTTCCTCCCACAGTCCAAAGACATGCAGTCAGGTGTACTGGAGATGCCCCTCCCTTTAGGTGTGAACGTGTATGTCTGCCATGCTATAGACTGGTGGCATGTCCAGGGTGTTTCCTGCCTTCTGCCCAATGAGCGCTGAGACAGACTCTAGCACCCCCTAGCGGACCCAGAAGGATAAGAGGCTTGGCAGACGAGTAAATGAATGAATCAATCAATCAAACTTGAAACTATGAAAGTCAAAATGCTCTTGAGGGTAAACAAATGGACCATTTGCTCTTTTATACCGCAAGTTACACTTAGACGGCTTTGGCTATTTATCCGTCTGGAAAAAGGAAAAAGTCTGTATAGCTTGATATGAAAGGCCAGCATATGGAAGCTGTAGCCATCATGCTAGCTTGTCGCTCACGGCACGCAGAGGTAGCATGTGTGGATCAGGCGTCAGATACCAAACATGTGGGAACCTGTACGCAATCCTGGATGTATTAACATCCTCAGGTGTAACATTTAAGCTGTTGTAATGTATCAGCCTAACAAAGTGCTCACTTAATCCACAATATACTGTATAACCCACAATCAATACGCTCTCCTTGTAATGAAACACACAGTTGTTACCTGCAACAAATAATAATAATACATTTCACCATACGGTCCACCCCAGTGGTCAATGGCCACTTGATTAGGTTTTATAGGAGCACTTTGTAGTTCTGCGATTACAGATGTTTCCCTGCATACTGTCCTAACCCCTGCTTTACCTTGTTCTTCAATGGTCAGGACCCCCACAGGACCACCACAGAACAGGTTTTATGTGGGTGGTGGATCATTTTCAGCACTGCAGTGACACTGACGTGGTGGTGGTGTGTTAGTGTGTGTTGTGCTGGTGTGAGTGGATCAGACACAGCAGTGCTGCTGGAGTGTTTAAACACTGTGTCCACTCACTGTCCACTCTATTAGACACTCCTACCTTGCTGGTCCACCTTGTACATGTACAGTCAGAGACGATAGCTCATCTGCTGCTGCACAGTGCAGTGTTGGTCATCCTCTAGTCCTTCATCAGTGGTCACAGGACGCTGCCCACAGGACGCTGTTGACTGGATAGTTTTGGTTGGTGGGCGATTCTGAGTCCAGCAGTGACACTGAGGTGTCCAGCAGCACTGCTGTGTCTGATCCACTCACACCATCACATCACACACTAACACACCACCACCACCACGTCAATGTCACTGCAGTGCTGAGAATGATCCACCACCCACATTCTACCTGCTCTATGGTGGCCCTGATGATTCTAAAACAGGAGGGCTGATTATGTATTTATATTCAGTATTTGGGGTAATGATATTATGTACTGGCAACATCCATGATCTATTCAGACTCTGGCATATTGTGATGTCATTTTTTGGAATCCCGTACCCTCCTACGTCCGTGATTCTGCTTCCAGCCCATGGAAAAACACTTAACTTGTTGTAAACTGGTCATTCAGGCATTGGTTTACCGAGCCCTTCACCGAGGGACGGAGCTGATGTAATGTTTAGCGCTGATACTGAATCATGGAAATTAGCTAACCACATTGGATCGAGGTGCAGTAGTGTTTGGATAATACGGACACTTGGGAGACAAGTGGCTTGTACTTGAGGCTTGATCAAGGCCAAATCTTGTTAACGGGCTGCTACTCGGAGCAGGTTTGATGGGAGCTGGATCGTGTTGCTGGTATAGCTTTGGAGACCCAAGGTTGTCTTGTCCATTAAAGTAGCTTTGGGTTATTAGAGGGTCAGGGTGGCCTTGACTGCCATCACTGTACATACACAGCTGATTTATACTTCTGAAAAGACTGTGTGGTGGTAATAACTACTGTTTTATCACAAGGCGTGGGAAATATGCTGGTGAAATAATCTTAGTTACCTGATAGCCATATTAAACGTGATAAGCTGAAAATGGTAAAGCACAAACAGCCCCGCCCATTAAACCTGAACAGATGACATAATTGCTATGATATCAACAAAAAAACATTCCACACAATCGAAACATTTACCCAACTGTTTACAGTGTTGGTGCAGATTATGTTTAGCCTGACATCATATCGCCCACCCAGATCTTTCAGGCCAACTTCTTGTTTTCCCTTTTCTAGTTATTTTTACACTGACATACCAAAAGTCATGTGATAGCAGTATTATGACGTGGCCTTCAGGGGACGGCCTGGGAACGCCCACGCCTGTATAGGTTGTGAGGTATTATCCTGTGAGTGAGGCTGAACAATGGCCAGTGTGCTTCTGACGTGAACTACCAGAGTTTATTCAAGGCATGACAATATAATGGCTCGAATGGGCTCATGTTGGGTGAACGTGCAGGCCACACCATTCATCAGAACTCTCCAGAATGCTCCTCAAACCAATTCTGGACAACTTGGGCCCGATAGCATGGTGCATCATCCTGCTGGAATATCCCATCTTTGTGGGGCTACATGAAGTCCATGACGTGGTGCAAATGGTCACCAAGCAGTGAAACATAGCAGACACCGGTCAATGATATGTTTAGGCGGACCAGTGGACACAACCACTGCCATGAGAACACACGCCACACCAGTATGGAACCACCACCAGCCTGCACAGGGCTTTGTTGACAACCGGGGTCCATGGCTTTATGGGTCTGTACCAGATCATCTACCCTACACCACATGGTGCCATTCCTCTAGGGTTCAGTTAGCAACCTCACGAGTCCAGAAGAGGCCCACTCTGGTGGGTCTTCTGCTCTCGTATCCCATGGAAGCTAAAGAACGCTGCACTGACCTGTGGGATATGTGTGTGGGACCACCTGCATTGAATGTGGGTGTGATTTCTGCCAGAGTCACTTGCCTGTTAACACAGACAATTCTACCCAGACGGTCGCCGGTCACGATCATTACACGCCCCCGGGCGACTACTGCGCTGTCCACTGTGGACATGTGTATGATGTATTCCCACTACACACGTGACTCTGTGGATTGAGGAATATTAAATGGCTGCACAGCTTCCTAAATGGAATGTCATCCGCTGGCCAGTGTTCAACCTCACTCACAAGATAACACCTCATAACTTATACAGGTGTGGGCGTTCCCAAGCCGTCCCCTGAGGTAAAGCAACTTCATAATCAATTTACATATTGCTTTCCCGTGACTTTTGGTATGTCAGTGTATTGTATAATCTGGGATTTGCAGTGCTTTCAAGCTACAACCATCATAGGATGCTCCTCTTAAGCTCCCCCTAGCATTCAAGTATGCTGGTGACACCTTAGCAACCACCTGGGTTACCTTGCAACCACCATCATAGGAATTACTATATAAATTTAGTTAAGCTATCAAAAATCATAAAGCAGTTTTTAACTCTTGATGTTGTGAAGTGTTGTCGTTGGCTTTGTCAAGTGAAGGTTACCTCACAAGCTTTCACTTTCTAGTTATTAATTTGTTTTTTTTTTTCACATATGATCCAACTTTTCTGTTTGCCGTTTTCTCTTTCTGTCCACTTTTCTCTCACAGATTAAGAGTTTGATGAGCAGAGCAGAATACCTCAAGGAGCAGATTAAGGTAAAGTCAGTGTGCACTGTACACCACTGGGGTGTACAAAAGAGTAATGGTAAATAATGAATAATGACTGATTGTAACATTTACTGGGCTGCTGGGAAAACACCTGCACCTGGGGCCTCAAACACTCATGAAGGTTCTTAATATAAAGCACTAATGAGTTCATAAGAATGTTGTTAAATGCAATTCTCAAATACTGATTCATTTCTTACGATTTTTGGGCTGTCATGTCAGCTTACCATATACCGATCCAAACAATCTCAGCACAAGCATTATTTGCGGGATAACAGGGAGAGGTGAGGTTTGTTTCCGAGGGGGGGAGCGGAGTGTGCAGCTAATTAGTTAAAATGTGTGCTAGATATGTGATCGGTTTTCTTGAGAGTCAGTTTTGTTGCAGGAATATATAATCAGTTAGGCTGCCACGTCTTTGAGAGGCCTTTGTGGATTTTCCTCTATCTGTTCAAACCCCGTAAAACAATGTAAAACCCAGCATGACAACAGTTTTGCCGTATAAGCTCACCGTACAAAAAAATGAGTCCCCTGTGACTGAAACGTACCTAATAGAGTGTAACACTGCCACCAGCACCAATAACAGCTGTGACTGGATTTGGCGTGTACTGGACAAGTTTCTGGATGTAGCCACATCAATATTCAGATACTCTTACATCATAGAATTGGTCAGTTGGTGGAATACAGCGATAGGAATGTTGTCTTTCTCAGTAAGACGATGAGCAAAAGGCAAAACCTGGTTGTCCAGCAGCTCCGGTTTCCAAAACTGTACTGTTTAAAGTTGGACAAATTTAGATGTTTACCATCTCTTACAGCCTAAGAGGAGTATGAGGCTATCAGAAGGCTAAGAAAACATTTAAGAACCTAACGTTTTTGAGAAATCTACAAAACTCTTAGGGAGTTATTTTAACATACATTGAGGATAAGTCTCCACCAGCCTTGTGGTTTCTGACACCATATGAAGGTTTCTCAGTAGAGAATCCCCACATAGAAGGTAATGTACTTAGGGGCTGAGCTTAATCCGTCCGCTTCTTTACTTTATGTATGCAAGCCATTCGTCTGTATGTAAATCACTGGTATGGTGTGTTTATGTTTAGATCCGAGAAACCCAGACTGACGTGGATAAAGACCCAGTCTCTGAGTCTGTGCGGACATGTAAGTATAGAACACAAGGTTTTGTTTTTTAAGATCATATAATGTTAGTGTCCAGGAGAAAGCGGACATACACTCTGTGGCCAACTTACCATATAGGAGCACTTTGAAGTTCTACAATTACAGACTGTAGTCCATCTGTTTCTCTGTATGCTCTGTTACCCTGTTCTTCGGTGGTCAGGACCCCCACAGGACCACCACAAAGCAGGTATTACGTGGGTGGTGGATCATTCTCAGCACTGCAGTGACACTGACGTGGTGGTGGTGTGTTAGAGTGCGTGGTGCTGTTGTGAGTGGATCATATACAGCAGTGCTGCTGGACACCTCAGTGCTCTGCTGGACTGAGAATCGCCCACCAACCAAAACTATCCAGCACAACAGCGTCCTGTGGGCAGCGTCCTGTGACCACTGATGAAGGACTAGAGGATGACCAACACTGCACTGTGCAGCAGCAGATGAGCTATCGTCTCTGACTGTACATCTACAAGGTGGACCAGCAAGGTAGGAGTGTCTAATAGAGTGGACAGTGAGTGGACACAGTGTTTAAACACTCCAGCAGCACTGCTGTGTCTGATCCACTCACACCAGCACAACACACACTAACACACCACCACCACGTCAGTGTCACTGCAGTGCTGAGAATGATCCACCACCCACATAATACCTGCTCTGTGGTGGTCCTGTGGGGGTCCTGAGTATACAGAGAAACAGATGGACTACAGTCTGTACCTGTAGAACTACAAAGTGCTCCTATATGGTCAGTGGAGCTGATGAAACGGACAGTGAGTGTAGATACAAGGGCGTAATGAATGAATGTTATGACTTCTTCTTCTTCTTCTTCTTCTTTTCCGAGATACAACGTACAGTATATTCTGCATATGTATGATTTGACTTCATAGAATACTCATTGTGCAAAAATCATAAGCACACATGGTTCACACACTAAAACCAAGCCTTAACAGCAACCAGCGCATGCACCCACACACATACGCACACAGCTCTGTTTTTGGTTTACTCAGCCGCATCTGAATTTATTTAAGGGCTCATAAAACTTCAAATGGGAATACTCTAAAAACCACACTTCTCTCTCTCTCTCTCTCTCTGTCTCTCTCTGTCTCTCTCTCTCTCTCTCTCTCTCTCTCTCTTTCTAGAGAGCAGAACACTAGAGAGTAGAATACAAAATATACACTCATCATCAAAAGAATAGCTGCACCCAGAAGGAAGTATGGAACTGCAGTGCTACTGGATATTCTCACTATTCTCAATATCCTCACACAGTTCCTGCAGATGGTGCGGTAGGGGTGGATGTGGAGTGACACCAGGCCTTCTGGACGTGTGACACGTGAACAAACCGCTCATCTTGGTGCTGACCACGGTGCCTCCACACACGGATTCGTTGGTCGTCTCCACCAAGACAAAAGCGGGACTCGTCACTGAAGATGACCCGCTGCCATTCCGAGTCACTCCATGACAGTCTGGCACGACACCACTGCAGTCTTGACGTGATGTTATAGGCAGTCGTTGTAACAGTCTGCATGCATGTAGTCCTGCCTTGTGCAGCTGCCTGCCAACGATCATGGAGGGCATCACTGCTCGCTGAATATCCGCAATCGTGGCTGTTGGGTCAGTCAGGTACAGCGATAAGGCCAGTCCTTGCTTACGTCACATGCACAGCCGAACGTAAAACTTGAATCATTAGCATGTCTCATGATGTCAAACCTACCCACCAAGTTTCATTCCTGTTGGTTGATTCCCTCTGGGTGCAGCTATTTGTACTACTGTTTTGTCAATGAGAGCATAACAAATCTCCTTTACACCCACCTCACTGTGGAGCAGCTCCCTCCTGCGGCCCTGAGACTCAGCTGCACGAGAAGAAAACGTGAGGAAAGAAAGAAAAGATGAATGTATCCTATATCGCATTTCATTTTGGAAAACAAAAAAATCAAAGCTAACGGGCATACAGGTATACAATTCCCCATTCGTTTTAAGGTTGTGTGTCATTACATTTCATAAATAGCTCTAGACTTCGCAAACTGAAGAGGCTGTACAAAGGCAATAGATACAGACAGCATTAATCATTTGATGGTGAAGCAGGTTGATTATTAACAATTAATTCCTTCATTGTAATTGGACAGAATTTTGCCATTTTGCCAGTCACATGACATGCAGTGGACGTTTTTGGTGTCTAAAGTTTGCTTCTTTAGTTTTCTACTGGAGCTATTCCGCTAATGTAGCCAACAAGTAAAGAAAGCTAATATTACCGATTTAATAGGTGCAACCGCATGGTAGGTCCAAACTAATATGGTCATTTCAACACCAATAACCAAGAGCAATAACCGATAATATCAGCCAGTTAAATTTTGGATTTATATTGTGTCATCAACGTTTAATAAGACACGGGAAATATTACCAATACAGTGAAATGCTCTTTTACTGCACCGGCAGCAAGTGAGAACCTCCACCGGGCGCTCTTCAACACAGCGGGACAGCAGGGAAGGAACTTTGAACCCCAAATAAACTAACGTCCACAACTTAACCACAAAAGTGAGACTGGGTGTGGCGGAACTCCCTGGTAAGCACTGAGGCCTTGCCTGGGCTATGGCAGACTGAAGGCACATGAAATCTCAGCTCCTCTGGCAGCAGCGCATGCAGTACGTGCACTAGCGTCAACACCTCTTGCGCAGCCTTTCTCGAACATTGGGTGTACCTGCAAAACCACAGCACTCAGCTCCACCGCCAGACCAACCCCGCCACGGGCACCTGGCCAAAGTGTTGCTGGAGGGCCGTGTTCAGTGACGCCAAGCCGCCATGCGGCTCCGTCCTCTATCTGGGCTCCACTGGAGAGCCTTAACATGCTGTTTGTTCTTCTTCACCACCTGCCTTTGAGTTTGTTGATGCGCCATTCCTCTGCAGGCTGCTGGGGGAGCACCATGGCACTTCTGACACTGACAACTGTGACGTCGGCGCAGAATAAAACATGGGAACACTGCACATGCGGGCAAATGCTCTTTTACTGCACAGGTAGCAAGGGAGAACTGCTAACCAGCACCTCCCAAGAGCCTCTTTGCGTGGTTGTTTTGCACGACCACGCCTCCTGCATTGCTACGGCACCGGGACCAGTGGTGCGACACCACAATGTCTTATGTTTTATGCTTATACTTCAACAGAATTTAACTTTGTGCTTTACTGAAAGATCCTAAAAACAGAAATACTGTAGCCTTGAGAGGTTTCCCATCATTTTTGCAATCCTGGTTTCTGTTTATAAAGAAACCTTTTACTTTTGTTATTTTTTCATCAATTCTTCTTATTGTTATTCCTTTTGGATTACAGTATGTTAAATGTTAAGTCTGGATACATTTAATGTTTTGTTTGTGTTGTTGTCACATGTTTAAACATGGGTTGACTCATATTTGGCTCTCTAGTGGCATTCCTGTCTAAGGCCTTGCCCTAATGTCAGGAGATTTTGAGGCGCAATGCAGTTTTTGGACGTCACCAAAAAGAGTTTAAAAATTATTCGAAATATTTTCTTCAATACTGATGAAACCGTAAGACGTAAACAGTTATTAACAGCTATCATAAGCTTACTTGACAAAAAAGTGGCCACCCGTGACTGCAACGTACCTAACAGCGTGCCTCCACGAGCACAAACAGCAGCAGCGACTCGTTTTGGCATGGACTGGACTGGAAGTTTCTGGATGTAGGCCACATCAATGTTCAGACACTCTTACATCAGAGGAATTGGTCAGTTGGTCCAGATTTGGTGGATGCCTTCTCTGGCACAATTCCGAGGAGAATTCCCTGTAGACTGGGATTTTAGCCACTGCTGATAGACTCGTATGACCGTACGCTTCCATACACCTGCAGATTCAGCTACTTCCTTCACACTATGGTCTTTGGCACGCCCAAATGCAGTCACTCCTTTTAGCCAATCATTAACATCTGCTTTGGAGCCATTTTCCACACATGGAACGAGACATTCACTGCACTGTAGTACCGCTTCCCAATCTATGAATCCTGACACTCACACGCAGGTATTTACAGCCCCATCATCCTCGTGCAGCGCCATCTGCAGGAGCCCGAAGTTACTACCACCTTAAACACACAAGGTGACTAAGTTTTAGTCTGGTGAGTTTATATTTAGTAGAGGATGTGTTAACTTGTTTACACAAAATATGTGATTTGCGCAGGCGCTCCCACACAAATCGAGGTGTTCAGTAATGGACACTGTATGACATACTGTTCTCTAGAAACACAAGCAAACGTACTGAGAAAAGCCAGGCTTTAAAAATAGCTGCTACTACCGTTTTTAGCTATGCAGCATGTTCCTGTCTGCACACCAAACATGTACTCAGTTTTGGGATAAGGGGAAACTATTCCTTTAACAATAGTCAGACCGCATTTACAAATCACAATGCTAGCCCACCCCTGCACCCCGTTCGTTATTAGCAGCATTTTTTTGGCTGAAGTGTTCCTCATGTGCTAACACTGTGGATTGGGTGGTCTCGAGCTTTCCCCAGCCCCTTTATCCACAGGGCCGCTGGCTCGAGCGCCGGGTGCTTTGAGAGATAACAGTTTTCATTTGTTTCCAGTATTTAATAACAGTGAGAGAGGAGGAGAGTGGCGCTGAATGGGATCCAGATGGCAGCGGAGCAGTACCACACACACGGCCCTGGCACGGCCTCCCTTCTCTCCAAACCACTCGCACCGCACATCTGGCTTCCAACTTTCCCCTTTAGCTGTCTTTCTAACTCTCTTTCTCTCTCCATCTCTCATCCCAGATCTTTCTACCTTACTCACAGTCGTTCCGTGTCTTTCTCCCACATACATAAACTGCACATCATGTGTTTGCTTTTGTTTTGAAGCTTCTCAATTGAGTAAGGAAACAAACCTGCAAGCGTTTGTGTGGTTTGATGCACCCAAAACAGTCATAACTCAACCTCTCTTTATTCCCTAAACAGGCTGTTTTGGTTCCTGTGGCTTTAAGACTGATACGTGGAAATGTCATCTGTTCTGACTGGCTGCCCTGTTTTGTGACCTCAATCAAAGAGCAGCCTGAAACACTCCTCACAGCATACGCCAGGGTAAAAAAAAAGGGCGGGGCTAAACCGCTGTAGGCTGAATATGCAGATATACTATGTAAAGTGGTGACAGTTCTAGTGACATCACAATCACAAAAACACGAATTCAAAACAAGCTGGTTTTGCAGCACTGGACATATACGGGACCAATCCAACTTAGAAGGGAACAGTACACATTGATACTATAACAATGCTCATATAAGCTCAATGAACAATAAATGAGTCACTTTGTGTGTTTAAGGTGGTAGTAACTTCAGGCTCCTGTAGATGGCGCTGCTACACGAGGAAGATGGAGCTATAAATACCTGCAGTGTGAGTGATGGGATCCATAGATCGGGAAGAGGTGATACAGTGCAGTGAATGTCTCTTTCCATGGGTGGAAAATGGCTCCAAAGCAGATGTTAATGATTGGCTGTGCTGGTGTGAGTGTCAAGCTGGACACCTCAGTGTCACTGCTGGACTGAGAAACATCCCTCAACCAAAACTAGCCCGCCAACGGGGACCTGTGGGCAGCGTCCTGTGGGCAGCGTCCTGTGGGCAGCGTCCTGTGACCACTGATGAAGGACTAGAGGAGGACCAACACTGCACTGTGCAGCAGCAGATGAGCTATCGTCTCTGACTGTACATCTACAAGGTGGACCAGCAAGGTAGGAGTGTCTAATAGAGTGGACAGTGAGTGGACACAGTGTTTCAACACTCCGGCAGCACTGCAGTGTCTGATCCACTCACACCAGCACAAACTAGACTCCAGTAACTTTGTTTTCATCCTAGTCTCAGTCCATCTTTCTCTCTCTCCCACTGTCGCCTCTTCATGTTTTCTCTACCTGTCAGCTTGATTTGCTCTCTCCCTACATCTCTCCTCTTTCATTCCTCCCTCTCTCCCTCCCTCGCTAATCTCAGTACCAACTACAGCATGAGCTCATCAGCCAGAGACCACACTAATAACAGCCTCGCTTCAGACAGAGAGACCGAATCGCCCCTCAGAGTCTCCCATTCAGTCTACTCATTCAAAACTCTAAAGAGATAATGTGCTCTTACCCTAAACATAGTCAGCCAGGACATGTTTGAAGTCTGAAATTAGTTTCCTGAGCTCTGGAGCTGCAAGGCTAAGGCACGTAAAAGAAGTCTACCAATTAGCATGCAAACTGCATGTCCACATAGAGATTCTCATGCTGCGTCTGACACTGTAAGGCAGTATATATAGGGTTTATGTTTATTATAAGCTCTGCAGACAAAAAATAAGTCCCCTGTGACTGAAACGTACCTAATAGAGTGTAACACCTCCACCAGCACGGATAACAGCTGTGATTGGATTTGGCACGGACTGAACAAGTTTCTGGATGTAGGCCACATCAATGTTCAGACACTCTTACATCAAAGAATTGTGCAGTTAGGCCAGATTTGGTGGATGCCTTCCCTGGCACAATTCCAAGGAGAATTCCCTGTAGACTGGGATTTTAGCCACTGCTGGTAGACCTGTATGACCGTACGCTTCCATACTAGTTTCAGTATTGGTACTCGGTATCGGCTGACACTTAAGGATTAGGTATCGGAACTGGAAGGTAAAAGGCGTTATCAGTGCACCTGTAACCAGTATGAAAATGGTCTCTGTTCTAATTGGCTGCCCCGTATTGTTTAAAAGCAGTCCAGGTAGAAACATTCCACATATCTCCACTGCAAACCCAAAGGAACGCGCAGAGCTGAACTGCTATACGGGCAGAGCTAAACAGCTACGAATAAGAGGATCGATTTAAAGTCTTATTTCAAACAAGTGAGGAAAATCCTGTTTTCCATGATATGAGCCCTTTAATTACATCACCCTCATAGCCCCAGCGCAAAAACCAAAGAAGTGAACTTGACTGGCTGTTAGACTGCATTTAGGGTCAGGGGAAAGTTGTGCAAATTTGATTTCCCGCCAAGCTATCCCAAGTAGGTCTGGTTACACTGCTTGTTCCAGGGTGGCTCTATGTATGTACACAAAGAGAGGCTCTCTTACCAGCCAAAGCCAGCAGCAGCTCGCCCAGACTCTGCTGATACAGATCCAGGGTTTCGTAATCCTCCAGCCCACACTCCTCCTGCAGGACACAGCTCATTACAACAGTGTTCCACTTACAACAGCCATTATTCGCAGAGCACTAATGGCAGTCACCTTGGCTACAGCAGCAGCAGCTATTTCCAGTGCGGCGAGTAGTCGCGGCTGGTCCCTGGACATTTCTAAACGGGAGAAAAACAAACAGTAACAGCGTGACACAGACTCCCTGTCAGACATGCAGGGCCCTAAGAGGAGTGTAGGAGGCCCTATAGACTCAAGAATAAAGAGCTTAAGTCCGAGATTCAGACACGACAGCAGAAAACTTGTCTCAGTCTAATCAGTGTCTAATGACCGTCAGAAAGGCTGTTTACCCCTTAATATATCCCTGGACGACTTTGCTTTCTCAAAGCTGATTTTGTTGTCCGACGCCACCAGAGCTTTGAGTTCTTCAGCTCGAGACACGTACTGGTTGACCTGTGAGAGGTTACAAATGCTCAGTTAGCCAACAATTGCTGTATTTACAAGCTTCTTATATAGGCTCAATGGACTAAAAATGAGTCACCTGCAACTGAAACATACCTAATAGTATGTAATACCTCCACCAGCACCAATAACAATTCAATTTGGCATGTACTGGACACGTTTCTGGATGTAGGCCACACCAATGTTCACAACTGGTCAGTTGGGCCAGATTTGGTGGATGCCTTCTCTGGCACACTTCCGAGGAGAACTTCCTGTAAACTGGGATTGTCCCACTGCTGGTAGACCCGTATGACCGTACGCTTCCATACACCTGCAGATTCAGCTACTTCCTTCACACTACGGTCTTTGGCACGCCCAAATGCAGTCACTCCTTTTAGCCAATCATTAACATCTGCTCTGGAGCCATTTTCCACACATGGAACGAGACATTCACTGCACTGTACGACCTCTTCCCAATCTATGGATCCCGTCACTCACACGTCGCAGGGATTTAGAGCCCCATCATCTTTGTGCAGTGCCATCTGCAGGAGCCGGAAGTTACTACCACCTTAAACACTCGGGTTAACTCATTTCATGTCTGGTATGCTTATTAAAGCTGATAGATTAGCTGCCAAAGACAAAACAATGTTGATACAGATAGCATCTTTGGTGCCGCACACCTGTCTATTAACCGTGAGGATGCATAGCGTCATGGTCATCACGTAGTGCCATGGGCAAGATCACATGGTTTTGTTTACATAACACAATTAACTTCAATTCTGCAACACTGAAATCTCTATTATTTTGGCTGGGTGTGAGGAGGTACTATGGGTGTGGAGGCTGTTCTGCCATGTCGCGCAGGGTGCGTGAAGATCATAGCAAAGGCAGAGGCAGATTATGGCATATGCATAGTAAAGGGAGGGGTGTGTGGACATGGAGGGGTGTGGTTGAAGCAGGTAGGTGCAAGCATAGATGGTGTTAGAGTTTGCAGGTGGGAGTTAGCAAGAACGACACTAGAGTTTGCAGGTGGAGGCGTGTGGTGGAACCTTTCATCAGTAGAACTTTTAGAACAGGCTGTAATCACAGAGTCACAGCAACAGCACACGCACTTTCCTGAAAGGTCAAACTTGGATAGCGTGTTAACGGTAGAGATGATGATGATGATTAACCAATAATATCCACCAGTGTCTTCCTTCATTTTCAATTTCCAATCGTTATCTGAATAGACAGTTTTTGCATTCAACGAGAGGAGTGTTTGGTGCAGGAGCATTAAATATTAGTCGTGTTATTAGGGCATCAACTTTTATATCACTAATGCTACCATACGTGGGTAAACACAACACATGACCTTACTTGGCAGTGTGTATGTGTATTTCACTCACCTTTTGTCGGAGAGCCTCTTTTCTCTGCCTGTCCGTCTCATCTGAGGAAAGAGAGATGAATAATACATAGTGCAAATAGTGCAAAATGAAAATAATACATAGTGCAAATTGAAAAATGAAGGTGACAAGGGGGGTCAAGCACTTCCTTAAGGTAGGTAGGGGGGTTATTACACCTCGGTCTTAGAGAGGGGAGAAGGGGTTATGCATCTGACTGCCTGGTGGAAAACACTGTGTTTTTGATCTGTTAGTTTTGGCCCTGATTGATCTGTATCTCTTCCCAGAGGATGATGGGAGTGGGGGGGACCTGGTGATGTCCAGGGCAAGTGGGGTCCTTTAAAATACAGCATTTGGTGTTGGCCAAAACGTGAGGAAGTCAAGCCTCTGTTGGCCACCTGATGGGAGATGTGTGTGGTCCAGGTGAGGTCAGCCAGGATTTGTACACCAAAGAAGTTAAAAGCTCTCCATCCTCTCTACCTCCTCCCAGTACACGCAGAGGGCAGAGTGCTCAGCGCGCTCTGATTTCCTGAAATCCACCTTCATTTCCATGGGTTTTGTAGTGTTGTGTTGGGCTTTTGTGGTATTGTGACGGCAGCATTCTGTCAGAGGGTATGACTGCATCACCAGAGGAGCATGATTTATTATGGCTCTAATGTCCTATTATCATTTCTGGAACAAGACTCTTAATCAGCTCACTGTAGGTGAAGAGACTCTAGTGTCTCTCAGTCCACCAGTCTTTACAGTCTGACACTGATATCTATTCAAATGATCATATCACAAGCACAGAACACTGAAGGAGAACCGTTTCCATTAGCTAGAATGTTCCAAAGCAAGCTCGAAACAAAGTGACCGCCGTACCCTGATTGGTGGACTCGCTTCACGCTTCCTTTGTTTGGACATGTTATGCTTTTATGCACACATAAGCCGAAAGGAAGGGCAGATTTGGCCATAATGTAGTGGAGTAAAAAGTAAGATACTGGACTTTGAAATGTGGTGGAGTTAAAGTAAAAAGTCGGCTCGAGAATAGAAATACTTCAATAAAGATACACCACAAAACTACTAGTACACTAACACTTTACATCTACTGAGTTACTGCCCACCACAGGTTAAGAGAGAGTAGAGGAAGGGGGGTGAGGACACACCTCTGTGGTGGCCCAGTGTTCAGGATGAGAGTAGATGATGTGTGATCTCTCTTCCTGACGTTCTGCTGTGGGCTGCTCAATAATTCTAGTATCCTTGTGCACAGTGAGTACACGAGCAGCACGCTGCGACATGGTTTGAGCACAGAGGCGTCTGCCTCTCTTCCTACCCCTTGGATTCAGCTCTGGCTAACTCCAGCAGTGCCTCTAGCAAGAAGACTGGTGAGAAAAGCACTGCAATTTTTTTCAACACCCCGCTGGCTAAGAGCTCTGGTGTCACAGAGAGTGAGTGTTACAGAGACAAGTGGCATGCGGTACTAGAGAAACAAATATGCAACGTAAAATTATACTTCTGTAGCTAATTAATGGTTTGCTGTTTGCTTAAGAAGAAAAAAAATCACACTACACCGCATGGCATCATAGTCTTTTGCATCCCATCACACCACAGTGAATCATGTCAAATCACACTGCATCGCAGTAGGGGTGAGTAGCATCGTATCACACTAGTAGTTATGTAATTTATTGGCTCACTGGCAATGCATCAAGATGTGTATCGCATGGGTGATGGGGATGCACATCTCTAGTAGGCAATGTGAAACCTGGTATACTCACAAGTGCCATGTATGGATTCTGCACAAAAAAAAAAGGATCTATGGAAAACACTGGCTAGCAAAACGCTAGTAATGCTAGCACATTAGCTAGCATGCTATACATTAATGGAGGCAACTCTGAACCCATTGTGCCACGAAACTGCAAGTCTAGAACAGCTGCCGGCTCTCCAAGTCTACAGATGCATTTCACAATAATGAATAATCAAAATAATGATTATACTTATATCTGTGTTCAGTGAAACATGCTGCTGTAATACACAACCGAGTCACATTATTATGACCACCAGCTAATATCCAGAGTAACCACCATGTGCAGCACGAACAGCAGCTAGACGGACTGGTAGTGACTCAATAAGGTCCTGGTAGGTTGTCACAGGTATCTGGAGCCATGCTGACTGCAGTGCACCCCACAGCTGCTGGAGGGGGCGTGGGGGAGGATCCACAAAGGGAGCACAGCAATCGAGGTGGTCCCACAGATGCTCAGTTGGGTTCAAGTCTGGGGATTTAGGGGGCCGGGGTAGTACTTGGAAGTCTTGGTCATGCTCTTCCAACCACTGTAGGACATTTCTGGCCGTGTCACATGTTGCACTGTCTTGCTGGAAGATCCCATAGGCAGAGGAGGCAATCAGCATGTATGGGTGTATATGATCTGCAAGGATGGATTCATCCCCAAATTGGTTGAGAGTGCCTTCTACATGGATTAGTGAGCCCAGAGAGTACCACAAAAATGTGACTTCCGTCACGAGCTGCACGCTGTCGTCGTCAAAGGTAGGATCATAATAATGTGACTCGACTGTGTATGACATCCCACCAGTTTTAACAGTACACTAGGTGTGCAGCTGATAAGTCCATGGCTCTTACAGTGGATGGCAGGCACAAAGTGCTCCAGTGCGCTGCAGTAGAGCGAAAGCGCAGCAGCATGTTCACCATCCTGATCCTTCTGGACTGCCCGCAGAACCAGCTCCTTCTGAGGGAGTAACATAAAAGAGTTAAAGATGAGGGGGAGAAAGAGAGAGTGGGAGAAAGAGAGAGCAAAGGATGGAGAGGGTTTTTAGCCTGTTTGACCGCAGATACAACCAGCATTCACATAGCTGTGTATGGATGTAATTACAGGCCTTGTATTTAGGCTGAAATGTAAATGCATAAGCAAACAAGACAAACATGCAGTCTAAAACACCATTATCCTCTCAGCCAGGGTTTGTCAAGCCTCTGCTAGAGCACCAACAGCTGTTTCACACATGGGCAGCAGAGTACACGCTGCAATCAAACCCCCTTAGATCATTAGAATGACTCACAACAAACAAGACGGACTGTCGGTGGAGGAGACGCACTCACCGCCTTGCCTAGACTCTCGGCGCTGGGCATGTGCTCCAGATCCACAAACGGGTGCAGGAAGAACTCATCGAATGAAATGCGGGTGTCCGGGTCTCTGCCCAGCAGCCTGAGCAGCAGGTCCCGGCAGTCTCTGGACACTCTGGCACCAGCCGGCAGCTAAACATGAGACACATGGTTTTGCCTGGCTAGTATTTTCTCACACTCTTGATCGTAATCAAACTTCAGCGCAAGTTATTTCAGTATGGGGATGCTTTCTGGCGACTAGCTACAACAAGAGCGCCACCTTGGAGCGACATGAACTGAACTACAGCTCAAAAGATCATACCAAAGACTTCAGCGCTGGTTAAATACATATCTAATCTAAAAAAATAAATATCTAAAATAAAGTGTGCACCATTTAACTCTAGTTACGCTAGTTGGAGATGTGAGGCTAATGTAGCTTATGTCATTGGAGCTTATGGAAGCTTATGTACACAGCTTATTAGCACTCTGCAGACTGAAAGCCTAAATCATTACTCATTTGTCATAAGCCAGGCATACACCCTGCAATTTTCGCCCGATTTTAGACCCGATTCGGTCGGAGCCAACTGAATTTCATGATCGGGCCAAAGTGCAGCCTTTTCTGGCTTCGTTTGCCGTGCAGCATGAGATGTGAAGCCCGATGGGATGTCCGATTCACTCCCTAAACGCAGCCGTGCAAACAGATGAATTTCTGACATGTCTGACACGTCATAGCGGTCTCACAGTTTGAGCCGATCTCACGAGCTGATTTCTCAAAGTCACACCCAAAACCACTTACAAACAGTCACAACTACGACTCCGACGCAGCTGCACACACACAAACGGAATCAAAAGAGTTAATATTTGAGGTCCGTATATGCAGACTGTACTACGATGACTTTGTCTCTGTAGTTCAGCTGGTTCTCAGTTTCAGTGCAGTGTGGTAAAGTTAGCAGAGCTGCTGTAGCATAGTTGGTTTGTCAGCGGCTGAATCCCAAACGCACCCCTCCTTCCTATGTAGCGCACGGTGCACTTTCTGGCTTCTACACCGAAACATTATTCCTGTATGGAATTGTGTACACCTGGCTGAATCCCACATGGCTTTGCCTTAGACAAATGTCTTAGACAGTTTGTTGCAGGAGCCACTTATCCCACGTGGTGCACTATGCAGGGAGCAGGGAGTTATTTGAGATCCAGCCAGCGTTGTTGCTCAGTACTCGGACGCGCAGCGTGTTGTTTTGAATGAAACAGCTTTACTGGAAATTGTATGTAGACAGAGCTGAGCTGTCTGTATGAGCCGCGTTTCACGTGCAGTGTGAGCACCCATGTAGTGCCATGTCAGTCGGACAGAGCGGTTTTGTGCGGTGTAGAGTATAAAAAAATCTCTGTTTTTCTCTGTACATGGTGGCTGGCTTCAGACAGCATGTTCAATAAGCTCAAACTGACTTGTTTATGTGGTTTCTGATGCTATAGCTATGATACAGCGTACTGTCATCAATGAAAAGGGACCAAAGATCGCGAGTACTAAAAGAACACTGACTAACTGCATGTTTCATTAGGCGTCAAGTCTGCACAGTGCTAATTAGTTCTAGCTAGTAGCAGTTTCTGCAGAACTAATACTGTAATACGAATACTGTGTATTGTGAAAGTCTTTCTGAAGCATCCTCTGCTGAAGCACCCAACACAGCCCTCCCTTACGTGAAGAGCTCTTATTGACAGATGGGTTGATCTTACCTCAATGGGTTTATCACTGCGGATTTTCTCCTCCAGTTCGGCGTAGGAGCGGGATGCAAATGGCGCTCGGCCAAACAACGTCTCTGAGGTGCAACACACAAACAAGACAGTCGGTCAGCATATATTCTGTTTTTGCTTTATATCATACACCCAAACCTCATATTCATAGGATGCAATATGATCTCATGAGTGATAATGGTATTATTCACATATAAACGGGATATACAGATAGCTTAGATTTTTTAATTTAGCTGGGGTTTTCCAGGACATGTTCGCTTCTTTAGTTTTGCCCTGGAGCTACAAAGCTATAGTGCTGCTTAACAGTTGGTGAAGCCTTCATGGTTTTGCAAATTTCTACTTAAAATGTGACCTGAAATAGTGTCTGATCTTTATTTAACTCCCAACAACACACATGTTGGTGGGCTTTCTTTCATGAACACCACACCTTGGGTTACACCTCAACATTCCTATCGGATTAAGATCTCGTCGTTACAAAATGCATTCCTTCTGGTTTAAAGCTTCTTTGTAGGAGAACTGTTTTTTCCTATTGTCGTTGTCTTTCTGCAGGAGCCTCACTTCTGCTGAGGTTGCATTCACAAATAAATTCTCTTGTAGAGATACAATCGATACAATGCAGAATTCATAGCTCCATCAAAAGACCATAAGCTGTCCTGGTCCAATAACTGCAACACAACCAATATACTGCCGCCACCACCGTGTTTCACAGACTCGTGAACACTGACACTAAGACAGTATAAAGGCGATCAGAAAAATGGAGCTGTAAAAGTGCTCCATGAATCCTCTCCATCAGCGGCCTGCCCACAGCTATGCTGTCTCAAACTGAAGGTGCTTAATTAGCCTGCCACTGCAGCGTTTTTCTTTGGGCATGTGTACACTAATATACATGTATTTACATTATTATACTTAATGTAATATCAACATGGTTATGTATCGTCGCTGTCAAAAGAAAAACAAGTGTCTCCAGAATGGCAACTTTACAGGAAAGGTCAAAAAACTCATTTAACTTTAATGTAAGTCAATGGAACCAGACATCTTTCCAAACAGTTTTGGGCCATTTCTGTTGGTCCATTCATCATGAGATTCTCACTCAGTGTAAACAGCAGCTGATGTGTTCAAATGATGCATAAAAGTAAAAATGGACAAAAGTGGAGATACATGTTTTTCATTGGACAGCGACGATATGATGTTTCTGGCCCACTACTAACCACTGTCTCCACTTATGTACAGGTCCACGGGCCACTAGAGGGTGCTTCATGGTCCACATGGTGAGAAACCCTGCCCAAGATGCAACCCTGGGGTTACTCCATTTGTTTAGTGGCCGAGCCTTTGTTAGGCTGGAAGTGGTTCCGAACTCTTCAGAAATAGTTTGGGAACCTCTTCCAGCCTAACAAGCTTTGGCAAATCATTTTATGAGGTCCCCTGAAATCTCATTTGACTGAGGCATGGTGTACACTAACATGCATGTGTGTGGTAAGGATGAAACGTTGACGGTCAAGGCTTATCGAAGTCAGCCACCCCCACACCCAACTGACCTCCAATTTATTGAACCTCCTGACCCTCATTATCACCTATACCAAACGGATGATTGTTGAGGTTGTCATTTGGATTGCATGTGTTTGGCTGTCTTATCTACTGTTATGAGTTAAACGGAGATCTGATGATATTTTAGGTCACATTTATGCAGAAATTCACAAAATGATTAAGGATTACAAACTTTCAAGCAGTACTATAATGTAGCTACTAACTATTGGAACCCTACAGTCACCAGGTCGCTACTTCTGCCACTGCCAATATGGATTTCCAGTTATGCAATGTCCTGATCAAAGATTGCAGTACAGCATTCAGCATCCAAATCCACATCAGCAGGTCGATTTGGAATTAGCTCACAACTGGAGGCGTGTTAATGATGTCTATAAGCTTCCACTGTGTCTATAAGCTTCCACTGCTTATTAGCTACATTAGCCTAGAAGTACAAAACAAAGAAAGCTAACACGTCTTGGCTGATCGAGGACATTTGGAATAAGTGTGAAACCGTGAAAACAAACTGATTTATGGCCAAACTACTGGTTTCATCTTGTGTGGATGACCTCATTTAACTCCACATCTAGAATAACAACAGGCCTTGGCTTTCAAATACTGACAAAGCAGCAGGCCTGAGCCTCTCTCACCGTAAAGGATGACCCCTACAGACCAGAGGTCCACTCTGGCGTCGTACTGCCGTCTGCACACCATCTCTGGGGCCATGTAGAGAGGGGAACCCCTCAGAGCGCTCTGCTCGTCCCATGGAGACATGTACTGAGCAAAGCCAAAATCTGCACACAGGGAGAGAAACAAGAGGGTGAGGTTATAGAATAGCACCAGATAAACAATGGAATTAATGTTTACAATTAAATAAATCCAATATAATTATGTAAATGATTATATTATGCAGATATTGGGTAAAATGGTAGAATTTCTATGTGCCCAGAATAAGAAACAGAACTAAACATGATTCAGAAATGACTGAAGAATCTGTAGAACATCAAGAATTACTTCATTCACTAGTTATAATAAATTAAGAAGTGAAGTATATATAGGTTTCGGTGGCAAAACATGGCAGCCTTAATGTATAGGCGATTCCAAGCCATTTGAAGTGGCGTACAGTGACACTTTTACCTGTAATGCTGTAAATACCTGCTAGTTTCAGCACATTGCCACTCAGCAGAATGTTCTGGGGTTTGAGGTCCAGATGGGAGATGTTCTTCTCATGGAGAAACTTCAGAGCGCAAGCTGGACACACAGTGTACAGTAAAACAAGCTCAAACAACAAGGCTAACACACATCTCAGCGGTTAGAACTGATTATCTAGGTCTCTGTTCATTGAGAAACTTCCGCAAGTGGCAGACCTGGGTGAATACGGACCAGAAAGTGCTATTCGTCTTTGGTAATTGTTGGTACAAGGTGTTCACTGGCCAAAACAAATGTTCTGGCTTCATAAAGCCCTCAACAGAACACCCAGGACTCATTGGTGAAGAACAGCTGCGCCACCTACTGGACAAAACCTCCCTAAAACTGCATGGTGAGTAGAGTTCACAAACCTGAATCCAGAACAGCTGAGATCTGCACAATGGCAGGGTGCTTCCTGTTCTTTGACTCTCGGATTCAGTCAGATAACGGAAGACAAACGGTAACAAGTGCAGTAACAAGTTCCTCCAGAACTGGAGCCTAAAGCAACAGCTCAGCAAAAAAGGCACACTCAAAGTTCCTCCCTTTACCCAAACACAGCTCCTCAGCCAAGACATGTTTGGCGTGTGAAATGACCTTCTTCAGGCTAACCTAGCTGACAAATAACGGAAACTTATGACCTCCAACTAGAATCACACAGGGTAGATTGTGACCCTCTCAGGCTTCCCACTCTTATTAGGAAATACGTTTACCGGAATGCTGGACCATTCCTCAACCGTTCCCTAACCGATCCTCAACCGTTCCTTAACCCAGTGTTTCTCAATCCTGGTCCTGGGGGCTCCCTGCATTCTAATGCTTTCCCTGCTCCCAACACACCTGATTCGACTCATCAGCTCATTAACAAGCCCTTTCAGAGTTGCAGAGGGCATGTTAAAGCAGGGAGTCCACCAAAATGCACAGGGCAGGCTGCCTCCAAGAGCAGGGTTGAGAAACACTGCCTTAACCGATCCTCAGCTGTTCTTCAACCAATTCTCAGCTGTCCCTTAGTCAATCCGTAATGGTTCCCCAATCGCTCTGCAACCAGTGCTTAACCAATCCTCAACCATTCACTAACTAATCCTTGACCATTCCTCAACCATCCCTTAATCATTCCTTAACTGTAACTCAGCCAATCTGTAATTGTTCCTCATTTGTTTTGCAACCAATGCTTAACCAATCCTCAACCATTTGCTAACCAATCCGTAACTGTTCCTCAACCAAACCTCAACCATCCCTTAATTACTCCTCAACTTTTCCTCAATCCGTAATTTTGTTTTACAACTGGTCCGCAACCAATACCTAACCAATCCTCTCAACCCTTTCTCAACCCTTCTATAACCAAACCTTAACCATTCCTCAAAAGTTCCTCAACAGTTCCTCAACCGTTCCTCAATCAATCCTTAACCAAAAAAAATCGTTCCTCAACCATTTCTCAACAGTTCCTCTACCACTCTTCAACCAATCCTTAACTATTCCTCGATCCTCAGCTGTTCCTCAACCGTTCCTCAATCAGTCCTACATGGTTTCTCAACCATTCCTCTATCATACTTCATCATAGGCTCCCCCAAAACATTAGAAGTGCTGCAAAAAGCTGGTTTCACTGTAGCCTTGCTCTACGAGGTGTTCTAACACAGCGTCGTCATGTCTGTTCATATTATGAACTTCAGTAGATACGAACTGACAGTCTAGCCTGACAGATATGAACTAATGGGACATAAGCAGCTAAAACGCTTCCTAAAACATGGAAGAAAGAATACTGTTGCTGTCAGAGCAAAAACTTGATCCGTCACTACACGTACATTTACAGTTCCAGCATTTAGCTGACGCTCTTATCCAGAGCGACTTACAAGGTTAACTGTATTACAGATGGGCCAATGTAGTGCTAGGAGTCTGGCCCAAGGGCGGCATTGTCACCTAACCCCGGGAATCAAACCCCAGTCTCCCATATGGGTAATAGCTCCTTGGAGAGTAGTGGTGTTATCCGCCGCCCCTCTCCAACCTCACTAGTTGCACTTTACACCTCGCTAAACTTTGGTCACAAATAGAAACGACAGAACAAAACAGCTTAATTTAAAACATCTTGTGGCGTTACGGCCCAAACGCCCGCTTTTCCAGGCTTTCCAAGATATTTAATCAAATGTCTTACTTTCCAAGTTTCCATGACTGGAAAACTAGCCTATTTCCAGGTTTTCCAGGACATGTGTGAACCCTGCCTTTTAAAACAGTCCAACTTTGCCACTTTTCAGGTGAGTGTGGCTTCTAGGCTTTTATCTTCTATCTGTGATGAGGTTTGGACTCACATGAATGAAGGTAAATTAGACCTGCATTAAACGGATCAGAGCTTATCCATTTACTGTTATCCCAAGTTTGAAAAGTCTTACCTATCTGCTGCAGGAAGCGCTGGGCCACTCTCTCGGGTAGAATCCGCCTGCTCCGGATAAAGCGTGACAAATCCCCACCAGAGCACCATTCCAGAATGAGGTAGATGTTCTCGCTGTCCCACTGCAGCAAACACAAACATGAACAGCAGCTCGATCATGTTTTATGCCTTCAACTGTTATTAATTGATGAAACGTATACAGTACGAAAACAAGCTCACCGGACACAAAACGAGTCACCTGTGACTGAAACGTACCTAATAGCATGTAACACCTCCACCAGCACAGATAACAGCTGTGACTGGATTTGGCATTGACTGGCCAAGTTTCTGGACGTAGGCCACATCAGTGTTCAGATGCTCTTGCATCAAAGAATTGCACCAGATTTGGTGGATGCCTTCCCTGACACAATTCTGAGGAGAATTCCCTGTAGACTGGGATTTTAGCCACTGCTGGTAGACCCGTATGAGCGTACGCTTCCATACACCTGCAGATTCAGCTACTTCCTTCACACTATGGTCTTTAGCACGCTCAAATGCAGTCACTCCTTTTAGCCAATCATTAACATCTGCTTTGGAGCCATTTTCCACACATGGAATGAGACATTCCCTGCACTGTACCACCTCTTCTCAATCTATGGATCCCGTCGCTCACACCCCGCAGGTATTTACAGCCCCATCATCCTCGTGCAGCAGCGCCATCTGCAGGAGCCTGAAGTTACTCCCACCTTGAACCCGCAAGGTGACTCTGATTTTTGTCTGCTGAGCTTATTACATAGTAACATGATTTTATATAATGATTATAAAAATAAACACCTACAGGAAAGTATGTTTTTTTTTCCATTGGCAGTTTCCATATGAACAGGTGGCCACATTTGTTCCCCTCAGGCTTTAACTGACAGCTGAGTGAACGGGAGTGGTCAGGTACCGCTCTGTGTCCCTCATTAAGTTTCCATCAATATTAGAGCTGTAGCACTAATACAGTCACCTCAGTCACCTTCCCCTTCCTGCACACATCTGCTATACAGCGCGGCGCCTCCACAGCAGTCCTGAGAGAGGTTTAGTTTTTCACACCTCAGATGCATCCCATTTAACTCGTGCAGAGCTGACAAGCTTAATTAGGTGTATTAGAGCTAGAAGACTGTGCTGAAGGTGGGAGATATGATGTTATTCTCGTGGTGATACATAAAACCACAATGCGCTTTTATGACCATAGCACTGACTTAAAACAACAGATTTAGGTCAATTAAACTGGGCCTGTAAACAACAACAACAACAACAACAACAACCAACAGTGTATAGGAACAATAGGATTGTTTGCATAATAGCATATAACGACCCAAAAGTGCTTGGAAAGACGTCTGGTTCCATTGACTTACATTAAAATTGAACGAGGTTTTTGCCCTCTCCTGTAAAGTTGCCATTTTGGAGATACTTGTCAAAGCTGATATTAGCACTGAAGTCTGTATGCTTTATTATCAGTGCAGAATACTGCAAGATGAAAACTTATAAAACGTTTAGGAGATGCTTAACGTTTAGCTCCTCCAGGGTGCCATAAATAAGACATCAAAAATATCGTTTTGAATTTTTTGTCACATTTGATCTGATACTGAAGCTCGTAATACATGCCCTGCATTGTGAGGCTCTACATCTGCCATATCGCTGAGCCTCATTGTTCCTGGAATGAACATATCCGGTGAACACTTTTCTACCTGGAAGTCCTTCAGCTGCACGATATGAGGATGGCGCACGGTCTTCAGGATTTCGATCTCCGTCAGCAGGTTTTCCATAGAAGCCTTGTTGAGGCTCTTCTTGCTGACCACCTTCACAGCCACGGCCTCTCTGCTGTCAGTCTGAAACGAAAACAAACCGACGTTACTAGTATCAGCAAGTCAAGGTGGCTGGATTTATCGTGTTGTGTACCAGCCCTGAGGTTCTGACACTCATCCAAAGCACTTAATTAAGGGGAACTGGTCTTTGGCAGCATCTGTCAGCTACTTAGCTACAGCTCATAGAAGTTCACACCTATGCTTTGCAAAGATGGTAAGGTGACCTTATAGGTTTCATGACACCATATGTGTGAATGAAGCATGCTCAGGACTTTTCCCATCGCTCAGTTAAACTGAGAGTCTGAAATTGTCTTCTATATTAACAGTAAATGAAGTCCGGTCACCGTGACTTACTAATACTAGACGATTCAAAGGCTGAAACCTTAATATGTGTCCAAACACCTGTTCGTCCAGCGTTTACCCTGAAATGAAGGGATTTAATAGGGAGTTTGCTGCCCCGGGTTGTAGTAACAGCTTCTGCGCTTCTGAAAACGCTGCTCTAGATGTTGGATGCCATGTTTAACGATTAGTGAGGTCAGGTACGGCTGTCGGATGATCAGATCTGGATCACTCCAATCCCAAAGGTGGATGGATGGAGGATGGAGCCCCTTCACCCCAGAGAGTGTAGTTCCACTGCTCCACAGACAAATACCGGGCAGCTTCATACTTCTTGAGTTGACACTTGGCTTTGGGTGGCATGGTGAACTCATGTGCAGCATTTCTATGGAGATGCAAGTTGTGTGTACAAGTGAATGCCCTTGTCAGCCACGGGTGCAGAGCGTCTACCAGAGCGTCTACCAGAGCGTCTAACAGAGCGTCTAACAGAGCGTCTAACAGAGCGTCTGGAGACTGGTGTAAACACAGTGGCCCAGATCAGACCCACCTTTCTGTAGGCCTTGTAGACTGTGGCATAGGTGCCACTACCAAGCTTCTCTGTCAGAATGAAGTTGGCAAGCTTCGGCGGGGCAAAGCTCGAGGCCATGCTTCCCTGGACAAGGCACATCCACCAGCTCCTAACAAGATCAGAACACATTACTTAAATACATACATCCCTCATCAAATGAACAGCTGCACCCAGAAGAAATCAACCGTCAGGAATGAAACATGGTGGGTGGGTTAGACATTGTGAGATACGCAAATGAATCTAGTTTAACGCTCGGCCAGGCATGTGACGTAAGCAAGGACGGGCCTTGTCCCTGTAGCTGACTGACTACATAAAGTCGGCATGTTGCACGTGCTTTGTATTCTGACTCGTGCTGTTGTGTCGGTAGCATCCTTTGCAAGCGAAGCATGTGCCTCAGACAAGAGTTCGGAAGCAATTCCAGGAGTTGGAAGAGTTGGAGAGGGGTCGCATCGCAGGGCTCCGGGAAGTGAAATGGTGTTATCTACGTACTGCGCGCCATACCAGTCATGCGGATACTACCACAGCACACTATTCACGGCAGTGGATAGAAGAAGACACGCACCAGCGACATGAAGGATCCGGGAGACCTACACGGACCACGGAGAGAGAGGACGGACGGATTGTCCAACAGCCACGACTGCAGACATTCAGCGAGTAGTGATGCCCTCCATGAGTCATCCTGTTAGTGCAGCACCATTGGCAGACGGCTGCACCACACAGGACCACATGCACGCAGACCGTTATGACGACTGTCCATAACACCATGTCACCGTCACCAAAGCCTGCAATGGTGTCGTGCCAGACTGTCATGGAGTGACTCAGAATGGCAGCAGGGCATCTTCAGTGACGAGTCCTGCTTTTGTCTTAGTGGAGACGACCAAAGAATCCGCGTGTGGGGGCACCGTGGTCAGCACCAGGATGAACAGTCCAGAAGGCCTGAGGTCACTTCACCTCAACACTTTAACACAAGTTAAAACTCCACCATGCAAAGAACAAACCAGATATAAACGGATCCAGAAACACCGCCGCCGCCTTCTCTGAGCTGGAGCTCATTTAAGATGGACCAATGAGACGTGGAAAAGTGTCCTCTGGATTCAAAATCTGGAATTCTTTCTGGAAATCAGGCTTGTTATTAGCACACAGCCAGCATCCATGACAGTATGTGGGGGTGGGGGGCACATTAGTGCACATGGCCTGGGCGATTTGCACATCTGTTAAGCTTCATTCATGCTGAACAATATATATGGGCTTCGGAGCAACTTATGCTGTATCCAGACGGCGTCATCTTCAGGGAAGGTCCTGATTATTCCAGCAAGACAATGAACCACATTCTGCACAAATGGCTCCACAGGAAAAGGGTCCGGGTGCTCAACTGACCTGTCTGTGGTCCAAACTTCCAGGTACCCTCAGGAAACTTTTGGAGCATAATGAAAGGAGAAACAGGACAAAGGAAGCACAGAACTGTTAGGAGAAGCTGGAATCTGATACCAGGCCAGAAATTATACAGTCCCTGTGTTGAACACAGTGCTTAACACCAGTTCAGTTTGTTCTGCTGTGGATTTAACTGTCACCTGAGGGGGATTTCACAAAGCTGGACCAGGAAGCACTCCTCAAAATGGCCCAGAAGAAATGTCTTCTACCTCTTTACCTTGCCTGAAGTTGGTTTCCTATTCTCCAACTTCGGTTTCGAATTATACCGTTCCACCTTAAACGGTGCAGCAGTTCCATTCTGGCGCCTGAGGCGCCAGAATGGAACTGCTGCACCATTTAAGGTGGAACGGAAAAATTCGGACTACAGCCTCACCAAAACGACACACCACCATGAAACTAACGTACACAGACGGCTTTAAAGCTGTATAGGCCACTCCTTGTTGTAAATCAGCTCATATGTCGATGCATTTACCTTCTTTTACCGAACACAGCCGACACCGCGGGTATATGAATTACAGCCCAATGTTTACTTCCCGTGCATGCTTGCTGGCTGTCAGCTGAAAATGACGTCATCATCCCTGCGCGCAAACTCCCAGCCCTGCCCTCTAGCGGCCATGTTTCACATTACCACCATGACATTTCCGCAGCTCCATAATAATATTAGCGATATTAATATTAGTAATAAATAATACGCTGGCCAGTCAGTATTACACTACAAGTTGTTTATTTATTTACTGTAACTTCCTATAATGATGCACTTGTTTGTTTATTATTATCTATTTTATGTTTTAATTCAGGGCATTTATTTATTTATTCATTTATTTTTAATTCTTATTATTTTATATGCTTTTCTTTATTTATTCATATTTATTCATTACTATTATTTTAAATTCCTAATTGTTTTAAATTCTTCGCACCCTGCGTTACAGTCAATATTACCGACATTTGTCTGGCTGACATGTTATTTATTTTATTATGCATTTATTTAAATGTCTTATTATTGTTTATTTGTTTATTTTTATTTATTTTACTTTTTAATTTATTTGATTTATTCATTCGTTTATTTATTTAAAATTGTTATTATTGTTTGCTTTATTTATTTACTTGTTTATTTATTTATTTTAAACTCCTATTATCATTATTGTTATTTTATTTTTTACATTTGTTTTAAATTCGTATTCTTATTATTATGGTTGTTGTTTTTTTAAATGTATTTATTAGGGTTTTTATTTATTTATTTTTATTCTTACTCTTATTATTGTTGTTTTATTTTTATAGGTTTTTTATTGATTGATTTTTAATTCTTATTATAATTTATTTTATTTATTTATTTAAAGTTCTTAATTCAAATGCTTATGAATTCCTCACACCTTGCCGTACCGCAACATGTCCACACGATGTCGCTGTTTCACCATGTTCTTTCTCTGACGAATAACTACACAAATAAATATATAACGCACGCCTCCGGTGGTCAAACGGGGGGCATTTAAAGATGGCGGAGCGCATGGCTGCACGTTTGGCCGCTCAGGAGCGGCAGATTGAGGCTCTGGGAAAGGAGATAGGGCGCCTCCGGGACGGCTTGATCTCCGGCCATGTCGCCGCCGAGCTGGCGAGCAGCGCGGAGCTGGAGAATCTACGCAGCGAGAACGAGAAGCTCAAATACCGGCTGGTTCACCTCCGCCGGGGGCTGCAGGCCGAGCAGGAGCTGGAGACGAAGGGAGACCACGAGAAGAAGAGCAAAGAGAACCGCCAGAAGGCCGTAAAGGAAGCCCCAAAAGAAAGTGCACCCCAAAAGGTCGGCGCGGTTATATGGGATGTACTGTACTACAGGCCTTTGCGTTAAAGGGGAACTCCACCCATATTTCAGGCATCCTGCATCATTAAATGCCTGAGATGCGAACAAAGTCATTCGGGGGGGCCTGGCGTGAAATGCTCCATTCAGGAGAACCTGCTGTCAGAAGACGTCTCAGTGCGTCTGAAAGCTCCCTCATATTGAGTTAATACATGAAATGGTTAGATACATGCTGCCTAATGTCTGATCCATTGTCCCCTGATCTGATCAGGGTTTGTAATAACGTATTTGAATCTATTCCTGGCGGAGGGATACATATATATGCCTATTCTGCCATCATTGACATTCCATATTACAGATGAAATGACGTGTAGGTTGACTAGTGGGTTTGGTATAGTGAATGCAGTGCCTATAGTTGTGTTGTAGACATCATGACGTCTGGTTCCCATCACCGCCACTGTAAAAGCCATCTTGAGTCAATGAACCGCTTGACTGCAGACTAATATGACTATGTGATTAAGATACTATGTACCTCAAGGGCTGAATTATTTGGAAATTCTGAAATTTTGGTGGAATTCCCCTTTAATTATGTGGCATTAGGTTCCAGTCTATTGCAAAACCTGCTATTGTGTGCTGTGAGACTCCTGACCAATCACAGGCCTTCCCAATGACATACACAGGAGGTCAC
>CM067474.1:4476524-4491097 GCA_034552555.1 Semaprochilodus insignis | reverse complement strand
TGGCCAGTTAGTGGAAGTACAAGGTGGGTGTTTCTAATAAAGTGGCCTGTTAGTGGAAGCACAAGGTAGGTGTTTCTAATAAAGTGGCCTGTTTGTGGAAATACACCTGGGGTTTCCAGTAAAGTGGCCACTTAGTGGAAGCCCAAGGTAGGCGTTTCCAATAAAGCGTCCAGTTAGTGGAAGTACAAGGTGGGTGTTTCTAATAAAGTGGCCAGTTAGTGGAAGCACACTGAATCTGGAAGAGCTGTCTCCGACACAGAAGTGATCCAAATCTCCCAGCCCGGCAACTGTGAGTCCATGACCTTCAGAAGGTTCTCTGCATGCATGCGCGTTGAGATCCCTGTTGACGTCCGGCTACACACAGGCTCCAGTGGTTTTCTGGGACATCCGAGCGCGAGAGAGAGATTCGTCCTCTACATGCCGAACCCTCCGGAGGATGTGTCTTAGCAGAACTCTGTGCTAGCCTTCGTGGCTGACTCGGTAATGGTGATTTATAGTCAGTGTGCATACGTGGTGGGTGCATGTGGCGAAACACTGAGTTCCATTGAGGATCCGTGGAAAGTCTCCAAACAAGGTCTCCAAACAAAAGGCATCTCTGTGGACCCCTCAGCCACGGATAGACTCCAGCTAGCGGAGGAGAATTTGGTCTTTGATATAAAAACGAATGTATTTAAATGGTCACAGCTTAATTAACCTTTTATCTCCGTAAATCTTGTCAGCTACTCAGTCAGCACATTCTGAAAGGGGTGTTAACAGTGAAGGGAGGGAGTGCAGCCTCATCCATCACCAAGCAAGGAGAAAATGAATTGGGCCCGACGTTGATTGGCTCTAGGAGCATTTGGGCACTCGAGAAAGATCTGCAGCTGTGTGTTTGCATATCGTGGTTGTCCAGTGAAAAACAATTTTCCATTTTTACTCTCGCTGTCTCCATTACTCCTCTGGAATCATCTTCATCTGCTGCCCCGGCCTTCAGCCAGAGCGCTGGACTTCTCTTCTTTCAGACCTTCGAAGCTCTATCTTTCTCTGAACCTTCAACCTTGATGTGTACCAGTGGTCATCGATCGTCCTCCTGGAGATCTGCTTTCTTAAGGAGTTTACTTCCAGCCTCCACCTTCATGCTACACTATAAAGAGATGGTTCCTCAAGAGTTCTTTGGTAAAAGGAATGGTTCTATTCTATCTAGAACCAGTTTGAATGAACCAGAATGTGTTCTGTATATAGATTTATAGAACGTATTTGAAACTGGTTGTATATAGCACCAAAATGGCTTACTCTCTTAAAGATGGTTCCTCAAGGTAGTAAAGTAGTAAAGACACTCAAAGAACTATCTACCTGCTTAAACGGTTTTTTGCATGGTGAAAAGGCTGGTGAGGAACCAGCCAATCGGAACCCTTTTTCGGCAGTCCATAGCTACGACAGCTACGCTCAGGTGTTGGATGCATGAAGTTACCTTGTATCTACTTAACCCATACTGGAATAAAGCTAATGTGGATTTTACCGAATTCTAGGCTTGCTCAGTCGGCTCTGATATCAGTACACTCCTAAAAATACTGGTTCTTTAACAGTTCCTCATTAAAGACAATGGTTCTATATACAGTAGAACCATGAACACTCAAAGAACCATTTGCATGCTTAAAGGGTTCTTTGCATGATGAAGTGCTTCTTTAGATGTGGTGTTCTGCTATTGTTACGATGTTACAGTTGTACCAAGCTAGGAACTCTGTTTGGTGCTATAATAGAACCATATACAGCATGTTCTCCGTTAGTCTGAAGAACCATTTCACCGTGCAAAGAACCATTCAAGCGTTAAAAGGTTCATGTTCCTATATAGAACAATTGTCCACTAAAGAACCCCTAAAGAACCAGATAGCTATTTGGGTGTTCTTGCTTCTATACAGTCCAGAACCCTAGTCTAAAGAACTCTCAAGGAACCATTTTTAAGAGTGTGAACAGGAGTGTGCATGAGTGATCACCTCTCTTGTTTGGATGAGGACCAAAGATGAAATCTTGGACTGACACCCCCCCACCAGATGTTCACCTCTGGATGGACATGCCAGGTACACGTTCTCTCAGACATGTTGCTTATTAACGTTCCAGGCCGCTGGATGATCAAAGCAAGAGCAGGACAGACCACACAGAACATTTAGCCTCCAGCTCGATTCCGATTGTTTCGGTCCAACACGGCTCGAGGAAGATCACGATCTGCTGATGATGCTCAGGTTTGGTTGGGTCATTGATAAACCCTCGCTGTGGAAATCTGGCAGCGGTTTTGGTAAGGTAGAACCTTCTAGACTGGTGGAACTTCTTTACTCGGAGCAGAGCGAGTGGTATTTCAAAGAGATGTTTTGTTTATTCTTTTCCTGCTTTCGTCTTCCTCCTGTTTCTCTTGGACATCATTAAATTCCAGTCTAATTGCGGATAGCGCCACGGCACCGTCTCCCTGCGGACTGCAGACGCGAGTACACATACATCAAAGCAGATCGGGTTCCCTCGGAGGGTTTGAAAGCACACATAGGCGCCTCGGAGCGGCGCTCCTTCCACTCGTCTTTCGCTGGCTCTCCCCCCGCAAAGCCCACCCCCTCGCTGTTAATCAATGTCTCTCCCAGTCCGCTGTGTTTTGGCTGCGGCTGTGTGGGTGAATAAGGCCTGAATCAATAGCGGACGGGTGGCGGGGGGTGGAGGGGAGCGGGCGGTGTTCCCACACCAGGCCAGGCGCTCGGACTGTGTGCCAGGATCCGCAGCTCATTACCAGCGTGTTTGTCGCCATCGATCCGCGCAGATACGCAACGTTGCCATTTTTACTCTTGCTGTCTCCATTACTCCTCTGGAACCATCTTCATCTGCCGCCCCGGCCTTCGACCAGAACTGGACTTCTAGACCTTCACATCTCTATCTTTCTCAGAACCTCTCAGCCATGATACGAACTCTAGACCAGTGGTCATCAATCGTCCTGCTGGAGATCTGCTGGAGATCTGAGTTTACTTCCAGCCTGCACCTGCGTGCCACAGAGATGGTTCTTCAAGGGTTCTTTGGTAACCCATGGTGAAATACATGTATGTATCTAGATTACTAGAACGTCTTTGAAAGTGGTTGTATATAGCACCACAAGGGTTCTGCTGTTGTTACGATGTCAAGCTTACCCTCCTAAAGATGGCTGTAGAGACACTCGAACCATCCGCCTGCTTATATGGTCCTTTGCATGGTGAAAAGGTTCTTCAGATTAAGGGAGAATGTGCTGTATATGGTTCTATTGGGATGTAAATGTGAATATCGATGTACATACACTCATCCTCCAAAAACAGCCGCACCCAGAAGGAGGTGTGGGATTGCAGGTCTGTTGGGAAGGAAGATAAAGGTCACCAGGATCAATAACTGATGATAAATTTAGACTGATATGATCAATATTTATTGAGCTACACATACAGAAGTCTGTCTCTCAGTATGGCATCGGGCCGCCATGTTTGCTAACCCAACACGCCAGACGTCTTGGCACGGAGCTGTAGAGGTTCCTAATTGTGTCCTGTGATAATCCATCCCATGCAGCTTGAATATCCTCACACAGTTCCTGCAGATGGTGCGGTAGGGGTGGAGGTGGAGGGACACCAGGCCTTCTGGGCGTGAGACGTGTGACAACAAACCGTTCATCTTGGCGCTGACCACGGTGCCTCCACACACAGATTCGTTGGTCGTCTCCACCAAGACAAAAGCGGGACTCGTCACTGAAGATGACCCGCTGCCGTTCTGAGTCACTTCATGACAGTCTGGTACGACACCATTGCAGTCTTTGGTGACGGTGACGTGGTGTTAAGGACAGTCGTGGTAACGGTCTGCGTACATGTAGTCCTGCGTGGTGCAGCCGTCTGCCAATGGTGCTGCACTAACAGGATGACTCATGGAGGACGTCACTGCTCGCTGGGTGTCGTAGTATTGCTAAAGCTACACACCAAGTAAAAGTGAAGCCTTCAAAATGTTTCTGGAAGATCTTTGAAGAATTCCTTACACTGGCTGACCAGTGTATATCGTGCGTCCAGGAATCATTTCTTTGCGGAAGGTCTCTGAAAAGTCCCAAGGCACTTCCTGGAACCCACTTTTTAAAGGGTAATGGAGAAACCTAATCTACCTTTAAACAGTCCTTCAGGGATGAACAGGTTCCAAAAGAACCCTGGTTTCAGGAAGAACGCTCCAAGGTTTTCCAGTGGTGTTCACTCCAAAACGGATTTCTGATTTTCTAGAAGGTCTTCGGGGGGTTCCTCAGACTAAAGCCCTGTATGAGCTGGATTAGTGTTACCCGGGGATGTGGTGTAATTTGAGTGATTGCCTGATGACCTCCATGGTTTTTGTCCAGTATGAATCTGCCACTTCCGTAGTTCTTACAAGCTTGCTAAGTAAAAATTCCGGAGCGAATTACCTCTTATGATTCTTCCGAACTCAGAGCTCCATTCCTGCTGGAATCCACATCTCAATAGTGTAGTAAGTCCAGCTCCCTGTTTGCCAGCGTTGTTCGAATTTCCTCATTCCACCTTAAATGGTGCAGCAGTTACATCCTGGGGCCTGGTGTGTTCCCATGACTGCTGCACCATTTAAGGTGGAACAGGAACATTCCATCAAGAAGCTGGCGAATGAGAAACTGACCACTGACCCCAGTTTAGTAGAAAATGGCGAGACCATCAGCTAATCCGGAGCTCGATTTGAGTTTTAATCCGCAAGTTCCTCCCAAGAACTCCACGGCATTTCTGATGATGGCCGGATTACAAGGAGTAGGACAATGAAACATCTCGGAAGCTCCTCTCTCAAGGCTTGTTGGGCATTGAGCCTACAAGCCGAATGCTGGTCGGTATCCTGGTCAGCCACACAGTGTGGTGTTATTGTTGGGAAGTGCAGCTCCTGTCACATAATGCTGATGGAAATATCCGTGTGATGATGTTTGGATCCGGGATATTTGAGGAAATTATGGAGACCCTAATCCCATACAAATCGGCCAGTCAAATAATGCACTTATTACATTACCGGACCCCCTGCGGTGAAATGGATCCCACTCAAATAGAACCCTAAAATACCCTAAGACAGCTGAAGGAACTCGTCCTGTATTGGGTAACTCCAATCTGACCTTAAAAGGTTCTCAAAATATGAAAGGTTCCTAAAAGAACCCTGGTTTCAACAAGAAGTCCCAGAGGGTATCCTAGTACGGAGTACCGTTTCCATTTGGTCTTTAATCTCTGCCTGTGTTTACGTACCTGCGGACCTTCGACCTCAGCACCAGGTGTCTCGCCAGCTGTGGGGAGTGATTCCTGGCTCTCCTCTCCAGCTGGAGAGTCTTATGCCGGGAGTGGCGTTCAGCAACAGGCCTTCTGAATGCTCCAGATCCGATACGACTGAGGGGATGTCAGAGATGCTCCGTCTGTCTCTATGATCAGACTCTGAATCAGCCCTGGCAGCAGCAGAATACCAGGCAAGTCCTTGTGGTGCTGACCGCGGAGACCGAGCTCTGACGCGAAGCAGGAAAAAAGACTTCCTGATGCATCAAAGAGGCCTGTCATCTTCTGCAACCTGTCCTGACCGCTCCAGACGGCTCCTCTGACCACTGCTGTCGGCGCTAGGGCGGTTTAAAAGAGCCCGGCTGGGCAAGACGACGGTACCGTATTGTTGTTGAGGTGTGGTCTGGAGGGTGGGGAACCGGCCCAACCGACTGGAAGGTTGCTCGTTCGAACCTCTGAGCCTGGTGAATGGGAAGCTGAATTCCAGTGCCCGATTGTAACTGTTGTGCCTTTTAAGGTGGAACGGGTAAATTCAAACAAGAAGCTGGTGAATAGGAATTAAAATTTTAGCTATGCCATTTAAGGTGGAACAGGAAAATTCAAACAGGAAGCTGCAGAATAAGAAGCTGAAACTCAGTGCCTATTTTAACTGTTGTACCTTTAAGGTGGAACGGGTAAATTGAAACAAAGCTGGTGAATAGAAGTTTTAATCTGAGCCATTCCATTTAAGGTGGAACAGGAAAATTCAAACAAGAAGCTGCCAAATAAGAAGCTGAACGTCAGTTCTCTATTGTAACTGTTGCGCTTTTTAAGGTGGAATGAGAAAATTTGAATAAGAAACTGAATGTCAGCACCAGAATGTAACTGTTGCATCATTTAAGGTGGAATGGGTAAATTCAAACAAGAAGCTGGTGAATAGGAATTAAAATTTTAGCTATGCCATTTAAGGCGGAACAGGAAAATTCAAACAGGAAGCTACAGAATAAGAAGCTGAAACTCAGTGCCCTATTGTAACTGTTGTGCCTTTTAAGGTGGAACGGGTAAATTGAAACAAGAAGCTTTAGAATAAGAAGCTGAATGTCAGTGCCCTATTGTAACTGTTGTGCTTTTTAAGGTGGAATGGGAAAATTTGAATAAGAAGTGGAATTTCAGCACCAGAATGTAATTGTTGCACCTTTTAAGGTGGAACGGCAAAATTCAAACAAGAAGCTGGTGAACAGGAATGTTAAGTTTAGCCGTGCTATTTAAGGTGGAACAGGAAAATTCAAACAGGAAGCTACAGAATAAGAAGCTGAAACTCTGTGCCCTGTTGTAACTGTTGCGCCTTTTAAGGTGGAACGGGTAAATTGAAACAAAGCTGGTGAATAGTTTTAATCGTAGCTATGCCATTTAAGGTGGAACAGGAAAAGTTAAACAAGAAGCTGCCGAATAAGAAGCTGAACGTCAGTGCCCTGTTGTAACTGTTGTGCTATTTAAGGTGGAATGAGAAAATTTGAATGAAAAACTGAACGTCCGCACCAGAATGTAACTGTTGCATCATTTAAGGTGGAACGGGTAAATTCAAACAAAAAGCTGGTGAATAGGAAGCTGAAGGTCAATGCCAGGATGTAAGTGCTGCAGCTTTTAAGGTGGAACGGCAAAATTTAAACAAGAAACTGGTGAACCGGAATGATAATTTTAGCCGTGCTATTTAAGGTGGAACAGGAAAATTCAAACAAGAAGCTTTTGAATACGAAGCGGAATTTCAGCACCAGAATGTAACTGTTGTATCATTTAAGGTGGAACGAGTAATTCAAACAAGAACCTGGAGAATGAGGAAGCTGAATGTTAGTGCCAGGATGTAGCTGCTGCATCATTTAAGGTGGAATGGGAAAATCCGATCAAGAAGATGGAGGTTAAGACAGAATGTCAGCACCAGGATGTAACTGCTGCACTATTTAAGGTGGAACTGGAAAATTTGAACAAGAAGCCGGAGAATAAGAAGCTTGGTGTTGGTGTGTTCCGTCTTAGCTTCAATATAAGAACTGTATGAAGTGAATGGCACGTTTTGAAACTTTAATTTTGTGTCCGTAAATACATTAAACTCGTTTAAAACCAGTAAAACGATGATACGGGGCCTTTAAAGACTGATTTACATGCTGCACAGTGGAGTTTCTTATTTAACATTGGAAGGTTCTACAGACACAGTACGCGTCCCCATTGCTAAGTAAAACGGCATCAATCCTCTGAAACATCAGCACAGCATCTCAAATATCCCCACCACACGCAGCCCCCAAACCCCCTAACAACCCCCCCACCCCCCACTGAATCCTCTGTGGGGCGTTTCTTCAGGGGTGTGAGGCTGAGTCTCCAGGCCCATCCTGTACCTCATGCATGACTGGCATTAATTTGCCCTAGCAGAACGAGAGACGCGCCCCGGCTCCTCGCGATCGTGCCCGGAATGTGACGGGATTAAATTAGACAATTATAAAATGTTCTCTGTGGAGGAGGGATGGGAAATATTGATAGAGGACTCTTGACATTTTGGAAATTAAACAAATCTGACTTGTATCTCCTTAATAGGCAGCTGCCCATGTGGCCTGCAGCTCGGAGGAGGTGAAGCTCTAAAAAGAGATCTTTTAAAGGGTTCCTCAGACCCGCAGAACCCTTCAGGAGCTGTTTCTGTTGGACCAGTACTTTAAATAACCCTTGGGCACAAAGAGAAACCGTCTCTGTGTTGGTGGTTCTCGATGCATGAATGGTCACGGCAAACACTCATTTAGAAAGAAGAACCCACACATGTGGAAGTTCTAGTGGTGGCTTCATTTTTTTTAAAGTACCTCCAAAAGCAAAAGGTTGCTGGGAGATCTTTAAGGGGGTTCTTCGGACAGACAGTTCTTCACCCTGATAGAACCCTAAATAATTCCTCCAGCAAGGTTTTTTTTCTTTGGAAAACCCGAAGGAACCATAAGGTACTCGGTCCCCATTTCTAAAAGGATCTAGGTTAAATCTGGCTTTAAAAAGCTTCTAAAAGATGGAGGGGTTCTAGATCCTAAATCTGGTTCTAGTGGAGACTCCAAAAACTGTTACAAGTTTGAGATCATTTCAAAAAGGCTCTATGTAGAGCCATATCTGAAGAACCATTTCACTATGCAAAGAACCATTTAAGCACGAAATGGTTCTTTATGTAATTAGAACCACTGCCTTTACTAAAGAACCCCTTAAGAGTGTTCTACACCTTTTAAGGGTGTAGCACTGTGATGATGCTTTTTTTCACGATGGGAAAAGCTGTTGCATTGAATTCCTTAAAGAACCACTTTAAACATGGTTCTATACAGCACCAAAAAGGGTTCTACTGATGTTACAGGAATAAAGGCTATGGTTGTATTTAGAACTCGGAGTTCAGTGTAGAACCATTCCATTATTAAATTGTTCTACGGATTGATGTGTTGTGTATGGTTGTATATGGAACCATTTTGAAAATGGTTCTGTACAGCACCAAAACGGGTTCTGCTGATGTTACAAGTTATATAACCTTGTTTGATGCAACAGGTGTATCTTTACGGGTTCCTTAATGAAGAGGTTGGTTCTTCAGATTGATAGAGAATGTGTCGTATGTGGTTCTATATGGAATCTTTTTGAAAAATGGCCTTGATTGTGGTTCTATATGGTGGTAACATTTAAAGAACCATTGTGATGCTGAAATTGTTGTAAGCTTGGTGGCATGACTGTATATGGTTCTACATAGCACCAGAAAAGGTTCAGCGGATGTTACAAGTTGTAGACTTTATTTGGTACGCTCTTAGAGTTTTTCAAGGTTCTATGGTAAAAGTGATGGTTCTTCAGATAGATTGGGAAGGTGTCGTATATGTTTCTATATAGAACCATGGTTCTACATGGCACCAAAAAGGGTTCTTCTATTGTTATGAGTTTAACAGCATAAGGTTTCTGGAAAGGTCTGAGGGGTTCTCTGGTTAATGGCTGGTTAATGGAACCTGAACGGTTCCTAAAAGGTGGTTCCTCATGTGAATAAGAAGTCCAGGAGATTCAAAGTGGATGCTTCAGTGTTTGATTGAGGTACCGGCAAGTCTAAAGTAGAACCAAGTGTTGTTGTGAGCTGTATTGATTAATGCTAATCCGGTCATTAGCATTGCTATTATGGGAATTGATTCCTTTTCTCAGAACCCTTTAAATCAATTAGCCAGTCTCTTCAACCTGATTACCCAATTAATACACATTCCGCATTCAGTCCCACGATCCCATTGTTGTATTAACATGTTACACGTTCCGTGTGAAGGAGAACCACCTCGGCCCAGAAGGATTCTCATATTAGCGCAACAAAGGCTGGAATATTCATTTAAACCATCTTTTCACACGCTCGCTTTGGCAGAATTGGAATTGAATAATTCAATTATTATTAATTTCTCTTCTAACGTTCCACCAAAACTGCGGCCGGGACTCAGCGCGAGAGTTACGGAGGAGTGTTGGAGAGGATTAGCGGGGAGCTAATAGTCATTAGAGGTCTGCTTCAGCTGCGCTAATCAACTCAGCCCTGGGACTCATCAATGCTTTTGTTTACCCGGCTTCTAACACTCTTACTGGCTTAGTGTGCGGCAAGAGGCTGAAGATGGAGGACGGTCCTTCAACGTTCTCACCCGCCGACTCTGGCTTTCTCTCCTAATCGCTCTGAATTGAAGGGGTGGAGGCGGAGGAGTTCACTGTTTGGCTAATTCTGGCCCCCAAGGCTTTGGGAAAGACTTATGTGATGGCTTCCAGAGTGATCATGGAACGTTTGGGAAGTTCATGTGGGAGTCTGAGTCCATAGAACAAGAGAACCAACACCCACGACTGATCTGTGAAAACAAACACGTCAGGTTAAAAAACGAGTCCCCTTGTGTGTTTAAGGTGGTAGGAACTTCAGGCTCCTGCAGATGGCGCTGCACGAGGATGACGGGGCTATAAATCCCTGCAGGGTGTGAGTGACGGGATCCATAGATTGGGAAGAGGTGGTACGGTGCAGGGAATGTCTCGTTCCATGTGTGGAAAATGGCTCCAGAGCAGATGTTAATGATTGGCTAAAAGGAGTGACTGCATTTGGGCGTGTCAAAGACCATAGTGTAAAGGAAGTAGCTGAATCTGCAGGTCTATGGAAGCGTGCGGTCATACGGGTCTACCAGCAGTGGCTAAAATCCCAGTCTACAGGGAATTCTCCTCGGAATTGTGCCAGGGAAGGCATCCACCAAATCTGGACCAACTGACCAATTCTTTGATGTAAGACTGTCTGAACATTGATGTGGCTACATCCAGAAACTTGTCCAGTACATGCCCAATCCAGTCACAGCTGTTATTGGTGCTGGTGGAGGGATTACAAGGTGTTAGGTACATTTCAAGTCACAGGGGACTCGTTTTTTGTCCGGTCTGGAACTGCTATAAGGTGGAAATCGGATGTTCATTATCTGCAATACTTCAGTGTTTTATTCCTGCCTATTGTCGTAAGTGGCTAATGTAGCTAACATTAGCACCCACTGGCAAAAGCCAAATTGGCCCCCTTCTGGGGACCCTTGATGTTGTCTGTTGGTTTTATGGGGCGTTTCTTACTATGAAGTCACATCTTGATGTTTTGGTTGTTGGCAGGCTTGTGGGTCAGACGAGGGATGGTGAAGATAGCTAGCTAAGGCTAACAAACTGGATGAGCTAACAAGCTGATTGGAGGTTTAACCTTCAGTGGTGTTTCACTAAGGAAGGAGGCAATCGTGAAAAGGTGCAGGGGGTTCGTTGCTGTTGTTTTGCTTTCGGGATCTGAAGGAGTGTTTGGACCCGGAAATGGCAAGTATGTCACGTGTGGCGTTAGAATTAACCGTTCTTGTGGTCAGAAACCTGCTAGAGGACGGCAAAAACCGAGAACAGTAATATCACTACTGTAGTACACTGTATGGACCATTTCTTTTATTTATACTTTATTAAAAAATTTTGTACAGAAACATACATTTATACACACATAACAAATCAAAATATCCAATCAAGATCACATTATAATAATTTCGTTATTTACAAAGAACATTTCAGAAGTTTAAAAAGTTCCATTTTTCAGCTTTTTGCTGATGAACGTCCAAAGTCCTTTTTCTTATGGACCATTTCTGTCTATATATTCAGTGTGACTTAATTATTGACCAGTATTCGCTGCTGCACCTTATTACCTGTACATCACCTGTATACATCCTGTACCGACTGCCAACATCACTGTAATTCATGCACTCTGACCCTATACCATCAGTATTTAGGTGACTGCCAGATTATCAGTATCTGTGTAGCTGGTAAACGTAACTGTGAATATCTTTCAAATATCTGTGCAATATCTTTCGGTATCCGAGCGATATATACAGTGTAAATCTGTGTAGTTTCTTATTGTATTTTATCGTATTTTTAACCTAACAATAGAGATTTATTTATTTATTTTCTGTGATTTCTTATTTTGTATTCTGTAAACCTGCACTTTAGTCTACCTCTTGTTCTGTATCTGTTCTGCTGCCATTCTTCTAACAATGCAAATTTCCCCATGTGGGATATTAAAGGTTATCCTATCTAATCTTATCTTAATCAAGTTCATAGAAATGGACATTAATACACGTCATATTTGAGTGTACTGCGGAAATCCTGTTATTCTTCCTGTATGGGGTCTTAAAAAGGAGTAACCCTGCTGCTAGCAACCCCTCCGACTGTTTCACCGAGGGAGAACCACCGCTGGACTTTCTCCGCAGTACCACCTCCCCATAAAAGTGCTCTGGATGACCCTCAGCCTCTGTAGCTGACCCGCCGTAATGCTCCAGTGGTACCGTCTGAAACCAGTCACACGCTCTCCTGCAGGCTGTCTCCACCCTGACCTCCTTCCGGCTGATGGCACCTGCTGCCGGGGGAGGAAGTGATGAATTGCCTTTCCTCTCAGACAGAAGGATGGATGGACAGAGCAGTGTCCCTGATAAAAGAAGCATCACTTCTGCCTCGAACCGAGTCATAAATCCCACACAGGCTTTAAGGATGAATGAGCCTCTGTGGCTACGCTGGGTGCTCCTCGGTGTTGTCTTCTACCACCGTTCAGGTCTTTCTCGTCTGTGGAATGTTTGGAGACGTATCTGATTAAAGTCTGTAGCTGGCATACGTGCGTGTCCATGTTGGCCTCAGTAAAATGCGGTGGAGAATTAGGCCTAGGCCTTTAGTTTGGGCCCTAAATGTCAAACTTGGTTGAACAGCAGCGCTCCACCGTCTCCTCTTAATACCTTCCTGGGTTGGTCTTGATGGTGGTGGTGAATAATGAGGAGACAGAGCTGAACATGGGGATGTTTATCAGGAGGAATAACATTAGCTCGGCTAATGCTGCGGCTAGCTTAGCAGCTAAAACGTTTGTGGAAATAGAAACCGAAACCGAGGAGCGGCGACGCTCTTGATAAACAGCAGCGTGCAGGATCACGTTTCCAGTTTCTTGATAACTCATGAGACATAACAGTCGACCTTAATCGAGCAGTTTAGGCTTTTGTAGACTGGAGATAAGACGCTGGAAGGTAAGAAAATTCCTAAATGAAGAGAAGATTTGCTTCTGTATTATGAATATTAGCATTAAAGATGGGAAGGTTCCCATAATACAAGTGGAGTGGCGCTGCACAAGGAGGGGCTCGGGGGCGGCACGGCTTTATATGTTAATGCCACCTCTAACTATACCCATATAACCGGGATTGTCTTTTCCTGTGTCTTGTTTGGATTTGTATGGATATATCTTGATATACAAACTTGATATCCCGCCCAGCCCTACTTTACGATAAGGCTACTTTCTGCTAGTGCCTATGGGGTTTCCAATAGTATGTTAGCACCTAATTAGTGCTTCATGGCTGTTCTAGGTTCCAGAATTCGTTTGGTCTTCTTGAAGGCCCTGATGGCTCCAGAGTGGTGAAATGGATCAACAGGTGGAAGTGGAAAGTGGTTTTCTGTGAGCTGCCATGTTTCCTATCACTGTATAACAGAAGGTGTCTTTATTGTTGGATGCACCGTGATGGAGCGAGGTGCACACACCGTAGACTTTAACAGCCAGGATTGGTGTTCAGGTGTTTCACCATAATAAACTCGTTACAGTGGTTACGGGTTTCGGTGGTAACAGTAACTTTCAGGTCTGTTTCTCGTTGTTACCCTGATAGTACTCTCAGAGGAGGACGGGTTCCCCTTTTGAGTTCCTCTCCAGCGTTCTTCCTCTTGCTCTGAGGGAGTTCCTCTTGGCTTGCTCACTGGGGACTTAGACCCGGATTCTCTGTAACGCTGCTTTGTTACCACGTCTGTTGTAAAAGGTACATGGAAATAAACCTTGACTTGACTTAACACACATTCAGAATGCAGTTCACATCACATGGAAATTCTAATTGTTGATTTGATTCATGCCGATTCCTGGTAAATGGTGGGCAGTGATGGTAAATGGTGGGCAGTGATGGTAAATGGTGGGCAGTGATGGTAAATGGTGGTTAGTGAAAGAGCTTTGGCTTTTGTCCCTTTCACACCAAATTAAATACATTAATTGCATTGAAAAATCAGATTATTAAAGGGGAGGAATTGGTTAACAGGCACAAATACATTAAAAGTTACATGAAAATTGGATCTTTTAAATTCAAAATATCTGTATTTTTCAATTGCTGAGTCATTGTTGAGATTTGGAGTGAAATTGATTATATTAATGGTTGATATTAATGATTATAGATTGTGATTGTAGACACTCAGATATTCTGTACAGTGGTGGTGGTGGTGGTGGTGATGGGAACCAGGGGTCTCCATGTCTACAACATAAATATAGCCATTTAATGCACTATCAAAACCACCAGTGAACCAGACGTGAATTTATATGTAATGTTAATAATAGAAATATAATAAAATGGTGGTTAATCTGAAAGACAGACACTTTTTTTAGCACTATTCTGCCGAACACCATCCAGCATGCAACACTGAATGGATTTAAAATATGTTTTAGGCCAAAATCTGCACTAAGAACTGTCTCAGAAATCAGGGTAGCTCATTTGTAACAGCTTTCCAGGAGGGAGCTGTTAGAGGTGGATGTCTGGTTCTTACCGCCACCACAGTGAACGCTTGACTCACCCCTCTATATGACTTTGTATACATCTGAACTGTTCAGTTATGAGGACATCATAAAAATCGGTACCCCTTTAATTGTAAAGAATAATAGCACTTGTTTGTGTGGTGTTGGTGTAAAAGGCATTGTTTATGTTGTTTACTCTTGTTACCACATCCCATAAGCAGACGTGTAGCACCATAGCCTCAAAATGAGCAGCTTGACTTTATCTGTATATA
>CM067474.1:4453829-4476492 GCA_034552555.1 Semaprochilodus insignis | reverse complement strand
TGTTGGTGTAAAAGGCATTGTTTATGTTGTTTACTCTTGTTACCACATCCCATAAGCAGACGTGTAGCACCATAGCCTCAAAATGAGCAGCTTGACTTTATCTGTATATATATACAGCTCTGGAAAAATGTAAGAGCCCACCTGAGAATGATCAGTATCTCTAGTTGTACAGTTTCTGGGTTTGTGTTGGACCAAAACGAGCAGTTCTGTTTGATTCTATACCCTACTGGAAACACGTCTCCCAAATTCCAGATCAAATATTGTATTTAGATCTGTTTATTTAGAAAATCACTAATGACCCTCCAGAAGCCTGTTTTTAGAACCATGCTCGCTGTGCGTTTCACCCCAGCCACCGCTCGCCAGTCTCTCTGTAGGTCACTTGAGGTCATCTTACAGTGGTTAAGTGACATTGGAATGAGGTGGCGCTCATCACGGTCAGTAGAGAGTGGTTTTGGCCCTCTGCCAGTCTGTAGCTGTGTTGTCCTGTGTGTTTGCTGCTTGACCTTGTTCTTATGAACCAGACGCTCACTGTATCTGCCAGTAAAGCTAGAACCCAACCTTCTGTTCCTCACTAAGAACCTGCTGTACAGAGATGCTGATTTAAGAAGAACCTGGAGCGGTCTCTTATTTAGTTCTAGAGCTGTATGTGTATATAAGGGCAGCATTGTTGATCATATGTGCTAATGTGGCTGACAAGACTACCAGCTAGCATGACGTCATTTCCATGACGCCAGTCACTGACTTCCATATCACTGCAATGCAAAGAAAAACAAGTATCTACAAAATGGGAACTTTACAGGAGAGGGCAAAAACCTAATTCAATTATAATGTAAGTCAATGGAACCAGACATTTCACCAAGCCATTCCTGTTGGTCCATTCATCATGAACTGTTCAGACAGTGTAAACGGCAGCTGCTTTGGAGAGAGACGACATGTTGGATATGTTGTTCATGACATAAGCATTTCATAAACTACTCTTTTATCATTATTCTATTTGTTCTGGTGAATTTCTGGGATACGCCGGACCACCAGGTGTCATTGCTCTTCAAGCCTAACAGGACTAGGGCTGATTTACATTTGGGATCATTTGCATCAGTTCAGCTATAGCTGTGATTAGCAGAGCCGCAGATATCTAATGAATTAGAACCGTGGTGGGTTTTTTGAGGCTTTGATTGATTGTTGAGTAATTAGTTGAAAAACCATGTTTTGGGCCGCTTTTAAGGTGACACGGGAGGTAATAGAGGTCTTTCTCACTCTCTTTTCTCTGACACAGTGACCTGGCGCTAATGCGAATAGATTGCCATTTGTCTGCGGCTCTTGTCCTTATTAGCATGAATTAATGGCCGGGGTCTGCCGGCGCTCTGTCTGCTTTTGTTTTATGGATTAAAGCGTGATTGAATGGGCGGATATTGATGAGGTAAAAACTGTGGTGTTTAGCGCTACCGGTGTAGGCCATTATCCACGCAACGTGGGACTTGGCACGCCGATTAGACGCCTTTGATCAATGCGCGCTAATGGGCTAGCTTGGCTAGCGCAAGGCCCACGTGATCCTGACGAGGAGGGTCCTCAGGGCTCATAATGACCAAGCCAAGCTCTCGGTATGAAGAATGCATAAGGGAAGCTGATGAGGAGGCGGCGGTCCTGTAAGGCTCCGGTCTGTCCACATATAGCAGCACTTGGCAGAATGTGTATTTAGGGTAATGATGGCTGGGGATGTGGATATTCTCGACCTCAGTGAAAATAGCCCTGCTTAAGGTTCTGTCTGAGAGGCAGAGCGGAGGCTGGCAGGGGCTAAATTAGGAAATGACGTTTGGTCATATTGATGGCACACATACACAGATGGGTTATTCTCATGAACATGACAAATACAGAAATTTGGAGTAGTTAATACTTAATGCTAAAATTAATGCTTAGTCCACTAATAATCAGGTTTAGCCCAGTCATAATCAGGTTTAGTTTAGTCGTCGCCAGGTTTAGTCCACTGATAATCAGGTTTAGCCCAGTCATAATCAGGTTTAGCCCTGTCATAATCAGGTTTAGTTCAGTTGTAGCCGGGTTTAGTCCACTAATAATCAGGTTTAGCTCAGTCTATTGGGGTTTAGCTCTCTCAAAACCTGGTTTACTTCAGTTAAGGCCAGGTTTAATTCAGTCATAATCAGTTTAATCACTTTCTCACAGGCCTTAGGTGAGTCATAGCCAGGTTTAGCTCAGTCACAGCCGAATTATCTCAGCTGAGTTTAGTCTGTACTGTGGTGTAACTTGCTCAAAACCAGGTTTAGTTCAGTTAAAGCGGAGTTTAATTCAGTCATAGTCGGCTTTAGCTCACGCGTAACTGGGTTTAATTCAGTCATAACTGGGTTTAGCTCATTCACAGCCCGTGTTACCTCAGTCATAGATAGGCTTGGCTCAGGCTGAGGTTAAGTAAAAGTAAATTTTTTTTTTTCTTAAAAAAAAAAAAGCAAAATATAACCTCAGTAATGTAAAACAGATATTGACACGTTGTGATAATATTTAGGGTAAAATAAACCGAATTATGCCATATAGAGCAACACTGGACCTGTTAAATTACATGAATGTTGTTGATCCGCATGATCATTATGACGCCTAAATATTTATGGACATGGTTTGAGGCAGTTTGGTAAAAACGACCCAGACGGACATGCACGCGCACACTTGACACCTCCGTCCCGTCCCGTTCCCGAAAGTGTCTCTTTGACGCTAATGTGTAGTGAAGGTTACGGCTCAGTAGGAGATAATGATGCTAGCTGTTCTTCTCGCTCGGCCACCTGACATCATGACTCCTCCTGCCTCCCCATGTTCTCTCCATTACTACCAAATGTGTGTCTGTTTATGCAAACCCGCTGCAGAATGTCCTCCACCCTCTGAGGCTGGCTGGCTCCACACAACATGCATCATTACATCTGATTTCCACCAGTGTACAGGGATTTGGCCTCCTGCTGATGCTCCGGTGTTCGTGCCTAAGCACCTTAAACTGTTGGCCTGGCCAAAACTCACACTGTTAAAGACATGTAGTCCATCAACCAAAACAAGTTTTATCATTTAGCACTGTAGTTATAAGGCTAATGTTGCTAAGTAAGGCGAGCTTCTAGCCATTAGCTTAGCCTTCACTGGAGAGGCAGGCCATATAAAGTTCACCTCCCTGTATCTACACTCACTGTTCCCTAACCGTCACAGTTCCAGACTGTAGTCCATCTGTTTCTCTGTGTACTGTATTACCCTGTTCTTCAATGGTCAGGACCCCCACAGGACCACCACAGAGCAGGTATGATGTGGGTGGTGGATCATTCTCAGCACTGCAGTGACACTGACGTGGTGGTGGTGTGTTAGTGTGTGTGGTGCTGGTGTGAGTGGATCAGACACAGCAGTGCTGCTGGACACCTCAGTGTCACTGCTGGGCTGGGAATCGTCCACCAACCAAAACTAGCCAGCTAGAATTGGCCTGTGGGTGGCGTCCTGTGGGCGGCGTCCTGTGGGGTTTGAGTCACTTTCATATGTGGTCCTAGATGGGATATGCCTCTGATTTGTGGGCGTGTTCCATGAATATGAGTGTTCAGATCAGATTTCATGTGGGATTTGTTTTCCACTGTACATGTGCCATCACTCAGCATTGACGTGGCAGCAGAGCCAAATATATGGTGGGAACTATGAACTGTTTACATCTCTGCCACTAAATATTTGGGAAAATCAGCGGAATTCCCTTTTAAATGTAGAGAAGGAAGAGCAGCTAATGTTTGTGGAAGGTGAACTCTACGGGGAGCAGCGCACGGTCTTACGGGGAACCGTGAATGTTGTTGCTGTTTTCTGAGGCAGACGAGGCTCCTGGCTGTCAGCTCGTCAACCCGCCGGCTGCAATAGCCTGTAATGCTCCGGTCTGCCCACGGCTCGGGTTACTGTTGCGTGCATGAGAGTATTTTTAAGGAGGGAGCCCTTAACAGTCCACACAGTCTTCCACACACTTATGCAGGTCCACGTGCACCCCCACATTAGCGTCAGAATCGGAGTCAGGCTGCATCATCCCAAATTAGCTCATCCAGACAAAAAATGAGTCCCCTGTGACTGAAACGTAGCTAACAGCGTCTAACCCCTCCTCCTGCACCAATAACAGCTGTGACTGGATTGGGCATGTACTGGACAAGTTTCTGGATGTAGCCACATCAATGTTCAGACAGTCTTACATCAAAGAATTGGTCAGTTGGTCCAGATTTGGTGGATGCCTTCCCTGGCACAATTCCGAGGAGAATTCCCTGTAGACTGGGATTTTAGCCACTGCTGGTAGACCCGTATGACCGCACGCTTCCATAGACCTGCAGATTCAGCTACTTCCTTTACACTATGGTCTTTGACACGCCCAAATGCAGTCACTCCTTTTAGCCAATCATTAACATCTGCTCTGGAGCCATTTTCCACACATGGAACGGGACATTCCCTGCACTGTACCACCTCTTCCCAATCTATGGATCCCTTCAATCACACCCCGCAGGGATTATAGCCCCGATATCCTCATGTAGGAGCCTGAAGGAACTACCACCGACTGTGTGTTACTATGATCAGCTGTGTTTGGGACAAAAAGAGGAAATACACACGTCCCCTCATACTCTACATCTGTATTCCCCCTCTGTCTGAAACGCTCCAATAGAACTCCTGTGTCTTTAAGCCCCACCTCCCAATGAGCCTAGTGTGCTCTGATTGGTCAGTTCACCCACTCTGTTTTGATTGGTCGGCCGCCAGAGTGGCATCCTGCTGTGGCTATTCTTCCAATGCCATCAGTTCTGCTGTATCAGTTTTTATCCAGAGCCCGATCCCGAGTACGATCCTAGTTACTCCTTTGCCCAGTTATAGCCTTGCTGGTTGGGCGGGGGGGTCTCGGATGGAGAGGGGTCCCGCCAGCTCTAATATGAAATGAGTTGCCGTCGCATCAGGACCGATCTCGATCGCGAACAGTGATCTGTTCCCTGACGGAGCCTCTGGCAGGTCCGCTGCGGAGGCCTCTGTAGTTGATTTGCTCTTCAGAGGAGAAATGGAGGCCGCTCTGCATGCGGACGGCGTAGTGAGGTGCGAGCCGAGGCAGGGAGGAACGCCGGGACAGCCGATGGAGGTGGAGATGTGTGATCTTTGCTTTAGTGCAGATGGAAAGTTACACCCAGACACAAACCAATTTCACTCCTCAGATTGGGTTTTTTGTTGACGGTGCGGGAGCTCGTGTGCATAAGCAGCTCTGCTGGGACTGCAGGAGAGAGAGAGAGAGAGAGAGAGAGAGAGAGACAGCAAGAGAAGGAGAGAGCGAGCGATACAGAGAGTGAGACAGAGAGCGATAAAGAGAGAAAGAGAGAGAGTGAGAAAGTGATAGAGAGAAGGAGAGAGAGACAGAGAGAGATAGTGAGAGACAGCAAGAGGAGAGAGAGAGTGATAAGGAGAGAGTGTGTGAGAGAGAGTGATAGAGAGAGAGAAGGAGACAGAGCGATAGAGAGAGAGAGTGATGAGAGAGCGTGATGAGAGACACACAGAGAGATAATGAGAGATGCAGCAAGAGGAGAGAGAGAGTGATAAAAAGAGAGAGAGAGAGAGAGGAGAGAGGGCGATAAAGAGAGAGAGAGTGATAAGGACAGTGAGAAACGGAGAGAGAGAGCGATAGAGAGAGAGTGATGAGAGAGAGAAGGAGAGAGAGACACAGAGATAATGAGAGATGCAGCAAGAGGAGAGAGAGAGAAAGAGAGAGATAGTGAGAGGAGAGAGAGGGCGATAAAGAGAGAGAGTGATAAGGACAGTGAGAAACGGAGAGAGAGAGCGATAGAGAGAGTGAGAGAGTGATGAGAGAGAGAGAGAGAGAGAGAGAGAGAGCAAGAAAGAGTAAGGGACAGAGAAAAGAGTGTAAGCAAAAGAGAGCAAGAAAGAGGGAGAGAGAAGGGTGAAGAGAAGAGTGACTGACGGACTGAGTGAGATTGAGTGAGTGAGAGACTGGTGTAGAGAGAGAGTGAGAGAGAGAGAGAGAGAGAGAGAGAGATAAAGAGTGAACAGGCCATGGTGTTGTATTTGTCCTGCTCTCAGACGGTGCGGTGCTGAAAGCCCCTCGGGACCCTCTGAGTGCAGTTTATACCCCAGATGGATCAGGAATCTGGAACCTGGAATCTGGTTAAGGAATGAATGAGCAGGAGCGCTGTAGGCGTGTACTATTGCGGTCACATACGAGGCATGAAGCGGAAGACTGGGAAAGTGAGCTTCCTGAAGGAAACACAGTGATTGTGTGGAAGCTAGCTAGGATGCTGCTGTACGGTTGTTATGGTATTCCAGGTTGTTGCTAAGGTCTTGCTATGTGCTTGCTATAATGTCCAAAGAGGTTGCTGTGCAGTTACAATGGTGGTTGGTATCAATGGTATCTCGGGTGATTGCTGGAGTGTTGTTTTGTGGTTACTAGGGTATCCCAGAAGGTTGTTAGGATGTTGCTGTGGTATTCCAGATAGGTGCTGAGGTGTTGCTAGGTGGCTGCTATCCTATCATTTGGTGTTGCTAAGTGGTTGCTAGCGTATACCAAATAATTACTAGGATGTTGCTATGGTATCTTAGACGGTTGCTTAGTAATTGCTAAGTGGTTGCTATGATATTCCAGGTGGGTGCTAAGGTGTTGCTAGGTGGTTGCTATGCTGTCATTGGGTGTTACGAAGTGCTTGCTAGGTGGGTGCTGTGCTATCCCAGATGCCTGCTAGGTGGATGCTGTTGGATGCTGTGATATCCCACATGGTTAACAGGGAGAAAAAGGATGAAGGACAGAGAGAATGAGATAGAAAGAGAGAGCTATAGAGAACGGGGCAGGGAAAGAAGGGATGAAGGAGAGAGAGAGAGAAGGATAATGAAAGAGATGTCGTTCTGGATGGTGGCTCTACATTTTCTTACAGTTAAGCTTCTCTCATTTCATCACTTTCACCTCATCTCCATCACCCCTCCCTGCATTCTCATTCTCTCTCTCTCTCTCTCTCTCTCTCTCTGCCTCTCTCTGTCTTTCTATCCCCCTCTCTCCCCCTCTTTTTCTCTCTCTCCTTCTCTCCCAACCTCCTTCCCTCCTTTTTTCCTTCTCTCTTTCTCTCTCTCTATGCCTCTCTTTCTCTCCCTCTTTTTTCTGTTTCTTTTTGTCTCTCTCCTTCCTCTTTTTCTCTCTCCTTCTCTCCCTTCCTTCTCCTTCTCTCTCTCTATGCCTTTCTATCCCCCCTCTCTCCTTTTTCTCTGTTTCTGTCTCTCTCCCATCCATCCTCTTTTTCTCTCTCTCTCCTTCTCTCCCTCCGTTCCTCCTTTTCTCCTTCTCTCCTTTTCTCTCTCTCTCTCTCCCCCTCTTTTTCTCTGTTTCTCTTTGTCTCTCTCCCATCCTTCCTTCTCCTCTCTCTCTCTCTCTCTCTCTCTCGGGTTAATTCCTCTGCTGAGTGGACGTGTGACTCGCTCTCCGGGGGGCAGTTGGGGGTGGTTAGGTCTAGACGTGCTCTCGCGTGTCTGTGCTCTGCAGTAGAGCGCAGTAAATGACTGTAATCACGGTCGGTTGATGGTGGAGCAGAGTGATGAACGTTCTCATACTCAAGCTGAACATGGGTCTCAGAGGGGCCTTTCCCCAGGTGGTCTTCTGAAAGGTGGTCTGTTTGAAAACAGGTCCTGTAAATTAGTATGACTGTTGCGTACGTCTGTAGTTTTATAGTTTATATAGTTTCATGTGCTGATTTATTTGATTTAAAGTCCAGAGAACCGAGTAAAAACATGGAAAGTAGAGTATAAGATGTAAATGAAGGACGGACTGACGGACTGATGGACAGACGGACAGATGGACAGACGGACAGACGGACAGATGGACAGACGGACAGACGGAAAGATGGACAGACGGACAGACGGACAGATGGAAGTGTGAATGAATTAATGGACGGACGAATCTTAGTGTGGGTGAAGAAATGAACGGGTGAAAGGCAGCTACAGTAAGGTGGACAGTCCAGTTTACCTAGACAGACGAGACTGGTTGCTAGGGTATCCCAGAACATTGTTAGGATGTTGCTAGGGTATTCCAGGTGGTTGCTAGGGTATAGCAAATAGTTACTAGGATGTTGTTATGGTATCCTAGATGGTTGCTCAGTTGTTGCTAAGTGGTTACTATGATATACCAGGTGGTTGCTGAGGTGTTGCTAGGTGGTTGCTAGCCTATCCTTAGATGTTGCTAAGTGGTTGTGTAATATCCCATGTGGTTGCTAGGGTATCCCAAATAGTTACTAGGATGTTGCTATGGTATCTTAGATGGTTGCTTATTTGTTGCTAAGTGGTTGCTATGATATTCCAGGTGGTTGCTGAGGTGTTGCTAAGTGGTTGCTGTCCTATCTTTAGGTGTTGCTAAGTGTTTGATAGATAGGTGCTATAATATCCCAGGTGGTTGCTAGGGTATCCCAACTAGTTACTAGGATGTTGCTATGGTATCCTAGATGGGTGCTGAGTTGTTGCTAAGTGGTTACTATGATATTCCAGGTGGTTGCTGAGATGTTGCTAGGTGGTTGCTATCCTATCCTTAGGTGTTGCTAAGTGGTTGATAGATAGGTGCTATAATGTCCCAGGTGGTTGCTAGGGTATCCCAAATAGTTACTAGGATGTTGCTATGGTGTCCTAGATGGTTGCAGGAAGTTGGACCATCCAGTTTACATGGACAGAAGAACATTAAGGTGAAATATATACTTTGGTCATTTATCATGCTTTGGGTAGATAATCATAAGACGTAGTTTGCACATGGATATTGAGGATATTGAGGCCCAGAGGAACAAAATGAACTAAATTAGCATTAGAAGGAAAACTTAAAAACCGTGTTATGATGAATGGACCAATAGAAATGCTCCAGAATCACTCGGAATATTGTTCTCTCCTGTAAAGTTACAGTTTTGGAGATGCTCGTTTGACTGAAGTGGTGTGAGTGAAGTTAGTGAGGTCAAGTGCTGTAACCGTATCAGACTGTACTGCTCTGAATGTCGCCAGTGTTGATTAGATGTTAGAGCAGGAGAAACGGGTTTTTATATATACCGTGTATTTATATATGAGTTATGCATATATGTATTTATATACATGTACATGTATTTACATCTATTTGTTATGTATATGTGCATAATACATAATATATACATACAAGTAGCACATATATATATATATATATATAGACAGATAGATAGATAGATAGATAGATATAGATGTGTATATGTATGTACGTGTGTGTACTTATATACCGTGTATATATAAGCGCCTATAGAGGAGGGCAAATCGAAGACGTTGTGTTGTAATCAGGATGAATTATGACGCTGTACTCTTTGCTGAGTGTAATTAGGCCTGTTTGTGTGAGTGCAGTTCAGTTTGTAAAACACTGAATTAAAACTGTTAATTGATTAAATCTCATTAAATCCACAAAGCGTGCTCTGATCTGAAGTTGAATATGATTTTTATACAGGGGTTTCTGGAGCATTTGGGTTCATTTGTTTCTTCATAACTTGATAGAAAAAGTAAAATGTTGATATGAGGGTGCAGCACGGTGGTGCAGCGGGCAGCGCTGTTGCCTCACAGTAAGAAGGGCCTGGGTTTGATTCCCGGCTGCGGGGTCCTGTCTGTGTGGAGTGTGCATGTTCTCCCCGTGCTTGTGTGGGTTTCCTCCTCTGGGTGCTCCGGTTTCCTCCCACAGTCCAAACACATGCAGTCAGGTGACCTGGAGATGCTAAATTGCCCCCCCCCCAGGTGTGAATGTGTGTGTCTGCGTGTCTGCCCTGTGGTGGCCTGTCCAGGATGTTTCTTGCCTAACAGGATCTCCTCCTAACAACCACCTGGAAGACCTGGTAGATCCACCAACACCGTCCCCATCAGATAAACAGCACTACCAGCTTTAATCTTTGAGAGAGAGGAGAGATAGGAGAGAGGAGGAGAGAGAGCTGGGATAGGCTCCGGCACCCCCCACGACCCAGGAGGATAAGTGGCTTAGAAGATGAACGAATGAATGAGTGAACGAGTGAGTGAATGAATGAATGAATGAGTGATAAATATGCAGTCTCCACAAAGACATAAAAACATACATGTACATACACACTCGCCCATCACTCCTCCTCTTTCCCGATACAGTAGCTCAGTTACGGCCCTCTGTCGAGTTGGACGTGGTGGTACCGAGCAGCATCGAAGTCATTTACCCCAAGCGGAGCGCTGCCTGCGGTCCACTTAACCCCAGCAAAATGGACAGTACATCCCCACAGCCTCGTGCTCTCCATCTGGACCATTAAGCAGGTGATCAGTGGTGCTGCTGGCGCTGCTGGTTGAAGTGGAGCTCATGGTCATGCATCTCTGCTACGGAAGAGTGTGGCCCAGAGAGAGAACTGGACGAGTGAGCTTCTCCTCGCAGCAGGGATTCACACACTGAAGTTTCAGAGGCGGTTCTGAATGACCAGGCAGTTTTCCAAAACGAGCAGAAGTCCTCTTTCCCAGTCACAGTGACCAGCTCTTAATCTGAGAACGGGAAAACGAGACGGAGCGTGAAACCAGGAATGAAGTGAAAACGTAAAGCAATGAGGAAGCATTTTTACAGTACTGCCTCATGTTCTCATCCATCCATCCATCCATCCATCCATCCATCCATTCATTCATTCATTTACCCGTCCTCTGAGCTGCTGATCCCTCTGGGTTGTGGGGGGGAGCTAGAGCCTATCCCAGCGCTCATTGGACGGGACGCAGGAAGCACCCTGGACAGGCTGCCAGTCCATCACAGTGCGTTGATGTTCTCCTCTCTCTGAAAGATGAAAGGTTTAAGAGTGCTGCTTATCTGAAGGGGACAGTGTTGGTGGGTCTATCAGGTCTTCCAGGTGGTTGTTAGGAGGAAACCTTTTTTATGGCTGTTAATTATTTGGAAGCTTTTGGAAACTCCTGTCTGGATTATCTTGTACCTGATCTCCTGGCTGTTTAATATTGCGGTATTATGTTTTGTGACTCTGTATCGATTCTCAAAACCACAGTTTCAGTTTACACCCAAAGATTTGTGGCAGACGGGTCGATTTTTATTTGTGTTGTGTTTAAACCACCTGACCACTAGATGGCAGTGTTCTTCACCATTAGACTCATCCGCTCCAATGTAAACAAGTAGCGTAAGGGCGCACTGCTAACATTAGCATTAGCACCCCTTATACATATGGTGGCCAGTTTTCCTAAAATCATATTGTGACTGCTAACCTAAGACACTCAACACGTCTCCTAAAACACTCAACACGTCTCCTAAAACACTCAACACGTCTCCTAAAACGCTCAACACGCCTCCTAAAACGCTTAACACTCCTCCTAAGACACTCAGCAGTCCTCCTAAGACACTCAGCAGTCCTCTTAAGACACTCAACACTCCTCCTAAGACACTCAACATGTCTCCTAAGACACTCAACACGCCTCCGAAAACACTCAACACGCCTCCTAAAACGCTCAACACTCCTCCTAAGACACTCAGCAGTCCTCTTAAGACACTCGACACGTCTCCTAAGACACTCAACAGTCCTCTTAAGACACTCAACGCCTCATAAAACACTCAACGCATCTCCTAAGACGCTCCACACTCTTCCTAAAACACTCAACGCATCTCCTAAAACGCTCCACACTCCTCCTAAAACACTCAACGCATCTCCTAAAACACTCAACACGCCACCTAAGACGCTCCACACTCCTCCTAAGACGCTCCACACTCCTCCTAAGACGCTCCACACTCCTCCTAAGACGCTCAACACTCCTGCTCTCTCTAAAAGACTGTCATCGTAGTCTTCCGTCTAACAGGTACTAACACCTCTTGTTCAGTCGAGGGTTCTTCTTCTTGCTCTGGACCCGAATTCTCTAGAAGGCTGCTTTGTGACAGTGGGAGCTCTGAACCAGACCGGACAGGTGATGATATCGTCGTATGCCAAGTTGCCAAATGTCCAGCAGTGTGATTGGCCGCTCGGCGTTTAGTACGGAACTATATTTGTTCCCATTGTTTTCAGGTCTGCTCTGTTGTTCCGTGCCGTACCATGAAGTTTCACTTCCCGAGTCTTGGTGCCTGTTGGGCTCCGCACCTGAACCCTGCATTATTTCAAAGAGAACAATTTTCTTGCCGCCCCGCTCGAAGGACGAGGCTTTTGAGTTTGTGTGCACTCTAAAATCAACCGCATATCCATATGTTCATGCTTTCATCAAACCTCCACCTTAGGGAGTAGCGCTCTATTGAACTTTGAAAACAATTTTGAGGCTGAGAGAACAGACGGAGCGGCGGGCCGGCGTTTGATGCGGGCCGTAATCACGGAGTGCGTGCGCACGCAGGCCCACGGCTAATGTTTTCCCTGCGCTTCTTCCATATTGCTTATTTAGCGAGAGAACGGAGGCGGTACGTGTGACCGCGTTAGCACACACAGCCCTGATGTACGAGTGCGTTTGATGTGCGGGGGGCGCGTGTGCCTGTATTCAGGGACAGGGTCCCAGTCTTACACCTGAAGTCTGATTTGAGATGCCCTCTCTTTTCTCTCTCTCTGTATGTCTCTGATTGGGGCTCTGGAGGCTGCCAGCTAATGATCTTTTTCATTTCGCTCCAGCTCCATCAAACGCAGCGCTCTCCTTTAGGGCTCGATGTTTGTTTTGCCTGGTGTTGTCCGCGGCTGCCAGAGCGCTGAAAGTTTGCCTCGAATCTTTAAGCACAGGAGGCGAATATCGAGGGGAATGCAGACGAGAGACTTTCCCAGTAACCCGACTCGGTACAGAGTTTGCCGAATGGAAAACTTGAGTAATTGGAGCTAAATTGGACCACCTCCGTCAGAGTGATTCATCATGATTAGCAGCAGCGTGTGATTAGCGCACTTCATTTCTCATTTTTAAGCCGTTTAGAAGTGTGCACCTTCAGAGATACTCAGTCTCAGAACAGTCACTGTGGCAGCCGGGTCAGAAAGCAGCTCTGCCTTTCCTGCAAACTCATTGACTTCAGTGCTGCAGTGATAGCATAGCAGTGAGGGATACTGGCAGTTCCATATCAGCCCTGTCGGAATCACACCTCGTTTCTGCTGTTCACAGTGAATAATGTTACATTGTTACATGTACTTAAAAGTCAGAAATTCCACTTGGCATATAGTTTGTAGTTGTACAGGTCCAGACTGTAGTCCATCTGTTTCTCTGTATACTGTATTACCCTGTTCTTCAATGGTCAGGACCCCCACAGGACCCCCACAGAGCAGGTATGATGTGGGTGGTGGATCATTCTCAGCACTGCATTGGACTGAAGGAAAATAGTATTAAAATAGCAGCAGAGCGTTTGTGTTTTTGCGCGGTGTGAAGTATACGGGGCTCAGAGCGAAGAGAGCTGTATCGAGGAGAGGAGCAGGGTCTTTACCACGTTAGCACTTTACCACGTTAGCGTTTTACCACGTTAGCGTTTTATCTGTAAGAGGGATGTGCCACTTCATCCGCCCACTCTTCAGCCTCATTACACCCAGAGCTGGTGTGTGTGTGTGCTTGTGTGTGTGCTTGTGTGTGTGTGCGTATATGTGCTTGTGTGTGTGTGCGTATGTGTGCTTGTGTGTGTGTGTGCTTGTGTGTGTGTCTGTGTGTGTCAGTGTGAGTGTGAGTGTGAATGTATATGTGTGTGTGTGTGTGTATGTGTGTGTGGTTGTGTATGTGTGTATGTGTGTGTGTGGTTGTGTATGTTTGTGGTGTTGTGTGTGTGTGTGTGTATATGTGTATGTGTGTGTGTGTGTGTGTGTATGTGTGTGTGTGGTAGTGTGTGGTTGTGTATGTGTGTGTGAGAGAGTGCAGTTGTTCTGTATAGTCCTGTTTGCTCCTCCCTCCTAATCATCTCCTGCCGTCTCTCTGCTTTTCTCTCTCCTCTGCGGACGAGTGAGCTCTCTCTGTCCCTCCGCGCTCGCTGGGCTTTACATAATAGGTCTGAGTCAGAGAGCCCGCTGAGGGTCAGTACTTTCCTGGGCAGCTGTAGATTTTCACACGTTTAGAGACTTTAGAGAGTTCTGACACTAACCAGCCTAAACTTCACTGGATGGTCGACCTGAAGTCCAAACGGACCTTTGTATCTGTCAGTTTGTGCACTCGGTCGCATTATGCACATATTGGGTCATATCCATCAGAGGACCACGTGCTTGTTTGTCTGTAATCAGGGATTAAGCAGATGTGTGGTGTGTTCTGCCTCTGTCTGATGTTGGGTTACATCAGTGTGAGGCATTGGCATGTAAGTGAGTGGGGAGTGTGATGGGGAGCCCTGTCCATGGCACCCAGAGGGCGGTTGGGGGTTAGGGGCATTGCTTGAGGGCACTTCAATTGTGTCCTGTTGGTTCAGGGAACCGATGACCCTACGGTGTGGAGGCACCGTGGTCAGCACCAAGATGAACGTTTTGTTGTCACCCGTCACACGTCCAGAAGGCCTGGTGTCACTCCACCTCCACCCCTACCGCACCATCTGCAGGAACTGTGTGAGGATATTCAAGCTGCATGGGATGGATTATCACAGGACACCATTAGGAACCTCTACAGCTCCATGCCGAGACGTCTGGCGTGTTGGGTTAGCAAACACGGCGGCCCGACGCCATACTGAGAGACAGACTTCTGTATGTGGAGCTCAATAAATATTGATCATATCAGTCTAAATTGATCATCAGTTATTGATCCTGGTAACCTTTATCTTCCTTCCCAACACACCTGCAACCCCACACCTCCTTCTGGGTGCAGCTGTTCTTTGGATCGTGAGTCTATGAGGTCTGTGATGACTGAACATGATAATTACCATGCCACAGAGAGCTCTGGAGGTGTGTCTCTTTGAGGGACTAAACGTGAGCCTCCTGAGCTGTAATAAAGCTGTAATAAAGCTGTAATAAAGCTGTAATAGAGTCTGATATTCTATTTAATTCTCAGTTAAATATGTGTTTACCTATCTAACCTATTCTGAAACACATACAGTATAGCTCCAGAAAAAAAGCCCTATTTATGTCCTAATTTGCATAATATATATATATATTTACATATGTGCTAATATGCAGGCTCGGTGTAGGTGTGAGATGTGTATATATAGACACATCAGAATCATGACGGAGAGCTGCAGCTGAATAAGTGCAGCACGGCTTCTCCTTCCTACGCCTCCTGACACCGAGCAGCGTTATTTTGTGTAAACATCCACTGATAAGTAATACAGATGGAGGCCAGAAATGTGGTGTTGTTGTTGCCGGCGCGCTTTACCCCATCTGCTCCGGGAACGCGGTGCGATTGCGGTATGTGATGACGCAGACGAGCGCATGTGTCCTGCTATAAGGTCAGGTTTTATCTGGTGCCTCTGGCCTCGGCGCTGTTGCCCTTGCTCAGTTGCCGCTGCCTGTACGTGTGAAGTGCTGCATATGGCCGTGCCGGTGCCCACCTGCTCTCTCTCTGCCCCCCTGATACCTTTCAGGTGGCACCGTGTCCTTTCGTACCGAGGTCGGCCTGTGTGTGGAGGATGTGGGTGTTTGAAGGCTCTGTTGAATCCAGGACCGGGATCTGCCCTTACTGCTCTTATCTGTATATGGTTCTAGATATATGTCAAGCTTGACAAAATCGTAGAACCATATACGACACATTCTCCGTCACTCGGAAGATGCATTTTGCCACACAAAGAACCAATAAAACCTGCAGTGTGTGGTATTTAAGGGGGATCTGTTATCATAAATGGAATATGCACAACTGTGTCCTCATTAGTGCATAATTACCTGTAACTACAGATGGCTGTGGGTTCTGGTTATCTAGAACGAGCTTCATATCTACATAGGAGCAGCTCGTCTACCAGCAGAGACTACCACCACCATGTTTCTACAGTAGCCCAGAGCAGACACATCACACACGGGCTGTAGAGAGAGACTCTCAGGCTGTTACACTGAAGCAGCAGCTTGAATTAGGTGGTGCTATAGCACCGACCGGAAGACGTAGAAAGAAGAACCCTTGTTGAAATGTTCTACTGTACCGCATATTTATCAGTAGCTCCGCCCATAAAACTCCACAAACACCACCAGCATTAAATCTACGGAGGTCTGAGGTTACCAGCATCATATTTGCCAGCTTCTTGCTTGAATTTTCCTGGTCCACCTTAAATAGTGCAGCAGTTGTCATAATACTCAGTTTGGATTGTGCCGTCATGCTTTTGTTAACTCTCCAGTAAATGGTAATGTCACAACATCCAACTGAGTCGATTAATCGATGGTCACTGGGTTTTATGACATCACAGCAGGTTACCCCAGGCGTATAACTCTCCAGTAAGCGGTAAAGTGAAAACATTCCCAGTTAGACGAGAAACATGGGTCGTGACGTCACCAACTACTCGACTATTAAATGGGTTGTCTGCTAATTTGGTAGTTAACTGTAGTCGACTAAGTCGATTAATCGATGGTTAGTGCGTTGTATGACATCACAGCAGATTACCTGTTTCCTATAACTCTCCAGGAAATGGTAATGTCAAAACGTTTTCTTGTTAGCATAAGAAATACGTGTGATGGCATCACCAACTAATCGACTTTTAAATGAGCTAATTTGGTAATTGATTTTAGTCAACTAAGTCGATTAATCAATGTTCAGAGGTTTTTTAATGACCTCACAGCAGGTTACCTGAGGCCTATAACTCTCCAATAAGAGGTAATGTCAAAACATTCCTAGTTGGCGCGAGAAATATGCATCGTGACGCGTTGCCTGCTGATTTGGTAGTTGACTTTCGTCGACTAAGTCGATTAATCGATGGCCAGTGGATTGTATGACCTCACAGCAGGTTACTCGAGGCCTATAACTCTCCAATAAGCAGTAATGTTAAAGTATGTGTGATGATGTCACCAACTAATCGACTATTAAATTAGTTGCCAACTAATTTGGTGGTCGATTTTAGTCGGCTAAGTCGATTAATCGTTGCACCCTCTGCTTATGTAGTCAGTATATCTAATATTTCTCATTATCTGCATGTTAAACTTATTTTTCAGTTTTCTAATATTAGTTAACATTAATATTAGTTAAATATTCTTATATTTGTCAGATATTGACAGTATTGATCAGATTGCTGCTCAGATATTGATTCTTCTTTGCAGTGTAGCCTCCTGACTCCTCCACAGCTCTGTTAGAGTGAACTTTCCAGCACCGGCTTCTCTCCTTTTCTCCCGCTGCCTCCAGTTGGCTGCTGGCTAGCTGTGGAGCCTAATGGACCTGGTAGCGTCCTGGCCGAACATTGGCACATAAAGGCCCGTTTCAGAATGAAAGCCTATTATTGCACTTGAAATGACTATTCACAAATGAGCCTTCGCGTTTACGGCGGACTACGGCGGGCTACTGCGCACAGAGCCGCGCTGCCACACGCTTTAAATCGGTTTGTTTACTATTCATGGCCTGTAACACGCACCCTCTTAAAATAGCCTCCGATTTAGCCGAAGGCCACGGAATTCAGTGGCACATGCGGCGACGTCGCTCTGTCTCTCGCAGCGCACCTGGACACTCACCGGCGGTGCAGTGGCCTCTGCATAATGATGGATGCACTGCAGAGGTGTGGAGCTGGCATGCTATAACAGCACGGGCAGCTGCACAGAGCTGAGTGCCCACCTCATACTGGGCAACGAAGCCCCCACACTCATTACCGTCTACTGCCCAGATGGCACACAGAGAGAGAGAGTGAAGCAAGCATGTGGAAGGCATAGCAGTGTCCCAAAGATGCCATCCTTCTCATTTCCCTGCTCTCCTCTCGCTGTAATAGCTTTCCCTTTCTTCCCTCCTCTCTTTTATCACTCCGGTCTCTTTCTCATTGACTCGGCACACTTGACTCTCGTCTCTTCCTCTCGGTGGGTCTCCTAATAGCTCAGGGTGGTCCCTGTTCTCTTACATCACTCCACCCCGCCTTCCGATACGCACTCGAACTCACTGTGTCACACACTTACAACAATTTACACCAATGCAGAGATGGATCTTCACACCATCGGGCCCTGGACGCGTGTATACCTTCTTTTGGGTGGTCAGTGGATTTCATCATCGCAGCAGGTTATATGAGGCCTATGCAGCACCGCGATAGCAGCGGGCTGAAGCTCGTCACCACCCCAAGCTTGTTATCCCCAGTCGAGACGAAACCATTCAGTCTACGGGACATAAACCCAGCGCAGTTCATCCCCCAAATCGTGCAGCTTCTCCTGGCAAGCACATCTACCAACATGAAGACGTCAGTCAGTGTCAGACAGCTGAGCTCCACAAGCTCAGTCCTCGCTCCTATGGGATGAGCGCTTACACATCACAGATTGCCTAACTTCACAGACTGCACATTTAGCACAATTCTGGGATTCTGGTGTATCTTTTCTAAATGGACCAGGAATAGATTAGATTAGATTAGATTAGATTAGATTAGATTAGATTAGATTCAACTGTACTGTCACTGTGTAGAGTATATACATATATATATATATATATATATATATATATATATATATATATATATACAGCTCTGGAAACATTGAAGAGCCCACCTGAAAGTGATCAGTTCCTCTAGTTTGTACAGTTTCTGGGTTTGTGTTTGATCCAAAATGAGCAGTCCTGTTTGATTCTATACCCTACTGGAAACACGTCTCCCAAATTCCAGATCAAATATTGTATTTAGATCTGTTTATTTAGAAAATCACTAATGACCCTCCAGAAGCCTGTTTTTAGAACCATGCTCGCTGTGCGTTTCACCCCAGCCACCGCTCGCCAGTCTCTCTGTAGGTCACTTGAGGTCATCTTACGGTGGTTAAGGGACATTGGAATGAGGTGGTGCTCATCACGGTCAGTAGAGAGTGGTTTTGGCCCTCTGCCAGTCTGTAGCTGTGTTGTCCTGTGTGTTTGCTGCTTGACCTTGTTCTTATGAACAGACGCTCACTGTATCTGCCAGTAAAGCTAGAACCCAACCTTCTGTTCCTCACTAAGAACCTGCTGTACATGTGGAGATGCTGATTTAAGAAGAATATATATAAACATATAAATTAGCATCTCCACATGTACAGCAGCCGTTCTGAAGAAGGTTCCTTCACACCAGGCCCAAAGAGCTGAAGAGAAAGGTTCTTGGTGAGGAACAGAAGGTTCAGCTCTAGCTTTACCTTTTTATTTTTTCCCAGAGGTGTATATACTGTATGTGTCATAATGTCTTAAAACCCACTGACCTTCGATTAATCGAGTTAGTTGACTGGAATCCATTACCAAATTAGTAGACAACTAATTTAAAAGTCGTTTAGTTGGTGACGTGTGTTTCTCATGCTAACTAGAAATTGACACGCGGATCATCGATTAGTCGACTAAAGTTGACCACCAAATTAGCAGGCGACTCATTTAATAGTCGATTAGTTGGTGACGTCACGACCCATGTTTCTACCAAAGGTAGAAGTACCAAACAGCCGACACATGACACACACACACACACACACACACACACACACACACACATTCTATATAGTATCATAAATATACTATATCACATTTTTAGAATTATTACATGTAATTATTGTTATTATATGATAACATTATTAACACAAAGTTTATGTTGCAGTGTTTAGTTTGTGTTGTACACGTCAGCAAAATTCAGAATGTAGCGTGATGGAAACTCACGTAGGCTACAGGTGCAGATGATACAGCCTCGTGTAGATGCTGGACTCAACCCTTCTAACAGTCCATGAGCCAGACTGATCACGCACCGTTTGAGGTGTGTATGAGTAAAATCGAGGACAAGTACAATTAAAATATGTGTGAAGTACAAAAGTAATAAAAGTATTTACTCAGTATTTACTCAGGTGACCTGCTGGTATAATAAACAGTGCCCCATTATTTAGGGCACAACCATTCAGAACCATCGAATATCACTGTATTATGTTTTGTCATGTTGTATTGATTTTTAATAAAACTGTATTGATTTTTAATCAGTAGTTTACAGTTGGGATGCACCAAAATGAAAAGTGTGGCCAAGGCCCAAGCTGAATTTGGCTGAAGGTCGAATACCAAACACGTTTTTTCACAGTCCTTCATTAATTTTTCCCCTTTTTCACCACCACATAAATTAAATATGCTAAATGTATTTATGTTTTGGTTTTCAAAGAAAAGACTCACTAAACCGCACGTTAAACACACGTACTGAACACATCTGACTCACCAACACAGCACACTGTGACTTAAGTACATCCCAGCCGACCTGCTGCATTCACAGAGAGCGCCTCACTCCACACTGGTCACGACTTTATCGCCATGGTGAAAATTGGGGTTTGTGTTTGGGGTCTGTACGGAGGATGTGGGCAGAGCGCCCACAGAGAGAGCTGCTGTCTGTCTGCCTCGCTGTAGCGGTTCGGTTCTGGTCTTTACTCTGTCTGGAGCTTCGTTTGGCTGGAATGCGTGAAGCTGAATAAGAGCTGGGAATAAGGAGTTTAAGTGGCTGTTAGCTTGAAGCTAACGAGTAAAGGTTCCGCTCTGGTTCCTGTCCACATCGGGGAACTAAAAAAGTCATTCTCCAAACCCATTAAAAGCCTTAAAAGTCTTTTCACTCATTCAGCCGAACACCGGAAGTGTTTTTTTTTTGCTATTTTCGGGAGGGATAATTCCGGTTGCTGAACATTTGGTGCGTCCCTAGTTTACCATCAAACACTTGTGATGGTCAGTGGTTCATGCTGGGTTGCTTTTAAACCCCCCGACCACTAGACAGCAGTGTTGTCCAGAATAAACAAGTAGCATAATGGCGCATAGGTTAGTCTTAGCTAGCCAGTACAGGGGGTGTGTTTTCCTGAAATCCTAATCCAGGTTTTTGGCTATACGCAGCCCTACCAAGTACTGGATTAAATATTGGATTAAATATGGGATTAAATGTCGGATATTGGCACTCCAAAAATGTCTGTGATTGGTCATGACACAGCACACAACAAAAGACAATCTCTGATTGGTTAGAGGCTCATTTGCATATTGCACACCTCTGCAGTGTCCGTGCTATAAAGGGGTGATGTTTTCCGTACGGCTGTCTTTCCTGAGTCTGAAGTGCTGTGTGCTTCTTCCCCCTCTCCATCTCGCTCCCTCCCTTTATCTCTTAATCTGCTCACTCACACGCTGTAAGTCCAAACACCTTTTCATTTCATCCCGCTCTCTGTTCATCTCACCGCCTGTGTTCCCTCAGCCACCTACAGGTTTCCCATCGATCCGAACGCCATTTGTACTTCATCCCGCCCTCTTACTCACTCAGTTACTCACTCGCTCGTCCGCCCACTCAGTTACTCACTCAGCCGTAAGTTTTCTCCGAGTCCAAACACCTGCAAACTTTATCCGTCACTCCGGTTTGCTCACCTGCAGAAAGAGGTTTACGCTAGTTCCTGCTATGTTACGGAATTCCTCAGACACTGGCCCACAGTCGACATTCCAGTCCACCCCACAGGTGTACAGTGGGTTGAGGTCGAGGCACTGTTCAGGCCACTGGTGTTCCTCCACATCAGACTCCTCAGGCCATGTCTTTATGAAGCAGGCTTGGAACGCTGGAACAGGAAAGGATATTCCTCAAATCTGCTGGAAGCGTAGAACTGTGTGGAATGTCTTTGTGTGCTGTAGCTTTAACACCATCCTTCCCTGGAACCGAGGGTCCGAGACCAAACCCTGAAACCACCTGCCCCAGACCATTATACCCCCTCCACCAAACCTTACTTTCGGCACTCTGCATTCCGGTAGGGAGTGTTCTCCTGGATTCACCCACCAAACCCAGATTCCTCCATCAGCCTGCCAGATGAAGTGCGATTCATCACTCCAGAGAACACGGTTCCGCTGCTCCAGAGTCCAGTGGAGAACTTTACACCACTGCTGCTCACGCTCAGCATTGGGCATAGTGATCTTAGGGTTGTGTGCAGCTGCTCAGCCATGGAGACCCAGTTCATGAAGCTCCTGATGCTGGTGTTGGTTCCAGAGGATGTTGTTCTTCACCTCTTCCATTTCACAGTGAAGGCACTTCCAGTCGTCTGGGGCAGCTCTAGCAGTGCGGGAACTGACTTAAGTCGCTGAGCTCTTCCGTGCAACCCGTTTCACTGCCAGTGTTTCTGTCCTGAGTGAGTACATGCAGTTTGGTGGCTGTAGGTTAAAGGAGACAGGGTTTGGGTAGGACCAAAAAAATAGTGGGACATTAATTTAATTAAATTTAAAAAATAAATTTTTAAAAATGTATTTAATTTTAAAAAATCAGAATTTAATGACGTTTTTATGAAAAGCGTATGTCAGATCAATAAGCCACCGATCCCGATCAGGCCGAACATTCTGGAGTTGGAATGGTGTCAATGGTTCAGTCACAGGAGACTCAGTTTTGTCCCCTGAGCTTATGACTTAAACACATTTGCCATGAATTATTTGAATAAATCTGGACGTCTGAGAAGTTTCACTAAGTGTCAGAAAAGTGTGAACAGCTGCACCCAGAAGGAGTCAACCAACAGGAATGAAACTTGGTGTGTAGGTTTGACATGGTGAGACACGCCAATGATTCAAGTTTCACGCTCGACCACACATGTGACATGAGCAAGGACGGGTCTTATCTCTGTACCTGACTGACCCAACAGCCACGATTACAGACATCCAGCGAGCAGTGATGTCCTCCATGAGTCATCCTGTTAGTGCAGCACCATTGGCAGACGGCTGCACCACGCAGGAC
>CM067474.1:4421649-4447230 GCA_034552555.1 Semaprochilodus insignis | reverse complement strand
ACAGTAATACATAAAGACGCATGACGTGGGTCCAAAAGACGCCTGTGTAATCCAACCCGACAGCTCTGACCTCAAAATGGCTATTATCTCAGCATCTGTTCTTCTCTATACTTGATAACGGCGACATAGTGCAGCTTCAGGAGAGGCATAACAGGAGACATACTTTCTCTGAGCGACTTCAGAGTTTCCTGCCGCTCTCTGTCCGACATCTGAGTGTGTCCGGCAGGTACAGAAGGGTCGGGAGTGTTCCTCTTCTTCTCCTCCGCCTCTTTTCGCCACTGCTGTTTTCTGTCCTCCAGACTTGAGTGTGGAAGAGAGAGGGGGAAATGATATACTTATGGTTTAAGTAATAACTGCAGATCACAGATATGTTCTTTAATTAGCTTCATTCAAAAGCAGGACGTGCATTTCTGTAATGCTCTCTGATCGTACAGGTTAATATGCTCACTCACTATTTTGGCACACGGCCCTTGGCTGCGCTTGGAGGCTCCTTGTTGTGTAGGTCCTGCAGGGACTGAGAGCGTCTCAGCACCGTCTTTCTAGCAGCGCGCGCGTTATGACTCACAAAGTCCACAACGTGTCCTCTCACCTGCATCTACACAAGCACAAATCACAACACCACAACATTGTGATGACAGGGTTTATTGTCCCGTGGTTGTACGTTTGGTTGTATAGTGGTGCCAGTTGTAACACAGAACACATGTAGTTTGTATTTATTGTCTGTCCGCGTGTTTTTTTACGACTGTTCTGTGTCAAAAGTCACACTGTGGTCCGATGAGCCACAGCACCAGTAGTTTGGGGCTGATGGTGGGGTCCGTGTGTGGTGCAGACCCCATGAAGTCATGGACCCCAGTTGTGAACAAGGCACTGTGCAGGCTGGTGGTGGTTCTATACTGGTGTGGGGTGTGTTCTCAGGCATGGGTTGGGTCCACTGGTCCACCTAAACGCGCCACCAACCGGTGCCCACTACGTTTCACTGCTTGGTGACCATTTGCAGCCCTTCATGGACTTCATGTCCCCCCACAGTGATGGGATATTCCAGCAGGATGATGCACCGTGCCATCAGGCCCAAGATGTCCAGAATTGGTTGGAGGAGCATTCTGGAGAGTTCTGATGAATGGTGTGGCCTGCACGTTCACCTGACATGAGCCCACTTGAGGCATCCCACTCTCCTGCCTCGTTCAGACTTTGATAATTCCCGTCTCCTTGCCATGAGCACGCTGGGCAGTGTTCAACCTCACTCACAGGATAACACCTCACTATAGCACTACTCACAAATCACAATGTGTTCAGGTATTAAAGTAACACTACACAACGCACAAAGAGCACACGATTCCAGTTCGGAGTTCAGGGCCAGATATTACACAGACACAGTTTTCTATCAGCTGTATTCCACCATCATCCCAAGTGTGTGTGAAGGACTGTGTGAGTGTACCTCTGAATCGGAGTCTGCGGTCTGAGGGTTTGGGTCCTTTCCAGAGGGGGAAGTTGGGGATGAAAGAGGCCGACAAGGCTGAGGCCGACCACCAGCGCCACAGACGGAATGTGCTTTAAGGAAGTTCTGGCATTCCGGCCTCTTTGGAGGGGTTTTCTCCTTCAGAGAAAAGCAGACAGGGAGAGATCAAGTACGCACGGCCGCCTGACGGATATGAAGACTTATATAGATGCTGATGACGATTTTAGAACAAATAGGTGTGAGTGTGCGGCTGCGTCCGAAATGGCATACTTAAGCAGTACATACTGAATTAGATCTAGTACGTACGACTCAGCCGTTAAAGAAGTACGTACCGTTAGTATGGATGGGCAGTCGTGGGCTGGAGGTTAGGGAACCAGCCTTATGACCGGCGGGTTGCCGGTTCAATTCCCTGAACTGACAGTAACGACTGAGGTGCCCTTGAGCAAGGCACTTAACCCCCAACTGCTCCCCGGGTGCCGTGGATAGGGCTGCCCACTGCTCTGGGTAAGTGTGCTCACTGCCCCCTAGTGTGTGTGTGTGTTCACTAGTGAGTGCGTATGTGGGTGTTTCACTTCACGGATGGGTTAAATGCGGAAGACAAATTTCCCCACTGTGGGATCAATAAGGGATTAAATCTGTGCGGTATGCGTCCTTTGACCCAGATCTCTGCTGACGTAACGGCGGCAAGCCCCATTCTTTAAAAGCCGAAAGTGGGCAAATTTTTTACCGTCTGTTAACAAGAGTAGGGTTCACTGTGGTTGGTTTTCGGGATGAGCATTTCCACACGGAGGCAGCGCCGAGCAGGAGGTCGCAGAAATCGCATGCTGAGGAATTTATTCACTTGTAAAAAGCGGGCTCCCCGCCTCCTGCCATTTTCACCGCTTCGAACGGTTCTGTAGCTCCCGTGGAATCGTGGGATAGGACAGTGTGCTGTGGTCGCATACTTCAAAATCTCTCCCGCTGTAGTACGTCATCCTTTCCGCGTACTGTTTATTGAACACTGCGTGTTCGGACATACTAACTATTCTCACGTTCCGCTTTCGCGTACTGTATAGTACGGAAGTACGCCACTTCGGACGCAGCCTGTGTGTCTGTGTATCTGCCCTGTGATAGGCTGGTGGCCTGTCTGGGGTGTTTCCAGCCCTCTGCACAATTAGTGCTGGGATAGGCTCCAGGACCCCCTGAGACCCACCCTAGAAATGTGCAGGTCAATCATTTGCAGTCATTCTCTTCCACACAGTCGAGCTAAGAGCAGACTAAACCACCATCTCCATCAAGAACCGAGAGAAGAGTTTATGGCTGTATTTTAGTTCTGCTTTAATAGGTAAAGTGAATCAGTGCTCTGCAGACAGTCACACTTCTTTAACTCAAATAAACAGCAGACATGTGCAGTTTAAATGATCTAATTATTGTTGTAAAGGGCATGGAGGTACCTAGACGTCTTTTGGGTTTGGGTTTCTGATAACCTATTTATTACTTTCCGCTAGTAATCTTCATTTAAACCGTTTTTTGAGTTATTCTCGTGTTAAAAATTAGGTTTGAGTGCTTTTTATAGGTGTCTGTAATTCGTCTTAGCAGTTCTTGTAATGGTTTTGTCCCATATGATCTCACCAGGGGACTGAATTCTTATGATGGCGCAATAAAAACAGGACTGGTGCTAATGTATCCGCAGTGTTATTGGCCCATAGCAAAAATACCACCAATGTTTGACATAGGTGTAGGTGAGAGACTCTGATCTGTGAACAAACTGCCGTCTTCGCACATCCAAATCAGTAACGTCACATGAAGGAGAACCATGTGGGTCATGAACAGCAAATAAACAGATCAAGCTGATCATATACTCTGATCAGCAACGCACACACACTAGGGGGCAGTGAGCACACTTGCCCAGAGCACTGGGCAGCCCTATCCACAGCGCCCGGGGAGCAATTGGGGGTAAGGTGCCTTGCTCAAGGGCACTTCAGTCATTACTGACGGTTCCCTAACCTCCAGGCCAAAACTGCCTCATACTAGCTCTAACTTCACATTCGGCTCTGCTGCTACGTGAAGACTGATGACGCATGTACAGTGAAAAAAACAGCCCACATGAAATCCAACCTAAACATTCACATTCATGTCATATGCCCATAAATCAGGTCCGTAGCTGATCTAGGACCCCATATTCGAAAAGCTCAGATTTGGCGTGTGTCCACACAGCCCTGAAAAAATCAGATCAGTGTCACTTCATCCTGGAAAGGTGAACGTGCCCTTTACCAGTCAGGCCCAGTTAGTTTGGGCTAGTGGCCAAATATATTTACAACATTTAAGCCAACTGGAGCGACATGTGGGGAGCAGTGGGTGGTGCTGTCGCCTCACAGCAAGAACGGCCTGAGTTTGATTCCCGGGTAGGTTTCTGTGGTGTGGAGTGTGCATGTTCTCCCCATGTCTGTGTGGGCTTCCTGCTCCGGGTTCCCCCCACAGCCCAAACACATGCAGTCAGGTGAACTGGAGATGCTAAACCGCTCCCCTAGCTGTGTGAGTGTGTGTGTGTCTTCCCTGTGATGAACTGGTGCTTCCTGCCTTCTGCCCTATGAGTGCTGGGATATGCTCCAGCACACCCCACGACCCAGAAGAATAAGTGGCTTAGAAGACGAATGAATGAATGAATTTATTTATCAACCTCGTATCTATAATCATCACTGTATGTAAACACTGAACACTTACTTGTAACTCGGCCATGACCCTGGAGGAAACGTCCTGGTATTTGGGAGAGGTCCACAGGGCTTTCACTGGAACTGGCTTGGCGTGCTCTTTCTGTGCCTCCTGCTGCCGGAACCGTCTCTGGATCTCCCGCAGCCTGCGCACGTTCTCTTTGCCGTAATCACGAACTGCAGGTTCTGAGGAGAAGGACAGAACGGAGGAGAGACGGTGATGTAACAGCAGCATGAATAACCAGACAGAGGAAGAGTGCTGGGTGGCACGGTAGTGCAGTGGGTGGTGCTGTCGCCTGGGTTTGATTCCCAGCTGGGGCATTCGGAGTCCTGTCTGTGGTGAGTGTGCAAGTTCTCCCTGTGTCTGTGTGGGTTTCCTCCTCCAGGTGCTCCCACATTCCCTCCCACAGTCCAAAGACATGCATTCAGGTGAACTGCAGATGCTAAACCGCGCCCCCACCCCCCCGGTGTGAGTGTGTGAGTGAATGCGCATGTCAGTGTATCTGCTCTGTAGCGGACTGGCGGCCTGCCCAGGGTGTTTCCTGGCTTCCGCCCGCTGGGATAGGCTCAAGCATTGTTCATAACAGGTGCTGTAATCTTACTGTGCTTTACGGGGTTGGGGGTCAGGGAGACACCCTCCAGTTTAAGGATGGCCCCCACCTCTCCTTTCTGGCTTCTTTCCAAGATGTGTCTGGCATTAGGACCAATGCGAGGAGGACGAGGATCCCGGGCACTGTAGCAGCTTGGGTACAACGCAGGGTCTGGAGCTAAGGGCCCGTTCAGCAGGGTTAAAGACCCGCTCTGAGCGTTCCCTTCCAGACGACCCCGAGCTTCATGACACAGACAAAAATAGGAAAGAGGGAGAGAATATATGAGGCATGTGCAATAAATGACAACAATAATAATCACGTCTCAGTATGAAGGTCTTCTCCTTACCAGAGGCAGGTCGTTTGTAGTACTCAGGGAAGAGGGAGGGATCGGGTGGAATGGGCCCAGAAATCATAGAAGGTCCCTCACACATGATGGCAGTGGTGCGCTGGGGATTACTTACAGTAGCTGCACAAAGTGGTCCTTCAGGTGCTTATAGCAGTTACCTAGGTGGATAAACCCAAGGGTTAGTAGGTTACATGGTTCAGCTCAGTTCAGTTAGGTCTACATCCCTAATGACCAAACTAAAGGCGACAGCGGCAAGAAGAGAGCTGATCAGCAAGCCTGAGAAAGAGGTTACTGACTGCCCACCACAGAGCAGGTACTATGTGGGTGGTGGATCATTCTCAGCACTGCAGTGACCCTGACGTGGTGGTGGGGTGTTAGTGTGAGTGCATCAGACACAGCAGTGCGGCCGGAGTGTTTAAACACGGTGTCCACTCACTGTCCACTCTATTAGACACTCCTACCTTGCTGGTCCACCTTGTAGATGTACAGTCAGAGACGATAGGTCATCTGCTGCTGCACAGTGCAGTGTTGGTCATCCGCTAGTCCTTCATCAGTGGTCACAAGACGCTGCCAGCAGGAGGCTGCCCACAGGACGCAGCCCACAGGACGCAGCCCACAGGACGCTGTTGTGCTGGATAGTTTTGGTTGGTGGACAATTCTCAGTCCAACAGTGACACTGAGGTGTCCAGCAGCACTGCTGTGTCTGATCCACTCACACCAGCACAACACACACTAACACACCAGCAGTGCTGAGAATGATTGAGAAACAGATGGACTACAGTCTGGAACTGTACAACTACAGAGTGTCCTATATGGTCAGTGGAGCTGTTGGACACTGGGTGTAGATACATGGAGGTGGTTAATGTTATGGCTGGTCGGTGTATATGTACATACATATATGAGAAGGTAGTAGGGTGAAGGAGTCCACGGTGAATCAGGACAGTGATGAAGCTAATAAAACAGTACAGGTATATAGTTATAAAGGCTGTAAATGATGTGGTACCTGCTCTCTCTGTCTGTTCTGGGTGTGCTGTGGTGGTTATACGCCTCTCTGATGCGACGCTGCTGGATCCATTACACATCAGCGGGTCGCGGTTCCCAGGAAGCTCGGCGGCCTGTCAGTTAAAAACAGCCTTTCTCAAACAACAGAACCTCACAGAACTACATACATATGTCCGAGTAACTGATGATTAATTAACTCCATCTTTACCTGTCGATTAATCGAGTCTGGTGGAGGTTTTTTTCTGATCAATCCTCGTAAACACGCCGACTGGTGACGCATAGACAAGCCGAATGCATCTCCATGGCAACGTCTTAAAGACACCGGAAGTGACGCCGTGTGGTCTAGGTATAGCGAGAGAGCGAGAGAGAGAGAGAGAGAGAGAGAGAGAGAGAGAGAGAGAGAGAGAGTTTTGACGGTCCTTTATTTCAATCTGTGAGTCACATTAATTCATATAGGCAGATAATTGAAATACATACAGCAGCTACACATACAGACCAGCAGGTCCGCCCAGTCTGTTAGCAGGAGGACAGGGCGAAGTACAACCCATCATCTATTACAGAGCACACCGCCTCCCCATAGCTCCAGACCTCTTTGAACAGCTCCAGGGTTTTATACTACGACAGTAATTAAAATCAACTAACATCCAAGATCACCCACCAGCCAGGAGAAAATCCTGCTCAGTCTGTGTTTCAGCTCCTTGTTTCTTCAGCTGATGTAAACTGCCATTTTAGCCCGACCAAGAAAGAAATCAATCAGCTGGCATTTGGATTTATCTCTCTTGACGTCCTTAAAATGAAAAGTCTGAATGGTAAGAGTCACATTTAAAGAGAGAGAGGGAGAGAGAGAGAGACAGAGAGAAAGGGAGAGAGAAAGACAAAGAGAGAGAGAGACAGAGAGGGAGAGGATGGAAGAGAAAATCAGAGGTAAGTAGACACAGAGAGACAGAGAAGGAGATACTTTGACTTTCAAACCCCTTTATTAAAGCGTCATTTTAAAGTTCTACCTCAGAGAGAGGAGAACACAGGAACAGTTCACCAACGATACAACAACATTCCCGTATCATCCACCGACACTAACCCTCCATCAACACACCATGTCACCTCAAACAGGGGACCAACCTAGAACACTCATTAAACAGCAGGGTTAAATTTTGACACAAGAGAATTAGTGGGCATTATACAGTGCAGGATCCTCCATAGGAGGTCCCCAGAGTGCTTGGGCAGAGAGGGAGAGAGGGGAGTCAGAGGTAGATAGACATAGAGAGAGAAACAGAGAGAGAGAGAGTCAGAAAGGGGAGTGGAGAGGGGGAGAGTCAGAAATAGAGAGACATATAGAGGGAGACAGAGAGGGGTAGAGACAGAGAGGGGGAGGGAAAGGAAGAGAAAGTCGCTCATATATTCAGATGATGCTTTTTGTCTATCAGTTCTTCTTTGATTAAGGCTCCATGAAATAATATTATCTATCTGCACATAATATTACACCAAAATAACCAGTGTCTCAATATAATCACTCATAGTCTCAAAGTTTGTACTTCTCAAAATGTTATTGTTCCAAAAATTATTACAGACTTGTCTATAATATTATAGAGCACCAGGACTGTCGAATCCTGAGAGTGTAAATAGAGATAAATAAAGATTAAAATATATTATTTAATTAAATAAATAATAATAACAATAAAAGGAAAATAAGTTTTTATTTTGATTTATGTCAAGAAAATAATTATTATAACTGTAATATAACTATTACAGTATTATTATTATTAGATATTATTATTTATCATTATTGTTAATGGATTATTAGTTATATATATATATATATATGGGAACGGACTTCTGACATTGATCGTTCCCAAAATCGTTTCCACACACAATCTGACAGACGCTGGAAAAGACGACAGTGCGCATGCGCGCTGCGCGTCCTGCCCTCTCCGCCTGTTTCTCCTTCAGTGTGTCCTCCTCTCAGAGCCGGAGTCAAGCCAGGAGCCTCGGAGCCCGATAAACGGTAGGACCCCGCGGAGCGGCAGCCCTGTGGGCCAGACCTGCTCGCGGAAAGACAGAGTTTGACTTCGAATTAACGTGCAGGCGTTTATATATATATAGAGAGAGAGAGAGAGCGAGAGAGAGAGAGACAGGGAGAGAGAGACCTGCAGGGACAGATAGAGAGAGATAGCGCTCCTACTGAGGCCGCACTAACGGCTCAGCGGCTCACTGAAGCTCCGCACACTCCGTTCTAGCGCTGCGTATTTCTGCTGCTCAGTCAGTCGGGCTGTAGGAGCGCTTGTGGCGGTTCCTCCGGCCTTTAGAAAGGTTCTACTGTTCTGCAGGAGAACCGGACGCTAGTATGGGCAGGAGGTCCGTGCATGGGCCTGCACGGAGAAGCCTGCACTGCATGCTCCTCCTGTAACTGCAGTGTTAGTGCTGATAATGGAGCATTGGTGTTCAGCGCAGGGGCTAAACACCCACAAACGGACAGCGGGTTAGTGAGAGTGTTGGTCTGTGTCCGGTCAGTGCTGCCGCTTTTGTCTGACGCATGTTGACTCTGATGTAACGGAGAGCAATTAAATAATCGCCCTCCTCCTCCTCCACCACCTCCTCCTCCTCCCGCCTATTGTGCATGTCCAGATTAGACCGTTATTACGCTCCGTAGTCTGTAATACAGTTGTCGTAATCTGTAATATGACACTGTGACTGCTGTTGTGTTGTTATCAGGCTGTGTACTCCTCAGACAGTCATGACTCGGGCGTAGTGTGTACTCCTCAGACAGTCATGACTTGGGCGTAGTGTGTACTCCTCAGACAGTCATGACTCGGGCGTAGTGTGTACTCCGTGTCTCGGAGTCATGCGCAGTGCGGTGGGCTGTCACAGAGGGACACCAGAGCTCCTTTGTTGTATTGTTTGGGGGCTCACACGTGGAGAACTGACCTGTAGGGATGGGCAATGCCACTGATTTCCCATTCGATTCGATTTCAAGTAGGCTAATATCCCGATACCGATACTGATACTTTTAAATTCATGATATTTTAACAATGATAAATTGTAAATATGAATAAAATTATCATAATATTAAGTAATATTAATCTCAAAGTTTCAGAAATCAGAATCTATCTTTGCTTTTCTTCAATATCATTAACTAAATTAAATAAGGCTTAAATCATATGTTCACCTAAACTAGAACCTTGTTAAAATTCAGTTCCCACGGTGCATTGATTAGATTAATATCTGAATAGTTACATTTACAGTAAAAGTTTGTGATGTATGTAATAAAGGTTAAACCAGATCAAATAAAAGTTAATAATAAGTATATATAATATTCTGCTGGGTGATTTAGTGGTAGTATAGAACAGGGGTGCCACATTAATAAGACTTTTTAAGGTGGGTTCTTATTGGCCAGCGTTATTTAGGAGCAGAGGAGGAAGGCGGAAGGAAAAGTAGTTCCTATACCGCACCATCATTTACAGCAGCATTTTTTTTTTAATTTACATTGAAATTCATGATGCACATCCATCCTACTAAATGAATAAACACATGGTATCTACGTTCTATCTATATTCTTAGTATCGAGTCACCAGATACGGCAGGATTGCAGTATTGATATTTAGGTAGCCCATTGATCCGCCCGTCCCTACTGCCCTGACAGCTGAACCTCGATCACAAGCAGAATGACAGAGCTGATGTTTGTCCCGATGCATAAGTTCAGGCACTCTACGCTTTATCAGCCACCAGGCGAACTGTGAATTACACAGACAGGAAATAGGAGGGCGATTCATGTGACGCACTCGTAAAATTTTAACTTTATTGATTCTGTTTCTTTCCTCCGTTCTGAAGGCATGTCATTTCAACACAGGAGGTAAACACTGTGGTCAGCTCTGATCTGAAACCACCCTTATAGTGGTTCAAAACTGATAGGTAGGGCTGAATGATTTGGCAAAAATATAAATTTTATTAAATATATTTTTCTGGCAAATATTGTGTCTGTGAAAAAAAAAAAAAAAAAAAATATATATATATATATATACATGCTTTTTTTAAAATACAAATTAAATCACAAAAATTAATTATAATATGTATATATGAACGTGGTGTGCCAGACTGTGCCAGTTAAGTTGTGGTTATGATGCCACAGAAAGCAGGCTTCTGGTTACTGTTATTGCTCTAATATTTGAATTACTCCACTTAATAACAGGACAGCGCTGTTCTAATGAAAGGCTGTGAGAATGTAGGATACAGAAAAATGGCAGTTTTTTGTGATTTGAAAATGACATTATTTTAAAGTAATTTCAATTTAAACCGAATACGTTTTCCAGCCCTACTCACAGGCACAATCAAAACTGGACTCGCACAGCATCCCATACCTGTATACCAAGCCAGGATTTTGAAAATAGTCACGGGGGCGTACAGTACACTGTAAAAAGTCTTTTGTTGGTCCAACCTAAAAAAATGTACTAAATTTGTTAAAAGCAAATTAATTAGGGTTATTTAATCTGGTGAAACAGGACTCTGAATGAACGATTCCTTTAATCAAGGTTGAGTAAAACCTATTCAGTTGCTTGTAACAAATTGAAGTCATTTTTTAGGTTGGCCTTTTTACAGTTACGTGGCACTTCTGTTTGGTCTGTTCCGGCTTGTTAAATTGCAATCCAAGAGAGTGCAATTTTCAAGTCACAAGAGCTGCAATTTTTTAAACTACAGCCCAAACTAGAAAAAAATGGTTATCGTAAGTAGGGAAATTTAAGGCATTAGTGTCATTCGTTTGAGGAAATTAGTGTCATTTTTATAAAATAGAATTTTAAAATTCAAATAAAATTGAAATTCTTTGCTACCAATTTGCAATTTTACCAATTGTAATTTGAAGTGATGTAGTTTTCAGTTCAGAAGATCTGCAGTTTTAACAACAGCCTCCAATATCAGCCATGTTTGCTGTTGTAACAAATTTGAAGTGGGAATATTAAAGCTAATAACACTGAGCTTTTGAACTACAGACAGGTGAGTTAGACCAATCAGAAACAGCCCCTGCACTGTGTAAATGAACTCAACCATAATTAACTAGCAGTCTGGCGTGTTCACCACCTGCGGTCCTGCCTCAAGCCAATTACACCAGTTATCTTGACCTACAAAATGAGCCGGACCTCAACTTACAGTAAGTCATCGCAATTTAAATCGTAATATTGGTCCCAAAAATCATCACTGGATATTTCACCCAAACCGTTCAGCCCTGCGTAGAGCCCAACCCAGGCAGGTGTATTAGTAACCGTGTTTGGAGACGTAGATCAGTAGTAGCTCAGTGGTTAGTGGTGGTACGCTGTATGGGCTGTGTTGTGAGTTGGTCATTAAGGTCTGTAGGGCCTGTTAGACCCTGTAGGGGTAAGTGTGAGTGCTGTATGTCTGTCTAACCTGGTAGCGCTCAGACGTTATCTCCCCGTCACATACCACACTGACACCACACTAAACAGACATGCAGAACGACGGTAGACTTAAAGTTCAGAGTTCATCTGAAGGCCGCTCTATAAAGGACACTCCAGGAATGAGTTTGATCAGATTTGGTAGCAGATCTGGTAGTGTGGAGGGCTTAATTGCGATTATTCTGACTAAATTGCGACTATAATTGAGATTTCATTTGAGATTATTTTCTATAAATTAAGGTTCAGGACCTTTTATGGCCAAGCATCTCACCATGCCTTTTCTGGCTTGACCCCTGAAAACAGTGTGCTACTAAGCCGTGGTTGTGATGTCACAACACATGAACGTTTGGCTAGGTGTTACAGGTCTAACTCATCTACAGGCAGTCTCTGTTATTGGGTTAAACTTCCTCAATGATCATGTAGGCTGTAGACAGTTAAATAACAGGAGAAGCTAAGATCACTGGAAAAACAAACGAGCCCCCTGTGACTGAACCGCACCTAACAGCGCCTAACACCTCCACCAGCACCAACAACAGCTGTGACTGGATTTGCCATGTACTGGACAAGTTTCTGGATGTAGCCACATCAATGTTCAGACACTCTTACATCAAAGAATTGGGTCAAGATTTGGTGGAGGCCTTCCCTGGCACAATTCCGAGGAGAATTCCCTGTAGACTGGGATTTTATCCACTGCTGGTAGACCCGTAGGACCGTACGCTTCCACACACCTGCAGATTCAGCTACTTCCTTCACACTATGGTCTTTGGCACGCCCAAATGCAGTCACTCCTTTTAGCCAATCAGATGGCTCTGGAGCCATTTTCCACACACGGAACGAGACATTCCCTGCACTGTAGCACCTCCTCCCAATCTATGGATCACCCCACAGGTATTTATAGCCCCGTCATCCTCGTGCAGCACCGCCATCTTTAAGACCCTGGAGTTACTACTACCGCACATGTAGCATTACCTTAGCAGTCAGCTAGCTGAGTATTATGTAAGTGTTACAATTTCTTAAGCTTGAAAAGCACTTTTAGCACAATTTGGCACAGATTTGCACTAAATTAGATTTCTGATTAAATGGCTTAATTGCATTTAGTAATTACTGTGGTTTTACACAGTGGTGGCCTCAGCACACACACCATGTACCTGAGTTAAAGTAGATCCCCAGGGTAAACTCCTCCTCCAGTGTCAGTGTCAGTTCCTCCCTTTAGACCTCCACTGGAGTAACAGTACTAAAGTATGTACCTTCAAATGTACTTAAGTATGGAGAGTAACAGGAGCATGATTTATTATGGCTCTAATGTCCTATTATCATTTCTGGAACAAGACTCTTAATCAGCTCAGTGTAGGTGAAGAGACTCGAGTGTCTCTCAGTCCACCAGTCTTTAATAGAAGATCAGTAATTAGTCTGACACTGACGTCTATTACAATCATCATCAGCACAGAACACTGAAGGAGAACAGGTTCCGTTAGCTAGAACTATAAAATAGCTTTAAGATTTTAAGATTTATTTGCAACTTTTAGTTTAATAAAAACGTAAAAACTTTAAACACAGGTTCACAAATGGAACAACAAATTTCACAGAATGTAGTTAAAGTAAAAAGTAAGATATTTGAGTTTGAAATGTCGTGTAGTTAAAGTAAAAAGTCGTCCAAAATGAAAATACTTCAGTAAAGTACAGATACATGAAAAAACTATTTAAGTACAGTAACTAATTACGTTTACTTCATTACTGTCCACCACTGGCTTTACATAAGTCCTGTATTTTTGACTGTAAGATGGCACAGCACTAGTTTCTCGTCTGAAGAGGCACTAAAGGCTAATAACGCCTGGTCCTCTAACGAGTGGGTCATAAGTGGACCAGGTCCTAATGGTTTAACTTCAGGACCAAATGCTGTCTGCCCCTCCTGTGAGTCTCTCTCTGTCACGCTCCCATTGAGACGTAGCTGTGTGTTTTTGGCACCAGAGGGGTTTGGTCAGAGGGTGGGGGTGGGTAAGGATATGGCTGTTCCTAGGGGACGAGCTGACAGCGTGCGTCTTTGTGAGGGGGGATGCACGATTGGCAGAATTCAGGAAAGCCTCCCCCATTCCGTAACCCCTCTCTCCTGTCACATGGGTGACCGGTGTCAGTTTTACCCCCCACTATTTATAGTACGTGTGTCTTGGGACATGGGGGTTTCTGTGCGCGACACAGGCCTGAAAAGCTGCGTTCTCCTGAAGGCAGAAGGTCAGCCCCTTGGACCAGACCCCCACCCGTGTGGGGCAGGTGTCAGTGTGGGGTTACCATGGTGATATGGGGGGGTTGGGGGCAGAAAACGCTCTCACTTTTCCCCAGGGCTCCATATGGCTTCCTCACCAGAAGAGTGCCACCAAGCAAGTCACAGATGCTAGGTCATGAGACTGATTGGGTAGAACAAGCAGGGGAAGCAGCAGGAGGTTCAGTTCTCTCACTCCAGTCCGCTTGTGAACACGTCCGGGTCCAAACCTCTACTGAGCAGCTGTGTTCATTCTAGTTCCAGAAAACGACTCAGTTATGATTCTAGATCTTTCTCTGGGCTGAGAAGAGGAACCGGCTGCAGCTGATAAGCTGAGTTACAGTCTTACACCAATGAAGACACACAGTCTGGTGTTAGTGGGCTCTAATGTTAGCTAGACATAGCTAGCACACCTAGCTAACGTTAGCTCCAACTGGCAAACTGGCCCTTTGTGAAAACCCCTTGACTAGACTGTGGGGTTTATAGGGTGTTTCCTGCTATGAACCCACATTTTCATGTTCCGGTTGTTAGCTGTTTTATGTGCTGTCCAGCTAAAGCTAATATAGGTAGCCTTAGCTCTTAGCTGTCTTAGCTAGCTAGCTATTTTCATCTGCCCTTTTCTGACTGACAAGCCTGAGAACTGAAACACGAAGCTTCATAGCAAGAAACACCCTAAAAACCCCACAGACTATATCGAGTATCTGCAAAGGGCTGGTTTGACTTTACCAGTAGGTGCTAACGCTTTTGGTGAGCCAGAGAAGCTTCTGCCAGCAAAAGGGTTTATCTGTAGTTGGTATGGTTCTGTTTAGTTCTGTTTTTAACTATTTCAGTTGTTAAATATGGTGCATATTGTGTATAATATGGTGCAAATTGAATATACTATTATATGTAGTAAACAAAAAATAGGTTGTCCATGTTTTCAGCTCCACTGACCATATAGGACACTCTGTAGTTCTACAGTTAGTTATTATATAGACCTCGACAATAGATTACCTGTGCTCGTTATCAGGCACTCATAGATCCGGTATCGGTATCAGGAGTATAAACGTGGTATCAGTGCTTCCCTACTTCCTGTTGTGTTGCCCACCTCTAGCCTTTAACCTGTTTATATGAGGTTACGGTTCAGACAGAATGCTTTAATGTCTTAATGGATTACAGAATCCACACAGCCTTATTAATACATAACCACGGCTAACGGTGTGCGTCTACCCACTCCAACCCCCTTAAAGAACCATACCTGAGAAAGGAGCAAAGCAGGGTTTAAAGATGGACAGAGAGGAGGCCATGAAGAAGGGAAAGGAGACAGAGACACAGCTGAAAGAGAGTAAGCCCTGCTCTCACTGCAAGACGAAGAAATGCGGTGAGTGACGAAGGGGAGAAGCCGAGAGACACTGATGCCGTCAGAGCCAGTAGATGTAAGAGGAAATTTACCACCAGGAAAATTTACAGTGTATCTAAAACTGAAATTCAGCGGCCTGGAGGTGGGAACGTGGCTCTGATGTCATCATAGTGATGCTCTCTGTAAGTGCCTGTGTGAATGGTGCCCGTAGCAGTAGCGCTAGTTGCTTAACATCTCCAGGTGTTTTGTGTTTTGGCATGTTCGTCAGCAGCACAGCCGAGGTTGTGTTAGCAGCAGTATAGAGTCACAGAGATGTGGGATGGATCCTTAAAGCTGGGCTGCCCAAACAAGAGTCTGTGCTGCCAAACTGGGGGAGATTTGACCCCCTGGTTTGACTATAGGGGTCCAATGCTATCAACCCGTAGGAGCCCATGGAGATGTATCTCTCACAAGCCCTTAAAAAGTCTGGAAGGTTCCTTATACAGCTTTATCCCTCACCTGAACTCATGGAGTCCCCTAAGTGACCTATACTGAACATGCCGGACGCAGTCACATGACCATCACGTAGGACCTAATTTACCGAAGGGCGATGTGATTGGTTAGTGCATGAGACCGAACCAGCTCAGTTTAAAAGCTTGTGTGTTGTATCTATAAGGTCTGTTATTAACACATTTAACAGCTCTAATGATGTAATAACATGTTCTGTATTACATAGTACCCATTCTGACCCCATATCTAGAACACACGGATCGAATACAAGTTACAACATGGTTGTTGAGACGAATGTCACCAGTATTTTCACCTTAAAATTGTTTCAGAAGACGCCATGTGACCTCAATGTCACAATAAGACTGAGCTTTATAAGCTGAGAACTGATCCCTCATTATTCTGCTTTAAGGGGAAATGGGTCCGGGCTCTTATGGGTTAAAGATGAATTGAATTAAAATTAATAATTATCCTAATACAGTTATTTAGTTGTTGTTCAGAGTTGTTTGAGGAATGCGCATTGAGGTGAAACTTAGCAAGCCTTAGCGAGAACTGTTAACCGTAGTAGTGATAGGAGCCGGACGTCTGAAGGGTTTAATGCTTCTAAAGGTAACCGAACAGAGTTCTGGACAAATGATTACAAGTATGCCTGATATCCCTGCTGGGTTCTGAGCAAGTTCTTGCTGGTCATCCAGTACTAACCAGGATAAACCAGCTTGGACCAGCATGCCGGTGTAAGCTAACTGTTTTAGCAGGGATATTGTTATACGATAGGCTTGAGATCGGGCTTTAGGCTAAAATTAGTTTATCAAAATACATTAGTGGTGGAGTGGGACAGAGTGGGACAGACAGTGTTGTAGGGCTAATGTGTACCCAAAGAAAGCCTGTTATTTAACTGTACCATTATCATACATTATTTATACATTACATACACATACTCCGCAGACCGGTGTAGTTCACTGGTGATTTGGGGTGGTTAATAAAACTGCTATATGCACTATGTCTCAGCAATCCACTCTGAATGACTTTGTTTGCATCTCAAAAGTCTGAAACTTCTAAATTCCTCTTTTTGGTTCTGTTCTGGATGTATTTGCATCAAGTTGCTGCATCGCTTCTTTAAATGCTCTGTAAGAAAATGGCATTACGGAATGTGATGCTATTTTGAACAAGTAAATACAATGTCACATGTAACTGGACCTGCTGTCTGGTCATTTCAACATCGTTCTAGTGTTTATTTATTTATAAGTGTCTTGTATAGATTTTGAGCTTGTTTATTTGAGTTTTCAAAAATTGGCACTAGCATTACTAACAATCATAAGGGACAAACTACAGTTGGGATATCAGTAAAGCATTAAACTACAAGCTTTTAAAACATTAAGCCAATGAACTACACTACCAGTCACATGGTTAGAGACGCTCCTCATAGCAGGTTCTCCTCATAGCAGGTTCTCCTTCTGTGTATCTTAAAGCTTTACTGTAGAATAAAAGTGAAGACACCAAACTATAAACTAGCCCTCATGGAATTATACAGTCCACCTTAAAACCCTCCAGAATGGACCTTTACAGGAGGATGAACCAGCTTTCTTAACCTGCAGTGGAGCTGATAGAACAAGGTTTATTTCTAAGCAGGTTTGGAGCAATTCTATTGGTCGGTCCCTCATGAATATTCACTAAACTGAAAGGAGAACTAGAGCTTTTACACTGTGCAGAAAAAGAGATCAAAGTTTTTACACCACTAAATATATATTAGAGGTGGAGATATGGAGAAATATCATACTGTGGGACATCAAGAGGATATGTGGGGTATCAGGGTATGTACTGGTTCAGACTCTCATCAGTTGGAGCTGTTCGGTGTACGACTGTAGAGTCTTTAAGATCACCGACTACATCCATTTAGAGGGGTGTACCTAAACTTTTGACTGGTTGTGTATCTCTGAACACGTAAATCATATTGATTGATGTTATTGATTATCAAAATTTTTTAGAATTCCATAAAATTAGTATTGGTATTAATGACAAATCTCGTTGGTCCGTATCTCATACTGGGGTTATAAAGAGAGAGGTCGAAGTGTTTGGCTTATGTTGATCAAGAAAGGTCAGCTCAGTTGCCCAACCGTGGAAAGTACAGACAAATTGCATGTGGGCTGTTGTGCTATTTTGAGGTCCAAGGCAGATCACATTTCAACCCAAAATGTTTGGGCACCCCTGCTTAAAGGTTGGGCTTTTTTCTTTCTGCTTGTAGCTCCTGTTGAACACTAAACCCTGGACTCGAGCAAAACAGGAAACTTGGCCAAAGTTTAAACTCGGTGAATGTGGGACTATATAGTAGATCAGCCAAGGGTGTAGGTTTGGTCTCAACCAACCTCTTACCCCCACATCCAACAGTACCAACATTTTAAATCCACAAGGCTGCTGGTACTAGTTAGTTTACTGCCTATTAATTACACTCTGGCTGGTGAAGAAGAAGCTCCTGATGACCAAAACCTATTTGTATCGACAAAATTAGAGAGTTTAGGGCCATTTTTGCCCTTTATGCTGCACACAGAGGAATTTGTCTTCCACATTTAACCCATCTGTGAAGTGTAACGCTAGTGAACACACACTAGGGGGCAGTAAGCACACTTGCCAGGAGCAGTGCGCAGCCCTATCCATAGCACCTGGGGAGCAGTTGGGGGTTAGGTGCCCTGCCCAAGGGCATAACAGCCATTACTGTTGGTTCAGGGAATCAAACCGGCGACCCTCCGGTCACAAGGCTGGTTCCCTGACCTCCAGCCCGTTACTGCCCCCTATATATTACAGTATGTGTGACATGTGATAACATACGGTTGTCAGCTCTTGTCTCCTCTGGGTTTGGCAGTAAATTAAATATTTGCAAGTCATGACGTGTGTCTTCAGATAGCCCCCTCTTTTTCAGCTAATCAAATGCTAGCCTGCCTCAATTGGTCATCTCGGAATGACGTAATTCCTATTATCTGATATGACTTCACTCCAAAGAAAATCCGAACAAGTTTGTTCCAATATTGGTAGGCACAGTTCTGTCCTCCTAAAGTACAGGTCAGGATGTTTCCCTTACGTCCATATGCAAACCTACACCCATGAGATCAAAGCACTGTTATCAGTCCTGTAGCCGTAGCAGTCCCTCATTCACTGCAGCCTGCCACATGTGGGGTCTACGTAGGTGATGCCTCTGAGTGTTGGTGCTCGCAGGGTGTCTGTACTTTACTAACATGTCCTGTTTCTTTGTCTTTTTCTCTCTTCAGCTAGCATGGCAGTCCCCCCTTCGTACTCGGATCTTGGCAAATCTGCCAAAGACATCTTCAGCAAGGGCTATGGTGAGTCCCGCAACCACACAAACATCAACACAGTCAGAAAAAGCTGTAGTGGAATGTCTATTAGTCAGATTGATGGTGTAGTAGAGTCGGGCTTCCGCTGTGTAGCAGTAATACTCTGCTTGCTCAGTAGGTTCAGGGCTGCTCAGGCAGTCTGAGAGGCCAGGGGGCTGATTTATATAGCACTCTACAGTGGAGCGCTGCTGATGAGGCCTTGGCTATATCCTCGAAGGGGCACTCTCTAATTCAGTGGCCTTTCAAAATCAGGATATTTTAGCTGATTATTTACCATATTAATAATTATTAGTATAAATTCTAGTGTATGTTGGTTTACTGTATGTACCTATTAACATACAGCCCTGAAGTGGCCATATTACCTGATTAGCTGTCCTCCTTTTTACCTGTCGACACGGCTCAAGCTCACTGCTGTCCTGCTATTTCTGACCCATTATTTGTCCCAGTAAATGTGTTTTTGAGTTTGTTCTACTTACATGCATCTACTTAACCCAGCTCCTAATAGTGAAGGATGACCACAGAGCCGGTTGAGATATGAAAGTCATTCAAAGTGTCTTGACGTCAAACGGTTTATAGACCTGTGAGCCCACATGAGTTTACACCCATCAGCCATAACATTAAAACCACCTCCTTGTATGTACACTCAGTGTCCATGTTATCAGATCCACTGACCATATAGGACACTCAGACAGTGAGAGTGGACACAGTGTTTAAACACAGTACAGTCAGAGACGATAGCTCATCTGCTGCTGCACAGTGCAGTGTTGGTCATCCTCTAGTCCTTCATCAGTGGGCACAGGACGCTGCCCACAGGACGCTGCCCCACAGGACGCTGCCCACAGGACGCTGTTGGCTAGATAGCAGTGACACTGAGGTGTCCAGCAGCACTGCTGTGTCTGATCCACTCACACCAGCACAACACACACTAACACACCACCACCACGTCAGTGTCACTGCAGTGCTGAGAATGACCCACCACCCACATACTACCTGCTCTGTGGTGGTCCTGTGGGGGTCCTGACCATTGAAGAACAGGGTAATACAGTACACAGAGAAACAGATGGACTACAGTCTGGACCTGTACAACTACAGAGTGTCCTATGTGGTCAGTGGAGCTGATAAGATGGACACTGAGTGGTTTTACTGTTATGGCTGATCGGTGTATATGTAATATTGACAGTGGCGAGGCTTTGAGTACTAAGGGTTCGACAGTGCTTCATTCAGTTGTGGGTCCAGTATCCACGATCGAAATCGAACCCTTGTATAACGACTCCTTCATGAATGACCATGAAAAATATGGTTCAGGGCAAAACCCCATCTTAAGACTAGTCTCATACATCATACATAGGCCAAAGCTTTCCATATCGGAGCCTTTAGAGGCAAGAAACTCTTTAGACGTCTGGTTCCATTCACCACCACTGTGAACAATTCTGAGCATTTCAGCTCAAAGCCTATCTTACAGAGTGTGTGGAATTTCCTCTGCAAAGTGTTTTTGTGGCCCTCCAGGGCCCGGGTGTCCGTTCTCACAACCTCACTGGGATTATAACATCCTGTGAACAAACACGACCAGCCGACCTTGTGCATATGGACCATATCCGTATCTTTGCAGCTTGTGTATGAACAGCGATATTCCCAGCGCTACTGTCCATTCATGCAACATCCTTCTTCTCTCCCTCTGTCCTTCAGGCTTCGGAACAGTTAAACTGGACCTCAAGACCAAGTCCCAGAGTGGAGTCGTGAGTCACTTTCTCTCCTGCTGGCTTCGATTTTGCTCAGTTGTTGTTTTTTTTTTTAAATCAGATTTTGGAAAAGGCCAAACGCAAATGTTTTCCATTCATCCTGCGCTGTTCCAGACATGTAGTGGGTTATTTTGAGCAGCGTTCCGTGACTCATCCGCATTAGCCTGCGGCCTGGGCTGGGAGGCTGTAAGAATGTTTGTGTGAGCGTTTGAGCACATGGTGTAGCCTGGCTTAACCACAGTTCTTGCCTATTCATGTTTGCACCGCTGCTTTCTCTCGGAATATCCGGATCAATATCGTTCCCATGTCTGTTTTTGACTGTATGGCTGAAATCTGGACATGTGTGTCTTTATGTTCCCCTTATGTCCTACTAACTGTCCCTGTTTCTCTCTGCCTTCCTCTTGCTTGCTTTTCCTGGACTGGGTCAGATGGTAAGAGTGTGTTTGCTCTCTGCTGTTCGAGTGTGTAAGCGAGGCCAGCTGTGAGAGGATTGTTTGTTTGTATACGGTGATAAGTGCGGGTCGGTCTCAGAGGCCCTCCCCTCACAGTCTTCAGCTCTCCTCCAGCTGGCCCAGGACTGATCTGATTCTCTTGTGGAGCCCTAGTACTGTTAATAAAGGCTCGACTGAACACACTGAAGTGTGCAGGGCAGGGTTGATTGTAACTTTAAAGAACAGATCCACACAGTGGCAAACTAGAGCCAGGCCACTGATTTACCGAACAACGAAAGCCACACAGTGACCGGGGGTCAGTCATTTCCAATAAGAGTCAGTGACACTCGGTGGCGTTAAGTGACGTGACCGCGTGTGATGCCGTAATTTCCCGTACAACGACGGAGGTTAGCACTGACCTACTGCGGTACGATGCAGCGTTAAGCTAACTAACACCTGAAGTACGACTGTTTCCTGAAACTGTCCTAACTCGTAGTCTGAACCATGTTGGTTTGAACTACCACGTTTCCAAATGAGTTTGTTCCAATTTTCACAACAGGAAACGTGCAAAACTCACAAACCTGGTAATATTAGGCCAAAATATGGAATCAATATACGTAATTCATGTATTATTTAGGCTACTCCTATTTATTGTAGACATATAACTTTCCACCACCACTAAAACGTTTATCATTATAATAGAGTCGGCAATTAAATGCAATAAAAATATGAAATATTAACAATTATTAAATATTAATAAATATTAACAATGAAAATAATGACAACAATAATAACATTAATGTTCATTATAAATATAATATTAATAAGAAACACTTCTTCTAAAAACGCTTCTTCCAAAAAAATAGAACAATTATTAGCTATATAAAATATAAAAAGCCTCTTCAAAGGCGGGGTTAAATAAACGCCAGATATACTGTGACACTGTGTTGGACGCGGGTTTGAAACCCAGGTGACTTTATTTATTTATTTATTTATTTATTTTCTGTAACGGTAATGAAGCTGATTAAGAACTGATTTATTAAAGTTTCCTACGTTCTCTTTTATGACGTATGTTTATGATAAAGACTAACTGGATGATCTTTATTTGTAGGTCTAGACTAACGTTACACAGCTCACCCACACATCAGTTACAGTGATTAGATAAAGCCAGCTGTACAAACACAGACACACATATCAGGACATACGTTCAGAACTACGTTCACAGCGTTTGATGTTCTAAATGTTGGTACCAGAACACCGGGGTAAATTAGTATAGCTTACTGACGTGTCTCCTTCTACTGCGTCCTGCGTCACTGATGGCATCGTCACCAGGAACTACGCTTCTAACCACAGGCCTATAGTTTACTAATGGTTATTAATTAGGTCATAAACACCTTAAAATCATTAATAAGAAGTTACAGCACACAAATAAGGCGGCAACAGTGACAATCATATATACGTCATATGGATGATCTCAGTTTTGCCTTTTTTATTAATGTGTTATAACTGCTTATTACTACTTTGTAAAGTGTTTATGACATACTAATAACCATAATAACTATTTTTAAACCATTTATAAATCCTTTATAGAGGTAGCTTTATTTTAAAGTGGTACCAATAAGTACAGTATTACTATAATACAAGTAGAGCTTACATATGACTAACATGAGGAGCACAGTAAATGAAAACAGACACGATTCCATTTCACATTTCACGGAACTCGTCAGGTCTTCTCCGTAGGCCTGGAAGACCCTAAAGGTTCCCCCCCGAAAGCCCGAAATCTCCACGTCTCTCTTATCTGTCTCTCTCCACTTGTTTTTATTGCTCAGTTCAATGCTGTCAGTTGCCTAACCACAGAAATGTCAGAGGTCTGACCTTAAGAACCGGGCCTAGACTTGTTTACATGACATTGTGACTTCTCCTCCGTGGTTTTCCGTCTCTTCTCTCTTTCTTCTAACTCTTTCCCCTTCTTCCCCCATGCCAAACTGCCCTTCATTATTCCACAATCTTCCATCATCCACCTCTCTGTGTACGTGTGTGTAGGAGTTCTCTACTGGCGGATCCAGTAACACAGACACGGGGAAAGCTTCCGGTAATCTGGAGACTAAGTACAAAGTGAAGGAGCTGGGCCTGACCTTCAACCAGAAATGGAACACTGACAACACTCTGACTACCGAGGTCACCATGGAGGACCAGGTGAATGACTCACAGAGCTCATCTCAGCCCACCTGTGGCATGTGTAGAGATACTTGTGCACTTACACACAGTATGTGTTAATGTTCCTTCTGTCTGCGCAGCTCGCTAAGGGGGTGAAGCTGGGTCTGGACACCTCCTTTGTGCCCAACACTGGGTGAGCTGGCACACACTTTACCACGGATGATCTGTGTAACCTGGATTTAGCCTCCTCAGCATGTCCTCTCTCTTGCTCTTTCCTCAGGAAGAAGAGTGCTAAACTGAAGACAGGCTACAAGCGCGACTACATGAACGTGGGCTGTGATATCGATTTCGACCTCGCCGGGCCCACGGTGCACGCTGCAGCGGTGCTTGGCTATGAGGGCTGGCTGGCTGGCTACCAGATGGCCTTTGACACTGCCAAGTCCAAACTGGCTCAGAACAACTTTGCCCTGGGCTACAAGGCTGGTGATTTCCAGCTGCACACCAACGTGTGAGGAACCACACCATGGACTTCCACACATTTGAGCACATTTGACGTCAGAAACCCAAATAATTGTTCATGTTGTCTGTGTTGCAGTAATGATGGCACAGAGTTTGGTGGCTCCATTTACCAGAAGGTTAACGACCAGTTGGAGACGGCGGTGAATCTGGCCTGGACGGCCGGCAGCAACAACACGCGCTTTGGCATCGCTGCTAAATACCAGCTTGACAAGGACGCGTCCATCTCGGTACGTCCTAAACAAAACACTGTGGTCTGGCCAGATACCCCATTTACTGATTCCACCTTCAGCTCTCACTAGACCACAAACACCTCTAGTACCCATGTGACATCCTGAACCACATATCAATAATCCTTCCACCCAGTACATGATCTTTATAGCCTCGTACAGGAGCTCGTAGGCTGGTGATGTCATTGTGGTTGTGCTCTTCCGCAGGCTAAAGTAAACAACGCCAGTCTGGTTGGAGTGGGATACACACAGGCTCTGCGGCCAGGTAACCTCACTGGGTCTTGCTATTGCGTGTGCTTGTATATGAACTTGATGAGAGTGTTTTATTTTTGCTCTAATGATAATACACCGCATACAACAAACACATTTTTCTATGTAGACCACATCAATGTTCAGACACTCTTACATCAAAGAATTGGTCAGCTGGTCCAGATTTGGTGGATGCCCTCCCTGGCACAATTCCGAGGAGAATTCCCTGTAGACTGGGATTTTAGCCACTGCTGGTAGACCCGTATGACCGTCCTCTTCTATACACCTGCAGATTCAGCTACTTCCTTCACACTATGGTCTTTGACACGCCCAAATGCAGTCACTCCTTTTAGCCAATCATTAACATCTGCTCTGGAGCCATTTTCCACACATGGAACGAGACATTCCCTGCATTGTACCGCCTCTTCCCAATCTATGGATCCCGTCACTCACACCCCGCAGGTATTTATAGCCCCGTCATCCTCGTGCAGCGCCATCTGCAGGAGCCTGAAGTTACTACCACCTTAAACACACGAGGGGATTTTTAATCACACTGATTCCCACCATCCTGTTACAGTGGGAATTCCTGCACACTCCGTTCACTGAGATTCACTGAACGGACAATTTCAGTCATTCAGAACGGTTAGATGTGAAACTGTGTGTTGGAGAAAAGCTCAGATGCTCTGTACAGTGGAAGAAATCAGGAGTCGCAGCAGCTTTAACACAAATATATGTATTTTATTCCATATTTTATTTTGTATAGACATTTTATATAGACACTGTCCAAAATGACCAGCCAATCAAGCATCACAAGCATCAGCAAACTGGAATTTTACAGGAGCGGGCGAAAACGCCCTTTACAGTTAATGTAAGTTTTTATTCCATGCAGTGTGACGCGCGGCTGAACTCAAATTACACAGAACAGTGAAAAATGCAAAAATAAATGGAAATATTATTTGGTAAACGTTTCAGGTTTTTACTCTTCTGTCTTAGTGAGTCATCTGGTCACCACTGCTGTGGACAGTTCAGACCTGCTAAAATTCTCTGGAACAGGTTAAAAACAAAACAGCTTTCAGATTTCACGCGTCAGCATTTTAACAACTTCATTTTGCAGCAAGTCTGGAAGGATGTTTAACATATCCAGAGATGAAAGAAGAAGGAGGAAAACGTCTGTGTGATCAAGCGCATTTCTCCTCTACGATAAACCACTTCTGATAACTGAGCCTTACAGTTCTGCTGTTTTGTTTTGGCCATCAGAATAAAATGGGAACGTCGGGATCTTTCTTTTAGACCTGCAGGAAAACTTTGCAACAGCCACAACAGTGTGTGTGTGTGTGTGTGTGTGTGTGT
>CM067474.1:4407123-4420655 GCA_034552555.1 Semaprochilodus insignis | reverse complement strand
GAGGAGCGTGTCTGGAGTGAAGCATCATCTCTGCGTTGCGTTGGGCAGTTTAAGGGGAAAGTAAAGCCTCTGTAACCGCCCCCCCCCTCACCGCCTGTTCCACTCCTGTCTGTACAAATCAAATGTCATTTTTTGTGATTTCTGTTCAATCCGTTGGTTTTCCTCGTCTGTGTTTTGGTAGGAGTTAGCTTCAAAGGGAGCATTTCTTCTGTGTTCATGTCTTTTCTTCCTTCAACACTCTCACCTGTTTTACTCTGACTGTGCTGTGGTGGACGACTACATTAAGAAACTGACGTTGTGGAACCCGAATAAAGAGGAATGATGGCTCAGTTGAAAATCTCTGTGTTGTTCTGATTTAAGTGAGTGTCGGTTAGAACCAGACTCTGCACTGTCTGACAGCATTACACATAAACTTACACTCAGAAATAAAAACTGATTTACATACTAACAACGACACCATGTACAAAAACAACTGGTCAGTTGATCGTGACTGCGTGATTTTACATAATATTCACATTCATACATACGGGTACAAATAATAAACTGACCAAATGGAATGTGCAGGCAAGAGATACGTCTGCAATGTGTCTGCAATGTGTCAGTTTGTCCTGTAGGGGGCAGAAGAGCCTCACGGGTGACACAGTAAACTGGGTGTTCAGTTCTGGTTCTGGAGGGTCCTGTGTCCAGCAGTTCATCATCATTCTGTATTTAGGCTCGGGTGTGCATTGAAGGAGGGACCCTCGTTTACAGTGCAGCCGAGAGCCACGGGGAGGGTGAAAAAGACATTAGGATTAGTAAAACCAAGATTCCAAAATACAGATAAAATAAAAAATAAAATGAAATGTTTATAAAACATTTACAAGCAGTTTTTTATATTCACAAACTAAAATTTAGTAAAACAAAATCTCCAAACTGAAGATAAAATAAAAACAAGAAAATAAAAAAAATAAAACACGTAACTAAACATTACAATAAACAAACATGCTAAAATTGAGTAAAACAAAGATTCCAAAGTAGAGATAAAATAATAACAAATGAAAACAAAAGAAATAAAAGCAAAAAAAAAAAAACTAAAATATTTACAAACATCTAAAATAACTCAATTATTTAAAAATTAAAATGAAGACAGAAGTAAGCGAGTGAAGCTGGTGCACAGTTTTACCCTGCTCAGTAAAGACTCTGGGGACCTCGAGTAAAGTAAAATCAGCTGGGTCATTTTAGTAAGTGTGCTTGAGTCCGAAATTCATGGAACTGTGCTGGACCTCCAGAACCAGACCTGAACAGAGGTACACTCTCCTACCTTCACTATATTCAGATTCATATATACTAAGGAGATATGAGATATGAGATAATGTGACATATCAGGAGAAATCCTGGCTTCCACTCAGCCAGGTCCATTCCTGCAGCATCTGAAAAGGAGGGACAGACAGAACGAACAATGTGAGTCACAGACGGACGTGGCGTTCAGGTTGTACCGTGGAGCTCTTTATGTGCAATACGGTCAGAAATCACCATTCATATATTTCATTTCCAGCCAAAACAGCAGATAAGCACAAGCTGTTCATGTTTCCTGAGACTTTACCTGGTGGACCACCTGAACTGTCTCCATCAGATAAGCAGCATTTAAAGGACGGGGGTTCTGTCCATCCTGCCACTGTGTCAGCCTTTTCCACCAACGTGGAACCAGTTCCGTTCGGGTTATTTTTGAACCGCTTGGCGCATTTCCAAAGATAAATCCATTCGGAACCCGTAAGGTTTGTGCCCAGCTGGAACCAAAACACAGTAGGTTCCTCAACACGTATCTGTCTGTCAGTTGTTGAGGACAGAGAAGGCAACAATGGCGCCACCCAGTGGTCTGCTGGAGAACCTCTTCTACGTCTTCTTATCTCCAGTAGTAGATCCGTGCAGCTTTCTGGATATAAACCAACATCTGGAATAACAGCCCAAACACTCGCAGGTCACCTATACGCTCCGCCATCTCGGTACCACTGTTTACCACCGCTGTACAGCGCCCCCTGTTGACGCTGATGTCACATCTTTTTACTGTCCTTGGTTCCAATAAAAGCTGGTAGCAGCAAACGCAGACCGGTTCCCTGAATAGCACCAAGGTTCTAAGAAGCCTGCACAGAACCAGTTCAAGAACCAGGGTTCTTTTGGTGGAAGAAGGCTATCTGAGAAGACAACTTTGGGCTGTGGGTTTGCGGGGATGTGTAGCTCTAACCTCGAGAGTTCAGACCTCAGCATCAGCGATGTTGTTACTTTGATCATGAGAAGCTGAAAATGTGACCAACTTCTGAGACTGAACTTTAACGCTGCTAAAGTAACAGACTAACGAAGGGGGGTCTCTGACTTCTGCACAGTACAGTGTTTGTGTACCTCCATGCTGGATTCTGTTTCCTTGATTGTTTCCTGTACCAGACTCTGCAACCGGCTCTCGAACGTCTTGCTTTCTTCAATTACGACCAAAGACTCCTCCCTGCGTGCACACACACACACACACACACACACACACGCTGTATTACACCACCGAGACACACGTACAGCAAGACAGATACACTCAGTCACCAGCAGGGAGCACACCGGTCCAGTCCCAGGTCTCAGCACTGGGCTGATATAAAGAGAAAATGCTGGACCGGATATCGGAGGGGCAAAATCAATCTGGTCCAATCCAGTGATGCATATACACGATCAATTACACAGTTCCATAAGAATTAGCCTACACTATACCGACATGGTCAAGCACACCTGAGTCTACCAGTTCACACAGCTGGTCAGTCTTAGGGAGAGTCCCAGCTGCAGAACAAGGCCCAATCCCATTTCGCCCCTCGCCCCTAACACTTAGCCCTACCCCTCCGTTTGGCGCGTTCACGTCTAGGGGTAGGGTGGTCCCGATTGGTGTTGAGATGGAGGGGCAGGGTGAAGTGTTAGGGCTACATGGTCCTTCAAACTGAGATTTTTCATAGGTACACTCCAAACAGAGTGTTTTCAGAAAATTCCCAGAATGCCCTGCGAGTCATCTGCAAGATGGCTGCACAGGCGACCAAAGAGACCCATAAATATGAGGACTGTCTCTCTTAAAAGCCGCTGTACTGTAAGATCACCATGGTAACAGAGTTTTATTGTCATTTTCTTCATAACACACATACAAATCACTAGTAATACGCTGATGTCTCGGCGCTACCTAGCGAAATCTCCCGTTCCACCTTAAATGGTGCAGCAGTTACATTCTGGTACCTGAGGCTGCTGCACCATTTAAGGTGGAACGGGGAAACTGGATCATGAAGCTGGAGATTAAAGAGCTCAGTTCAGCTTCATATCACTGAAGAATTCTTGGTGGTGATAATAAATAATGGTCATCCGCCTCTTTGAGGTCATATGATGCCCTAAATGTGTTTAAGCAGTGAGGAGCTGAACTCCACCCTCCTCTGCTGTCACTGCAGACCGGCAGGGTCGCCTACAGAGCACCGCTAGCAGCCTGTTAATGAAGTCATGTAGTTTCTGTTTGTGCTCTTGTTTATTGGGGGACTCGTTAGACTGACTGATGTGTAAAACTGAAGTCCAGGCTTTTCGTCTGTTTATATAAAAGCCGCTGGCGACACCTGATGACGTATCCAGTTCTTGAAGGGTTGTCCCATTTCATAGGGGGAGGATTTCACCACTACCCCTTGTAGCTCAGTTTCAAGGGGGAGGAGGGTTACACTCGAAAACAAGGGGTATGGTGTATAAATGTGAGTTCCACACAAATCTGTCAGAATCTTTGAAAGTAGTATGTACAGGTCTCTTCTTAGACTCTCCACCAGGGGGCCTCCTAAGACCTCTGCCACAATGTACACTATACTGCCTGAAGTATTCGCACGTCTGCCTTCACACGCATATGAACCTGAGGGACATCCCATTCTTAACCCATAGGGTGTAACATGATGTCGGCCCACCCTTTACAGTGATAACAGCTTCAACTCTTCTGGGAATTCTTTCCACAAGGTTTAGGAATGTGTTTATAGGAATCCACTTCACTTTACACTCGGCACAACGCAGTCAGACAAGTACCATTCTCCTGGCAACCGCCAAACCCAGACTCGTCTATCGGACTGCCAGACAGAGAAGCGTGATTCATCACTCCAGAGAACACGTCTCCACTGCTCCAGAGTCCAGTGGCGGCGCTTTACACCACTGCATTCCACGCTCTGCATTGGGCTTGGTGATGTAAGGTTTGGATGCAGCTGCTCGGCCATGGAAACCCGTTCCATGAAGCTCTCTACACACGGTTCTGGAGCTGATATGAAGGATACATGAAGTTTGGAGGTCTGTAGTGATTGACTCTGCAGAAAGTTGGTGACCTCTATGCACTATGACCCTCAGCATCCGCTGACCCCGCTCTGTCGTTGTACATGGTCTACCACCTGGTGGCTGAGTTGCTGTCGTTCCCAATCGCTCCCACTTTGTTATAATCCCACTGACAGCTGACTGTGGAATATTTAGTAGGGAGGAAATTTCACGACTGGACTTACTCACCTGTTACACAGGTGGTGTCCTATCACGGTACCACTCTGGAATTCACTGAGCTCCTGAGAGCGACCCATTCTCTCACTAATGTCTGTAGGAGCAGTCTGCATGACTAGGTGCTTGGTTTTATACACCTGTGGTAATGGAAGTGATTGGAACACCTGAATTCAGTGATTTGGATGGGGGAGTGAATACTTTATATATCCTTTACTTTATGTATATACCTAGCTGTAGTCCACACTTTGGCAGAGTTTGGCACCCCTGGTGTACTCAGAACAGAATTCAGTTGACTGACTGTATTGTCCCTCCTGTATGACCAAATTCAGAACACATACAGCTCTGGAAAAATGTAAGAGCCCACCTGAGAATGATCAGTTCCTCTAGTTGTACAGTTTCTGGGTTTGTGTTGGACCAAAATGAGCAGTTCTGTTTGATTCTATACACTACTGGAAACACGTCTCCCAAATTCCAGATCAAATATTGTATTTAGATCTGTTTATTTAGAAAATCACTAATGACCCTCCAGAAGCCTGTTTTTAGAACCATGCTCGCTGTGCATTTCACCCCAGCCACCGCTCACCAGTCTCTCTGTAGGTCACTTGAGGTCATCTTACGGTGGTTAAGGGACATTGGAATGAGGTGGCACTCATCACGGTCAGTAGAGAGTGGTTTTGGCCCTCTGCCAGTCTGTAGCTGTGTTGTCCTGTGTGTTTGCTGCTTGACCTTGTTCTTATGAACCAGACGCTCACTGTATCTGCCAGTAAAGCTAGAACCCAACCTTCTGTTCCTCACTAAGAACCTGCTGTACATGTGGAGATGCTGATTTAAGAAGAAACTGGAGTGGGCTCTTATTTATTTCCAGAGCTGTATGTAAATATATGCAAATATGTGCCTGTATATAAACAACATGTCCAGACAGCATCACAAACAGAGGATACCACAGAACACAACAGCATAAAAATGCACATCACAGACGGAATACAACAGTGGCACTCGTTGAGAGCACATGCAGTATTATGAACATTAGAGAACATCATACACCCATCCAGGTCCGCTCTTCTATCTTCTTTCCACGGCTACGGGAAACCGCACCCGTTCTTCACAGACACACACACAGTGATACTCACGGCTGGTGGAGAACAGGAAGACTGACAGAATGAGCAGGTCGATGCTGCAGCGGTGGAGGGCCTGAAGAAGGCGGGGTCCGTCCTCCGTCTGGACTCCCACTAACAGGACTCCGAACTTTACTCTGGAAACACACACAGCTGTCAGTCCTTCGGGATTCTTTGTATTTCTTCTTGAACGAAGGAATACAAGTCATCATCTTGGTCACCATAAATACAATAAACTCAAACTAGCACTTCATGTAGCTGCCACATTTTCTCTTTACCGAAATACTTCTGTCCATATGTCCACAGGATTTCAGTCAGCCTGAGGGCAGCACGGTTAATCTAAAACACACAGGCTCTTCGGTTTGAGCCAACATGTGGTCTTGCATCATGGTCATGTTGGATTACAGACAACTAAGCGATCGCACACTGCAACCCCTCGATGATTGCAACCTGTATTTCGTTGGTGTGATGAAAAGCATGTTTCTCAATTTTGGCAATTTTGACTTTTATCCATCATTTGAACACAGCAGCTGCTGTTTACACTGTGTGGAAATTTAATTATAAATGGACCAACAGAAACGGCCCAAAATCGCTTGGAAAGACGTCTGGTTCCATTGACTTACATTAAAGCTAAATGAGGTTTTTGCCCTCTCCTGTAGAGTTACCATTTTGGAGATGGACAGCAACGATATGCAGCAAAGCAGCTCACAGCCTTATACTCCCTCCACCATGCTCCATGGTACACTGTAACGTCATGCATCTCAACAAAAAAGGTTTATACAGTCTAATCTGTCCATGGAACATACGCTATATGCCTAAAAGTATTCAGACGTCTCTTCTAATTCCTGAATTCAGCTACAGCTTGTACAATCCTTAAAGAAATAGACTACACACATGAGCCTATAGGCACCATGCTCAGTGGCCCACCAGCACTGGAACTGTGTTCTCTGGAGTGGTGGAGCTCCATCCAATAACACTGGGATGATCATCATCTAACATCAGTACCTGACTTCAGTAATGCTCTTCTGGCTGAATGCAATCAGACCCTCACATCAATGTTCTAACAAGTAGTGTGAAACCTTCCCAGAGCAGTAGAGGCTGTTACTGCAGCACAGGGGACAAACCCCCCTATTAACACCACTTACTCCAGAGGTAATGCTGGATAAAAAGGCGTCCACAAACTTTTGGACATCTAGTGTGGTCCTGTGGAACGGGTCTTCAGGAAACCCACACCTGAGTTTTGTTCCTGTTGCTTCTGTTTTTGGAGGGAAGTGTTTTGTTCTAGACCTGACCGGAACACTTGACTCCAATCACCCTGTTTTCAAACAGGTCCTAGAGGTCCACACTTTCTCCATCACCTTTATTGTTTCCAACTATTTTGAAACTTTGAAATTTTGACTAAAAGGCGTTCAGTCATCATCCCACAGACGGGAGCTTCGCACCACTGACGCCTAACGTTGCATTTAGGTGGGACTCTGACTTAAGCCAGGCGTCCACTGTGCAACTTTAGAAATCTTGGTGTTTGCTGACCGCTCACACTGCCATTTTTGTATTTGCCCACCATGTACAGAGACAACCTGAAATGTATGTACTCACACTGGACGAAAACAGTCGGTCCGACTGACATGACGCGACATGGGTGCTCACACTGCACGTAGCCCATACAGACAGCTCAGCTCTGTCTACAGACAGTTCCCAATAAAGCTGATTCATTCAAAACAACACGCTGCGCGTCCGAGTACTGAGCAACAACACCAGCTAAGTCTCAAATGACTCCCTGCTCCCTACATAGTGCACTACATAGGATAAGTGGCTCCTGCGACCAACAGTGCATCATATGTCTAATAAACAGCCATGTGGGATTCAGCCATGTGCACACAACTCCACACTGGACATATGTTTTGGTGTAGAAGCCAAAGCCTCTCACACTGCACGGCAAACAGCAAAGCTGAAATTCGGCCCGATCATGAAATTCACTTGGTTCTGGCCAAATCAGGCTTAAAATCGCACAGCGTATGCTCGGCTTTAGAGGCGCCCTGAGCACTGGGATAAGCTCCAGCACTCTCTGTGAGGAAGTAAAATTTATTTATACAGCACTTTTTTACAAACACAAGTCACAAAGTGCTTCACAGAAACGTTATAAAACAGAATATACAACCACAAACAACAGACATAACAAGAAAATCAAATCAAATAAACAAAATTACAAATTAAAACACAAAACAGTGCTGCCTTGAACATGGTCTAAACGCCTGGATCAGAAGATAATCTTTAGCTGCTTTTTAAAAGGTTCCACAGAGACGGGAGATCTTAAAGAAGCCGGAAAAGTGTTCCACAGTTTGGGAGCAAAGACCTCAAATGCTCGCTCCCCATGAGTCTTTAAATGGGAACGTGGAACAAACAGTAGATTTAGCTTACTGGACCTGAGAGAACGGGCTGGTACATATGGGTGAAGTAAGTCAGCCACATACGAAGGAGCCTGCCCATGCAGCTCTATACATACACAGCAGTGAGAATCTTAAATTGGATCCTGTACTCCACTGAGATTTTAGAACAGGGGTCATATGGGACCGTCCAGTAGACCTAGTAAGTAATCTAGCAGCAGCATTCTGTACAGCCGCTCACGAGCTGACAAAGCGTCAAACTAAGTTCAATACGAGATGACATAGAAGCATGTATGATCATCTCTAGTTCTGCATTTGACACCACAGTTCTCAATTTGCTAATATTTCTTAAATGAGCGAAGCAAAATCCAAACTGATCAAATACAAGCTTGAACGGACAGCAGATGACTTTGTTTGATCACAGGTGCAACCTTTTCAGAGGCCACAATCAGAACTCCTGTCTTATCAGCATTCAGCTGTAAGAAGTTATTTACTGTCCAATTCCTAATCACATCTAAGCCGTCCGCGAGCCTACTGAAGGTGAGCACCTCGCTAGGTTTAAATGAGAAGTACAGCTGGAGATCATCAGCAAATAAACGATGTTTATAATTCGTCCTAAAGGCAGCATATATAACGAAAATAACAGAGGCCCCAAAACAGAACCCTGCGGGACACCACAGGATGATGGAGTCGACTCCAAATCTCCAACAGACCCAGTAAAACATCTCTCAGTAAGATGAGATGTAACCCAGTGTAGGGCTGTGCCTGATATGCCCACCCAGTTCTGTAACCTGATTAACAAGATATGATGGTCCAGAGTATCAAACTCAGAGCTAATCACCCGCATCAGAGGCCATCAGCATGTGACCCAGAAGGATAAGCGGCTCAGAAAATTAATCAGAATTAATTTGTTGCAGCATAGTGGAATGTGTTTACTAAACGAGACATCCTTGTTCATCAAGACTCGGATGAAGATGAGCCCATCTTTAGGTGTCACTCATGCAGAAATCCAGATAATTGCAAATGGCTCACAGCAGAAAAGAACGTGCACAAGCATGTACTCGCACTGCTATGCTGGAGATGACCAAGTAAGTGTTTCTGATGATCCTCTGCTGGTGCTCTGCGGCTCTAATTTAACACAATCATTTCTCTGCTGCATATACCACATAATCATCATCAAGGATAAGTATGGTTCTGGTCATTTTGGTACCACTGGATTTAACCAGTACTGTTTGTGAGTGTGACTGACTCACACAGGCCACTTTGAGCAGGTTCCACAGCTCCTTCTGCCTCTTCTCCTGCATACGAAGCAGGTCCTGCTCACACTGAGCCATGCTGCTCACCACACCCTCCACCCGAGGCAGCAGCTCCATCACCCTCTGCCTACACACCACCGTCTTACTGCAGGTACACACACACATGCAAACAGCAGGTAATCACATCTTAATCCCATGGAATGTAGGAGTGATGTACGTAATTCCTCATACTGGTTATGGTAATACAAACAAACCTGAGGTGTGTGTAGAACTCACGGAGCTTCTTCTCATAGAACTGAATTGCCTGGACCACCAACTTCATCACCTCCTGACAGTCATCCAAACACCTCTGATCTGAGAAGTTATACCACAAAGTTGTCACGCTATGCATATACCAACCAGCCACTTTAGTAGGTGCACCTCCCTGTATCTACACTCGCTGTCCACTCCATCAGCTCTACCGACCATATAGGACACTCTGTAGTTGTACAGGTCCAGACTGTAGTCCATCTGTTTCTCTGTATACTGTATTACCCTGTTCTTCAATGGTCAGGACCCCCACAGGACCACCACAGATGACCAACACTGCACTGTGCAGCAGCAGATGAGCTATCGTCTCTGACTGTACATCTACAAGGTGGACCAGCAAGGTAGGAGTGTCTAATAGAGTGGACAGTGAGTGGACACAGTGTTTAAACACTCCAGCAGCACTGCTGTGTCTGATCCACTCACACCAGCACCACACACACTAACACACCACCACCACGTCAGTGTCACTGCAGTGCTGAGAATGATCCACCACCCACATAGTACCTGCTCTGTGGTGGTCCTGTGGGGGTCCTGACCATTGAAGAACAGGGTAATACAGTACACAGAGAAACAGATGGACTACAGTCTGGACCTGTACAACTACAGAGTGTCCTATACGGTCAGTGGAGCTGATACAGTGGACACTGGGTGTAGATACAGGGAGGTGCACCTACTGAAGTGTAGGCCAATTTGCTGTTATCTGTGCATCTTGTATATCTGACCTTCAAACACAGCATATTATCTGACCTCACTAATGCAACATGTTAGCTGACGGTCCACCACAATCCTTACTGGACACTGGTGCTAATGTCAGGCAGAGCTTCTTACCTCTGGGTTTCTCTCTGAGCTTGCGAAACAGCTCCCTTGCCTTCACCTCTCTGAGAAAACATAATCAAAACGTGAGAGGGGTATATGTGCATGTTTACGTGTGTATATTTCCAGGACAAATGATGCAAACATGTTCAGGAATAAAATCAGGACTAATCTAAAGTTTAGGTCCAGAAAAATGGGTCTGGTTTTGTTTGATGTGTATGTATTTGAGTTTATAAATGTCTTATTACATATAGATGACCATTTCCGCAGATCTCCTCACAGAACTCCAGTATTTACATCAACTGCTTCAGCTAATCAGTCCTGCATTGAATTAAATCAGGTGTGCTGCTGATGGACTTGGACAGATCTACACACAGTCTACAATGCAGCCAGAAGTGAGGAACCAAACCTCTGTTCTCCTAACTGTACTCTTTAAGGTACCTGAGAAAATTATGATTATTATTAATGCAGATTATTATTAATCTGAAAAGCTCATTTTCTGGCCAGATATTATTTATTATTATAGAAATCATATATAGGCAACTTAGTCCTATTATATTATATTATATAAACAAATATTTAATCATTAACACAGCAGAATATTCTAAATACGACTTGAATAAATGGAAACTATCAAGACGCTACAGTTAGAAATGGCTGTCCAGACTTGCAGGTCAAAGTTATTGGAAGTACTGGCACATAGACATCTCTCGTGTTAATCAGATAAAAGGCAGGAGCAGCCGAAATCAAAGAAACTGCAAAGAACAGGTGAAATACTGAATGACTGAAAGCGACTGCTGGTTGCTGATGTTGTTCTGGTAATCCGTAAGGGCTTGGACAGTCCAGCTCCTGTAGTGTAGAGCTGCGTCCACCACAGTATCTGTCCTGCAGTTTTCACTGGCGCAGTGCGGAGATGAGAGGGACCATGTATATGAATTAGTTAAATCCCACAACTGTATAAACAGTCCAAGTAAAATGACTATAACTATAATCTAACGTCACCAAAGAGCAAAACAATGAAAAGTAACGAACTAGAAGTCATGTGACTCGTGTAAATTGCTTTCTCGTAGGCTACAGAGCGGTGGAGCCTTCAGACGGAGACGGCTGTGGAAGCTGCTCTTATTAAAGGCAGATACACGACAACAAAGCCGAGCGAAGACCAGCCTGACCTATCACTGTCATGACTGTTGTGACTAATGCAGATGGAAACCAGTTCAGTGGGACTGCGGGCGGGAATGGGACAAGGCCTTTAGGTTGTGGGCAGGAGCGGGACGAATGGTGCAGACTTTCCATGGGAGCCGGACACAAACCTCACAGAACGAACACTACTGTACATCATACATATGGGCCACATCCTGACACCGCAGTAAAACAAACCCGTGTGTGTGTGTGTGTGCGCACACGTGTGTGTGTCTGTGTGTTTCTGTGAGTGTGTGTGTGAGTGTGTGTGTGCACCTGTGTGTGTGTCTGTGTGTTTGTTTGAGTGTGTGTGTTTGTGTGAGTGTGCGTCTGTGTGTGTGTGTGTGTGTGTGAGTGTGTGTCTGTGAGTGTGTGTGTGTGAGTGTGTCTGTGTCTGTGTGTAAATGTATGTGTGTGTGTGTGTGTGCGTGTGTGTGTCTGTGTGTGTGTGTGTCTGAGTGTGTCTGAGTGTGTGTGTGAGTGTGTGTGTGTGAGAGAGTGAGAGTGTGCGTGAGTGTGCGTCTGTGTGTGTGTTTGTGAGTGAGAGTGTGTGTGTGAGTGTGTGTGTGTGTGTGTGTGTGTGTGTGTGAGAGTGTGTCTGTGTCTGTGTGTGAGTGAGTGTGTGTGTGTGTGTGTGTATTTGTGCTCACAGTGACTCCAGAGCTTCACCACTTCTCCACGGATGTCTCTGTAGATCCACTATATCAGTCTGCAATTTCATCATCTCCTCCTCCAACTTATTCACATCCTCTGCCTGCACACGTACACACACACACACACACACACACACACACACACACATCATTAACAGTGTCTGTGAGGACAGACTGCACTGCTATTGTCCAATACAGACACACTTGTGTACCTGGCCACGGTTAAGGGCAGTTTGCTCCATCTCTCTCCACACACTCAGTAACTTCTCTGAAGCTGTAAGAACAAATCAACACCGTCAAACAGCATCATTTACAGTTTAGAGCCACTGACCATTTGTGTTTGCACACAGAGGAAATCGTCTTCCACATTTAACCCACCCGTGAAGTGAAACACCCGCATACACACACACACACACCAGTGAACACACACACACTAAGTGTCAGTGTGCACACTATCCACCCTATCCACAGTCCCCGGGGAGCAGTTGGGGGTTAGGTCCCTTGCTCAAGGGCACTTCAGTCATGTCCTGTCGGATCAGGGAATCTAAACGGTGACCCTTCGGTCACAAGACGGTTCCCTAACCTTCTGCACACGACTGAGCCAAAACAGCTGGGAAGGTCCCATGTGCTCCTAGCAATGATGACGGCTCTGGGTGTGTGTCTGTGAGTGTGTGTATACCTATGCCCGTAGCTCTCTGCTCCTGGTATTTGTCCATGTCGATGTGCAGGCTGGTGGTGAAGAATTCCAGCGTAGCTTTCAGCCTCTGATGCACAGACACCATCTCATTCTTCTGTTTGGACAGGCTACCATTATGTCTCAGCAGACTCATACTGAGAGAGACAGAGACGATGAGTGTGTGTGGGATAGAAAGAAAAAGAGAAACCAAGTCCTGATACAACTTAATTGGAGATGCATCATATCCGTCATACTCAGAACAGCTGTCGCAATGATTTGTTATTAAACTCAGTTCAATTTCAAAAGTTCAGTTTAAGTTTAAATAACTGTTTGTATGTTTTATGATTCTCCTACTGATCTCTCATACAGTAACAGATTCCCATTTACACACTCATCACCAAAGTAATATCTGCACCCAGAAGGAGGTGTGGGAGTGCAGGTCTGTTGGGAAGGAAGATAAAGGTGACCAGGATCAATAACTGATGATAAATTTAGACTGATATGATCAATATTTATTGAGCTACACATACAGAAGTCTGTCTCTCAGTATGGCGTCGGGTCGCCGTGTTTGCCAACCCAACATGCCAGACGTCTCGGCATCATGGAGCTGTAGAGGTTCCTAATGGTGTCCTGTGATAATCCATCCC
>CM067474.1:4369746-4384421 GCA_034552555.1 Semaprochilodus insignis | reverse complement strand
ACCACCAGCAACTGACTAACAATAACCCAGTCACCACCTGGAACACCACAGCAATCACCCAGCTACACCCTAGCGATCACCAGAGACACCAACAGCAACTGGCTAGCAACAATCTAGACACCACCAGGAATACCGCAGCAATCACCCAGCAGCATCCGAGTAATCCACCACAGACACCACCAGCAACTGACTAACAAAACACAAACACACGTTTTCTGTTTGATTTCTTTTTGAATATTACATTCAAAAAGAATTGATCCTTTGAATATTACAGATGTTCTTCACTTTGTTTGAAAAGATAAACGCTCCAAAACACCAAGATCTCTAAAACCTCTTTATTATAAGTTAAAAAGACTTTTGCATTACAGTAACTGCATTTATATAACCCAGCACATAAACAGCGACTGTGCATATACACACACTTATTTACAATTGTAGCAAACCAGTAAAACACACAATGAACGTGTTATTCTCAAGTGTGTTTGGTGTTTGGTGCTCAGGTTTGCCAGTTCAGCCTGTGCTACTGTGCTATGAAGGATTATGGAATTGCCGTAGCCTCCCTCTTAGCCATCCATGCTGAACGTCTCTTGTAACACAGTGGTGCAGGCTGAACTGGACAAACCTGATACAGACAACACCACAGAAACGACACGTCATTAAGCAACAACTCTACCACGACTTCACCATGTGTTCACAGACCCTTCTAGACATGGAATTCACAGAACCTGCAAGCGTCTTAAAAATGGCACTGGACTAACCGAAGCAATGGTGCTGTTGAGGAGATAATTGTTATTAGGTACAACTGTCCAGGGTTCAGCCCTTCATTAGGAGATCGTGTGTTCGGCAAGTCGCCAATTACTGGCGATATTTTTGCAGATAACCATGTAACCATAGATCGTTAATACGGGCTGAAAACATCGGTTGACATGGGCTTAAATGTAGAATGATGTTCTAAGATCTTCGGCTATATGGGTCTGCAAGATGTATATCTACAGATAGGAAAGGAAATCAATAAAGCAAATAAAGCAAGGTTTCGTCAGATCAATCCATCCATTCACCCAACAAAGCACTTCCACACCCAGGGTTAAAGGGGTCACACACAATCAATAAGGGTCAAACACAATCAGTCCAGCTGACGTGACGAGGGCTTCGGCAAGCACTGAAACTAGGGACGTAAACAGGTCATCAATTAAGACAAACAAGCAAATGACAACAGTTCGGCTAACAATGCTGGATAAAAAAACAACATTAATTTCATTTAATTAGATTTCATTTCCAATATGTTTGAATACTTTGAATCAGTAGGTTTCATTCAAGTTGAAGACATGAGGGTGCAACAACACAGTGGCTCCATTGGACAACTCTACTAAAACATGATGGACCTATTAGAAGTGTTTGGGGCCACTTTTCCAGAGAATGGCAGCACAACAACATACCACATCAACAACAAACGTCTACACATGATAAGACAGACAACTACATCATCGACGTTCACCGACAGAAGGTGTGATGGGCCTCAAAGGTGAGGAAATCACACATCTATCTAAAAGCCCACAAATAGCCCAAATAGAGTGAAATACCTCCACAAGCACCAAAAACTGTGCTGTGGATTTGGATTTGGCACAGACTGGACAAGTTTCTGGATGTAGGCCACATCAAAGTTCAGACACTCACAAACATCAAAGAATTGTGTAGTTGGGCCAGATTTGGTGGATGCCTTCCCTGGCACAATTCTCAGGAGAATTCCCTGTAGACTGGCATTTCTGCCAGTAGAGGTCCTGCTGCACCTGGCCCTAACAACCCCCTGGGACAACTTAACACCTCACCTAGCTAGCAATACCTTAGGAACCACCCCTGGCATACCACAGCAATCAACAAGCAACCTGGCCAGCAACACCCTAACAACCACCTGGCATAATATACCACCCAGGTAGCAATACCTGAGGAACTACCTGGAATGCCACAGCAATCAATGAGCAACCTGGCCAGCAACACCCTAAAAACCAACTAGGATAACATACCACCTAGCTAGCAATACCTGAGGATCTACCTGGAATACCACAGCAATCAGCAAGCAATCTGGCCAGCAACACCCTAACAACCATCTGGGATAACTTAACACATAGCTAGCAATACCTTAGGAACTACCTGGAATACCACAGCAATCAGCGAGCAACCTGGCCAGCAACACCCTAACAACCACCTGGGATATCATACCACCAAGTTACCAAACACATTGTTTAACAAGGGCTTCCAATGCGGCTCAGCCAGGCGGCTTTCAGAACCGGAACCGCAACATATTCTGACAGTGTGTGTTCTTGATTTTAAGTCTGAAGGCAAATCACAGACTAATGACCATCAATTATCAGTCAAAAGAACACAAAAATGTGCACCCCACTAGCAAATGAGCCGCTGCTGAGAAAAACAGGCAATAAAACACTCTGCTTTGTTTACATCACGCTAATTTCCATCTGTGAAATTACACGTCTAGCACTACGAGACTGCAACTGCCACTGAAGATCAACTCTGATTTGATTTGTCAGAACAGGGGGGGGAAACCACCCATGACGTAGGCTGCCTGGCCACTTCAGCTTTCTCAGCTCAGGGAGGCCATTCTGCCACACAGTCCAGTGTTTTAAGGAGAAACAGAGGGCAAAGTGTGCCAGTCCCACTGAACACAGCCCTAAAACCCAACGTGAAACCACATCATAAACTGCTTTTGAATGTGATAAAACACCACAGAAATGTTGGCATATGGCAAATACACCGCCTGGCCAAAAAAAAGGTCACCACCTGGACTTAACTAAGCACACAGGTAAGAGCCTTCCATTGGATAATTACTGCATGGGTGATTATGTTACAGCTGGCAACAAGTTATTTAACCCTAACTGATGCAGCGAGCAGATTCTCATTTGTTAAACAACCATGTGGAAAGACACGTCCTGTGGTCGTGGAGAAGATGTCGATCTGTTTCAGAAGGGTCAAATTATTGGCATCAAGCAGAGAAAACATCTAAGGAGATGCTGAAACTACTGAAATCGGGGTAAGAACCGTCCAACACTTTATTAAAAAGTGGAAGGATGGTGGGGAAAGATCATCTTCCAGGAGGGAATGTGGTCTGACAAAAATCCTGAATGATGGTGATCGGAGCTCACTTAAACGTTTGGTGAAATCAAATGGTAGAGGAACAGCAGTAGAACTCAGGGACATGTTTAATAGTGAAAGTAAGAGCATCTCCACACGCACACTGCGAAGGGAACTCAAGGGATCGGCACTAAACAGCTGTAGCCTTAAGAAACCACTTGTCAGTGAGGCTAACCGGCAAAAACGGTTTCAGTTAGCTAGGGAGCATAAAGACCGGACTCTGGAGCAATGGAAGAAGGTCATGTGGTCTAATGAGTCCAGATTTACCCTGTTCCAGAGTGACGGGCACAGCAGGGCAAGAAGAGAGGCGGCTGAAGTGATGCACCCATCATGCCTACCGTACAAGCCTGTGGGGGCCGTGCTATGATCTGGGGTTGCTGCAGTTGGTCAGGTCCAGGTTCAGCAACGTTATGTGCCCAAAGAATGAGGTCAGCTGACTATCTGAATATCCTGAACCACCTGGTTATTCCGTCAATGGATTTCTTCTTCCCTGATGGCACGGGCATATTCCATAAGACAATGCCATGATTCATCGGGCTCAGATTGTGAAAGAGTGGTTCAGGGAGCATGAGAGATCATTTTCACACAATGGATTGGCCACCACAGAGTCCAGACCTGAACCCCACTGAGAATCTTTGGGATGTGCTGGAGAAGACTTTGCGCAGTGGTCCAAATCTCCCATCATCAATACAAGATCTGGGGGAAACATTAACGCAGCTCTGGACAGAAATAAATATTGTGACATTGCAGAAGCTTGTGGAAATGACGCCACAGCGAATGCGTGCCACGATCAAAGCTAAAGGCGGTCCAACGAAATGTGTGTGCCCTTTTTTTGGCCAGGCATATATATAGTTTGGCATTGTGTTGGGGCAGTCATGGGCTGGAGGTTAGGAAACCAGCCTTGTAACCGGCGGGTCACCGGTTCGATATTCCTTGAACCGACAGTAACAACTGAAGTGCCCTTGAGCAAGTGCCCTTGCTCACTGCCCCCTAGTGTATGTGGGTGTTTCACTTTTCACACGGATGGGTTTAATGCGGAAGACAAACTCCTCTGTGTGCTGCAAAAAATGGCCCTAAACTGTCGACTCAGAGAATGACTGGCCTCACCTAATAGGCAATGGAAACAGAAATGGTCATGTGACTGATCCAGCGATTCTGTAATGGGTCAGCAGGAAGCATGACCGGAGGCAGCAGGTATCGCTGAACTGATGGAGACAGTAAAACACGATTAGTGATCTGAAACTATAATCAGATATAAGGAGCTGCAGCTAGTCCAAACCCTTCTCACACACAGCCCCCACCCCCCGCCTGGTGGTGTGTTTGCGCAGTAGGTCTCCTGTGCTCTTTGTTTCTCTTCTTTCTCTCCAGACGCATCTTTCCCGCGGTCAGTGTGTGTGTGTGAGTACGCGTGTGCAGCTGCAGGGAAGGAGCTCTCGCGGTGCTGCTGGGAGAACCATGCCAGCTGAGCTATCTATAGATGCAGCAGCCTGGAGGTCTCAGCACAATGCCATTCAAACAGGTCTAATTACCAACGGCTCCATCCTCCCCACTGCCGAAACACACTCGCTCACGGCCAAAGAGCCTGCGGTTATTGCACTGTCGCTCACCTACAGCACTTAAATGCAATTACGCAACCGGGTAATGACAGTCACAGGACGGACGAAACCGATTTACATTCCGTATCATCAGATTTCAGTAAATGTATAATACACTCACCATCGAAAACAAACTGCACCAGTAGGAATCAACCCACAGGAATGAAACCTGGTGGGTAGGTTTGACAATGAGAGACATGACAATGATTCAAGTTTCACACTCAGCCACACGTGGCATAAGCAAGGACCGGCCTTATCTCTGTACCTGACTGACCCAACAGCCATGATTCAGGACATTCAGCGAGCAGTGATGAGTGATCCTACTAGTGCAGCACCATTGGCAGACGGCTGCACCACGCAGGACTACATGCACACAGACCGTTATGACGACTGTCCTTAACACCACGTCACCATCACCAAAGACTGCAATGGAGTCGTGCCAGACTGTCATGGAGTGACTCAGAATGGCAGCAGGTCATCTTCAGTGGTGAGTCCCGCTTTTGTCTTGGTGGAGACGATCAAGGAATCCGTGTGTGGAGGCACCGTGGTCAGCACCAAGATGAACGGTTTGTTGTCACGCGTCCCGAAGGCCTGGTGTCACTCCACCTCCGCCCCTACCGCACCATCTGCAGGAACTATGTTAAGATATTCAAGCTGCATGGGACGGATTATCACAGGACACCATCAGGAACCTCTACAACTCCATACCGAGACGTCTGGCATGTTGCGTTAGCCCGACGTCATACTGAGAGACACTACTTCTGTATGTGTAGCTCAATAAATATTGATCATATCAGTCTAAATGTATCATCATTTATTGTTCCTGGTGACCTTTATCTTCCTTCCCAACAGCACTGCAATCCCACACCTCCTTCCGGGTGCAGCTGTTCTATTGATGATGCGTGAAAGGCAGCACAAATTCATAGCCATAATAAAAATATCTCTGCTTCTACCTAGAAATGCTAATCTGCGACCAAAAAAGTTTTGAATCTGCACTTTCAGCACTCTTGCAGAATCTCTCGGCTCCATTGCAATATATTGTTATCCGATGCTATTTTCTTTCTTCTTCTTCTTCCTGCTACACATTGCTTTTCCACAAACTAGTCCCGCTATCGACACCGTTCCAACTCCAAAAGTTCGGTATGATCGGGAATGATGTGCTTGCGTACAGCTTGTTGATCTGACTCATGTACTCACTCAGGGCAGATCCCCAAACTCTAATCCACAGCCATACTGATCCGCACTCCTCTTACGTGCTGTTTATTCATCCCTCATTCCTCCTACAGATTCCCCTTAGAACATTATATCATGGGGACTTCAGGGATTCCCACTCCTAGTGACACCTACCCACACCGGAGGCTTGGAAAGCTATAACTACCTCACAGGGTTAGATCCAGGCTGAGGGTCTGGAAATGAAGCTAACTGATTCCTACATCACATAACGTCTGAAATGTCATTAGGAAATGGCGGTTAAGGGAGGTTTAGGTATAGGCAAGGTCTAATAGGGCAAAACAACTCTCAGATGCTCATAAGCTGCTAAAAATGCAAAGCAAAACCCCCACATGACCGCTAAAGCACCTGCAGGCTGAATCAAAAGCACTCACACCATCACAGCCTGACCGCTAAAGAATTCCTACTTCGCCAGATTACACCCTCCTCAACTGGAACGTCAGGACAAAACCACAAAACAGCAGAACTAATTCATCTGTTACAGGACCTGGAGACCACATTACACGCCGGGTTTATATCTATTCCCCGTCTGAGTGGCCACAGAGAAAAGCAGAGAGCAAGGAGACAGTTCTCTGCTTTTACTGAGTAATAAAATTTATCAGATTTGAAAAATTTTCCCGTATAACCATTCTGCTGCCATTCCTGACAGTATTTCTAATACATCTTCAGCCGCAATCAGCAGCAAATGGTGCACAGAAAGTGCTCAAGAATGTGCTATTTATACTCCAACTCCCATGATGCCTTGCATGCTTCTGCAGACCACATTACATTAGAGAACAGAATGAGGTGTTTACTTGTTTCGTCTACGGCAAACCTGAGCTCTTTCATTCGGGTCAGGATTAAAGTGAATCTGATCTTAGGAATGTGTTTCTCAGGTGAGAGTGCCATCTGCAACACCTGGAGGAGCTTGTGTACAATGGAAGCGCTCTGTATCAAAGCGGGTTCGCTGCTGATTTTCTGGTGTCATCGTTCAGAAGAGCTAATATCCTCGGCATGTTGCAAACCTGAAGATAATGCTCATCTCGCCGTCTTAATTAAAGCTTCATTGCCGAGGAGAAATATTCAGCCTACCGGTTCTCTCTCTTATCCTCGATTACAATCAGCGCACTCTCATCTCATCTCTCACTCTGCCTCCCCTACATCTACAGCCTGCAGTTCAAGCACGGAGAGAAGGAGAGAAAGAGAGAAAGAGAGAGGGAGTGGGGTAAGGAAGGGGGGTGAGGAGAGGGAGAGGGGGTGAGAGAAAAGGGGGAGAGAGAAAGAAAGAGAAAGAGATGGGAGGGGGAGGTGGTGAAGGAGAGAGAGAGGGAGAGAGAGAAAGAGATGGAGGGGGTCGCAAGGGTTGGGGAAGGAGGGGGGAGGGGGATGAGGGATGAGAGAAAGAGAGAGAGAAAGAGAGACGGGTTATTTTTAGCTCACGTGCTGCTGCTGCTCTCTCAGCTCTATTTTTATCCTGTGACCCAGCACAGAGACTACACACACACACTGCAGCACACACACACACTGCAGCACACACACACACCCATGCGCACACAAACACACACTGCAGCAGAGTCTGCAGCTTGCTCAGCCTCACCCACATCACTAAACACCATAAATACAGCTATATACTACCGTATACACTATATACTACACACTACATACTGTATGCTGTATACCATATACTACATACTATATACTGTATACCATACACTGTACACCATACACTATACACTATATACTGTATACCATACACTGCACACTATATACTATACACCATACACTATATACTGTATACCATACACTATACACTACACACTATATACTGTATACCATACACTACACACTATATACTATACACCATACACTATACACTATACACCATACACTATATACTATATGCTGTACACCATATACTATACACTACACATTATATACTCTATGTTGTATACCATACACTATACACTACACACTATATACAGTATACCATACACTACACACTATATACTATACACCATACACTATACACTATATACTATACACCATACACCATACACTATATACTATACACCATACACTATATACTATATGCTGTATACCATACACTATACACTACACACTATATACAGTATACCATACACTATACACTACACACTATATCCTATATACATACTACAAACTGTACACTACAAACAACATATTACAGTATGTACTGTATACAATATGCTGTAGACCTTATACTATATACTCTATATACTAGATTAGATTAGATTAAACTAATAACTCATTGAGCAGAGTACAGGTACAGAGTCAATGAAACGCATAGCAAAGTACAGTATAATTTACCTATAAAGTGCAGGAAATTAAGGCAGAGTGAGTGGAGAGAACACAGTGTAGGCTGTATGTAAACAGATACAGATAACAGAACCTAGTAGATTACTGTAACAATGAGACATAGCATTTTAGCTCCGCCCACTCACACTGAAGTTATATGGAGTGTTTCTGACTGGATTGTTTTTTGAATGAGACACGCTACAGGGCAGCCAATCAGAAAAGAGCTCATTAACATACAACATTCTCAAAGGAACAGCAACACACCCAGCCGGTAATAACAAGAATAGTCATATAAAGCACGTAAACAAGATTTACAACCTCTCTTTTGGTCCATAAAAGCAGAGCACCCGAAGGGAAGCTAAAGTAAATTGGGATCTGGGCCCTCTAAGGAAAGACAAGAGAGAGTGCGGAATGAAAGTGCAGCAGCTTCAGACGACAGCTGTTCCAGTTTATGGAAAGTGGAGGACTGTAGTGAAACAAAAACATTCACACGTTTAACTCAGAGGAGCTCTACAGCGCCAGTCTGAGCTGCTAATGAAGCAGTAAAAATACCTGAGGGCTAAAAACAGCTCAGAACCTGAGAGATCTCTCACACTGTCTTCTACTGCAGCTCTGAATCAGCACAACCACTCACACACCCGCAACACACTCTCAACGCCGCTCAGCACAGCAGGGCGCGCTCCGTGTGTGTGTGTGTGTGTGCGTGTGTGTGCTGGTGGTTTTGTATTTAACTCTTTGTGGGGACCACATATCCTCAACATGGTCAGACAGCATGCGGTGTTTCAGTCCAAATCCAGCTTTAGATTAGGTTTGACTAGATTAGGTTTCAGCTCGACCAAGTCAAAGGACATTCTCACATATAGTACAGTTCAGAAATCAAACACCACCCATCATGTATCTTATGTAAGATAATAAGATAATCCACTTGCATAAAACTGAGAATTTTTTTTATTTTAACGATCAAAAGCTACAGAGAAACAGGGACTCCTAACAACCACCTGGAAGACCTGGTAGACCCAACAAACACTGCCCCCCCACATATAACCAGCACTTAAAGCTTTCATCTTTGAGAGAGAGGAGAACATCAAGCTGCACTCTTGCTCCAGATCTGAGAACATCCACAGGTGTTCCTGCCCTTCCTTCTTCGAGAAGACACCTCAACACTATGGAGGTCTGAAAGGAGGTGTAGCTGTTCAAGAAGCTTCTCACTGAGAAAAGGAGACACACACATCCAACAAAGAAGCTGCTGGTGTTTTCAGAACAATGGACTGACCACCCCAGAGTCCAGAACCTCAACACCACTGAATGTGTTTGGGGTTATTTGGATGGTGAGAACTTCTAAGATAGAACTTTGGAGGTGTGTCTGCAGATTTCTTCAAGTTCAGCCTAGCCAACAGCAGCCTCAGATGCTCCGCACATCCTATACTTCTGTGTTTCCTGGGGGTCTGTTTATGTCGTGACTCCACTTTCAAGACTGCCTCCTTCTATACATGTGGTTGGCTGTTTAGCACATCAGTTGCATCTCCTGTTCCTGCAGTAGTAGGCAGTTTGTGGCCATGTTAAGTGGCCAAAGGTACCAGACTCTCCATAGAGAGTCTCGCATAGCCAGACCATTGTGCCTCTAATTGGCTGAAACAGACTGCAAACTGCTGTCCTCCTCTAAGACCAAACTAACCAAACAAACAAACGTTCAGCCTAGGTTTGATGCTACTTCTGACTGAAGCACAGACATGTGAAGACGTTAAGGGATGTTTAAGGGTGTTCTTCAGACTTCTATACTGCAGATTTACAGGTAGTCATATCAACAGTACTTTAATTCAAGCCGGTGATATTAATGATGGAGTGGTTTAGCATGCTTGCTATTGATTAGCCGGTTAGCTAGCTGACCAACCACTTTTCTAGATAAGACAATGTAAGTTAACCAGCCTCTCACTTTAAACAGGACCTGCTTCTTATTTCATACAAGCAGCATTAGAGTCAAAGCTGGTTCCGTTAAGAGATCAGCGGTTGTCAGGTGGTCACAGGTATATTTGTATTTTACATGGGCATCAAATACCGCTCAGCCAACAAGACTATAGGACCGGAACTCTCTGTTCTGAAATGGCTAATTTAACTGGAAATGAAGTAAACCGTGCACTCTCTGACATCAGCATACTGCTATAGACAGCGTTACAGGTATGTGGAGTGCAGAATGAGCTGCCGGTTGCTGGGATATGTGTTCGTGTTTGTACCTCTGGCATTCGCTGGAGTGCAGTATGAGCTGCTGGTTTCTGGCAGTCAGAGTGAGCTCATGCTCAGTGGGGTTAAACACATCCAGCAGCAAATGGCACTGACGAGTACTGTGGGGAGAGAGAGAGAGAGAGAGAGAGAGAGAGAGAGAGAGAGAGAGTTAGAACCTACACAAACACATACGTATCAAACGTGTATTTAAAGACCCTCGCATTACATTTTTGCTTCATTCACTTTCGACATCCGTGTGCACCAAAAAGAAAATCAATCAATCAGTCAATCAATCAAATCCACCGACCAACCAATCTATGAATCAACCATTCAATTATTCAATCATTAAATCAATCAATTCCACCAACCAACCAACCAACCAACCGACCAACCAACCAACCCATGCATTCAAGTTCAATACATCCATCCATCCATCCACCAACCAATCAAATCAACCAACCCATCAACCAACCAATCGACCGATCCATCAATCAAATCGACTGACCAACCTGCCATCAATCAATCAATCCATCCATCCACCAACCAACCAACCAAACAACTAACCAATCAAATCAAACAACCAACCAACCAACCAAGCAGTCAATCAATCAATCAACCAATCATTTAAAGAAGAAGACTGACCTGAACACATCACTTCTTCCTCCTTTAGAACTAAACTGCCTGTGTTGATATGTTCTGCTGTTCTACGTACTTTACTGCTCCTACAGGGGGAATTTGTCATTCTGCTACCCCCACCCCGTCCCTGCCCCTGCTCCCCCCATCATGATGAGTAGGGTATGATGGAGGGATGAGGATCAGAGTGTAATTTTTTTTCCTCTGGCAGGGATCAATGAGAGTATGAATCATCTTCAGAGCTGCTGCCAATTCTCCAAGCGTTTAGAGAAACTGAGAATGACTGGCAGAGAAAACCAGCAGACTCTCTTTCTCTGTCTCTCTCTCTCTCTCTCTCTCCTTATTACAACATCACCTCTCTCCATCACCATCATTCTCTCCTTTTCAAAGGAAATCAATGCATTAATCTGCTTGAACACTACAAACAGATCCCATCTGATTTAACCTCTATTAACCAAACAATTCATCTGAGGTGTGTGGAGCAGACTAAGCCCACATTCAAGTACACGGTTGTTACCGTAAAGAGCTAATCCCTTTACTCGCTAATCAGCCCCTCCGGGAATTTACCACCACTAATTCACACAGATTCACATATTTGGAGGGGCTTTGCTGAAGGGTACTTTGAATTTCACCCTGTCGCAACATTATTTAGGCACCAAACGTGTAAACCGTGTAGGCACTTTCACAACTGACCATATGCAAACATTACAGAGACACCAGATAATTACCAGCAAACAGAACCGCCACTCAGTAACGCCTTCCTGTTATGACGGACGCTAGAGGGTGCTCCTGAGAGAGTGTAAACTTAATGGGTTCCTGTGGAGTGTTCGTGGAGAAACCATTCCACCTCACCAATCATTCAGTACTTGCAGTAATGCTAACAAATCAGCCCACAGTAGGTGTAATGCCAGCCAATCAGCACTCAGTAGCAGTAGTGCCAGCCAATCAGCACTCAGTAGCAGTAGTGCCGACCAACCAGCTCTCAGTAGTAACAGTAACCAACTAATAGCACTAATGCTAACAAATCAGCACTCAGTAGCAGAAACGCCAACCAATCAGCACTCAGTAGCAGAAACGTCAACCAATCAGCACTCAGTAGCAGTAAGGCCAACCAATCAGCACTCAGTAGTAGCAGTAATACTAACAAATCAGCACTCAGTAGCAGTAGCACCAACCAATCAGCACTCAGTAGTAGCAGTAATGCTAACAAATCAGCACTCAGTAGCAGTAAGGCCAACCAATCAGCTCTCAGTAGTAACAGTAACCAACTAATAGCACTAATGCTAACAAATCAAGCACTCAGTAGCAGAAACGCCAACCAATCAGCACTCAGTAGCAGAAACACCAACCAATCAGCACTCAGTAGCAGTTATGCTAACTAATCAGCACACAGCAGCAGTTACGCCAACCAACCAGCACTCAGTAGCAGTAAGGTCAACCAATCAGCTCTCAGTAGCAGTTATGCTAACTAATCAGCACACAGCAGCAGTTACGCCAACCAATTAGCACTCAGTAGCAGAAACGCCAACCAATCAGCACTCAGTAGCAGTTATGCTAACTAATCAGCACCCAGCAGCAGTTACGCCAACCAATCAGCACTCAGTAGCAGTAAGGCTAACCAATCAGCACTCAGTAGCAGTAAGGCCAACCAATCAGCACTCAGTCAGGGGTTCACAGTAATCTGTTGTTGTCCTGAAACGACCCGCATGCGCACATCCTAATCAGTTAATGTCACATGAGGGAACCAAGTGCAGCAGGAGCAGCAGGAGGAGCCTCCACTGTGAAGATATCAACTCTCAGCTTATTCGAGAGAGAGGAAGGTGAAAAAGGGTCGGGCGTGTTGCATTTCTGCTGTTTACTGTGTTCAGTTTCAATACTGGTGCTTTGTTAGCGCTGAATTACGGCACATGGGCAGTGAAAAAAAATCCTCATTCTGATCTGAATGTTCGCATTAAGGCTGGATCAGAAATTCACCTTGCGTGTTTAAGGTGGTCGTAACTTCAGGCTCCTCCAGATGGCGCTGCACGAGGATGATGGGGCTATAAATACCTGCGGGGTGTGGGTGACGGGATCCATAGATTGAGAAGAGGTGCTACAATGCAGTGAGTGTCTCGTTCCATGTGTGGTAAATGGCTCCAGAGCAGATGTTAATGATTGGCTAAAAGGAGTGACTGCATTTGGGCGTGCCAAAGACCATAGTGTGAAGGAAGTAGCTGAATCTGCATATGGTCATACGGGTCTACCAGCAGTGGCTAAAATCCCAGTCTAGAGGGAATTCTCCTTGGAATTGTGCCAGGGAAGGCATCCGCCAAATCTGGCCCAACTGAGCAATTCTTTGGTGTGAGAGAGTCTGAACATTGATGTGGCCTACATCCAGAAACTTGTCCAGTCCATGCCAAATCCAATCCCAGCTGTTATTGGTGCTTGTGGAGGTGTTACATGCTGACAGGTACGTTTCAGTCACAGGGGACTGTTTATAAAGTTATTCATAGTTTAAAAGATACATAAGAAGTTGGAAGAGTTGGAGAGGGGTCGCGTCGTAGGGCTCTGGAAAGTGAGATGGTCTTATCGACGTACTGTGTGCCATACCGGCCGCATGGATACTACCATAGCACGCTGTTGGCGGCAATGACAGAAGGAGGCACACACCAGCGAACCACAGAACGGATTGTCCAACATGGGCTGACTGACCCAAGAGCCACAATTACGGACATTCAGCGAGCAGTGATGTCCTCCATGAGTCATCCTGTTAGTGCAGCACCACTGGCAGACGCCGACCACGCAGGACTACATGTACACAGACCGTCACGACGACTGTCCTTAACGCCACGTCAACGTCACCAAAGACTGCAATGGTGTCGTGCCAGACTGTCATGGAGTGACTCAGAATGGCAGCGGGTCATCTTCAGTGACGAGTCCCGCTTTGGTCTTGAACCCGTGTGTGGAGGCACCGTGGTCAGCACCAAGATGAACGGTTTGTTGTATATAATATTGGGAGGGAACTGAAAATTAAGAACACTTTATTCTTCATTCTGCAAAGTTATCAGTTTGGAGACAGAGGATGGTTTAAATAACAGAGACGATGATAAACCTCGATTTCTAAAGGTTAAACAAGGACAAAATGGGGCAGATTCCAATAAGTATTCAGAGGGATTTGTGTGGTCTGGAATGGACACCTACGCCCAGCTAAATTATTCAGAACAGCCAACAGGGCTGCAGGTCCGGCCCTTTCATTCTGAATTCACAATAAGGCTGATACTGCACTTCAGAACTGCTGGATCTACATAAGAAAGAGTGGACATACCGCAGAAACACGGCCTGAACGAGAGAACACAGGCATTCACACGTACCACATAAGGTCATACCACAAGCTCAGAGAGAGAGAGAGAGAGAGAGAGAGAGAGAGAGAGAGAGAGAGGGGAGAGGAGAGGAGAGGAGAGGAGAGAAGAGGAGAGAAGAGAAGAGAAGAGAAGAGAAGAGAAGAGAAGAGAAGAGAAGAAAGGAGAAGACAAGAGAAGAGAAGAGAAGAGAAGAGAAGAG
>CM067474.1:4325190-4339895 GCA_034552555.1 Semaprochilodus insignis | reverse complement strand
GTGCCCTGAGAAAACCTTCATGAATGTGTATGTGTGTTAATATGCATATCTATGTAAAACTCAATAAAAGTAATTCACAAAGAAAGGACATACATTCACATCAACATTCAAAGACCTGACTGACCCAACAGCCACGACTGCAGACATCCATCGAGCAGTAATTCCCTCCATGAGTCATCCTGTTAGTGCCAGCACCATTCAACTCAGGACTACATGCACGCAGACCGTTCCGACGACTGTCCACGTCAACATCACCAAAGACTGCAATGGTGTCGTGCCAGACTGTCATGGAGTGACTCAGAATGGCAGCGGGTCATCTTCAGTGACGAGCCCCGCTTTTGTTTTGGTGGAGACGACCAACGAATCTGTGTGTGGAGACACCGTGGTCAGCACCAAGATGAACAGTCTGTTGTTGCGCGTCACACGTCCAGAAGGCCTGGTGTCCCTCCACCTCCACCCCTACCGCACCATCTGCAGGAACTGTGTGAGGATATTCAAGCTGCATGGGATGGATTATCACAGGACCCCATTAGGAACCTCTACAACTCCATGTCGAGACGTCTGGCATGTTGCGTTAGCCCAACTCCATACTGAGAGACACTAGTTCTGTATGTGTAGCTCAATAAATATTGATCATATCAGTCTAAATGTATCTTCCTTCCCAACACCACTGCAACCCCACACTTCCTCCTGGGTGCAGCTGTTCTTTGGATGACGAGTGTAGTTCAAAAAGAAAACATATTGGGCTGCCGCAACGTTCGGTGCCGAGTTCAGTGCTAAACCCAGACAACAATGTGTTGACCTTGACAGCTCAGTCGTTCGCCATGCATTTCATTTTAAACAAAGCATAACAAAACTTAAAGTTACAGCTTACTGCCAATACGCTGTCCGCTCCCCGGCTTAGCCCGAGACCACTTTGTGGACTTGCAAAGAGTGGACTTCAAAACCGCTTCCCCAGCATTTCCTTTCTTCTCAGTGAACACACAGTGTCCCGAAGCTATTTACTCATATAATAAGGTTCAATACCAGAGTTCCACAGGCCGCTACGCATTCTGCTACACCAGCTATTCGCTCAGGCAAACTCATTTGGAACAAGCTTTATATCTTCCACATGCACACAAGCACAAACATGCATGCAGGGGAATGGACATGAACTAACCCAGCAACAAATAAACAGGGCAGCAAAGCAAAACACTTTCACATGCAAATCAGAGAGAGTACAAGGACACGTACTGTCTGCAGCAGCTTTCAACTCGCTCCCAAAACCAAGTCCAATCTACTGGATCTAAATCATCTCTAATCCATCTCCAACCAGCACTCAGGTGTCCAACACAATCCAGCTGCGACACGACTCACCAGGTAATCAATACCTGATCAACACATCAGGTCCAGTAAGGGCACGTTGAAGTGATCCCAAGAACTGCTTCACCACCATCTACTGACCGTGCCTCATACCAGTAGGTACGTTCTCACCAGGGGAACCTTCTCAGGAGTTCAGGTTTGCTTCCACTGGAGTAACCTTTCCAGGACGTTGGGTGTTCTGAAGCATTTCCACTGCGGAGAACCTCAGGTGCTTTTGTACTGAAGGAACCTCTTTAGGACCTTATATTTCCACCAGTACTCTGGGGAGTACACAAACTCAGGTACTCTTATAGCCCTTTTCCACCAATGTGCAGTGAGTAGGTTCTGGTCCGGTTCGTGCACCTAATTTTGAACCGTTTATCGCATTTCCACCAAAAACAAATAGCTCTGAACCTGGAAAAAGTTTGTTCCCAGCTGGAACCAAAGAACAAAAGGTTCTTCAGCACAAACTATGATGACATCCATGGGCGGGTCAGTTGTTGAAAGAGAAAGCAACAGTGGCGACACCCAGTGGTCTGCTGAGGAACCTCTTCTACATCTACTTGTCTCCAGTAGTTGATCTGTGCTTTCTTTCCGGATACAACCAACCATCTGGAATTACAGCCCAAATGCTCGCAGGCCATCTACACGCTCCGCCATCTTGGTACTACTGTGTACTACTGCTGTGCAGGGCGTTGTTGACATTGATGACGTACTGTTTGATGTTCCTTGGTTCCAGTAAAAACTGGTGCATATGCAGACTGGTTCCCAGGATAGCACCAAGGTTCTATGAAGCCTGAACAGAACCAGTTCAAGAACCAGGGTTCTTTGGGTCGAAAAGGGGCCTTAGATGCATTTTCATGAGAATAACCTTTTCAGGAATTCATATACTTCAGGTGGTCCTCCTTTGTAGAAACCTCTAAAAGCTTCTTCAGGACCAATTAGGTTCATATCCAGTAGAAGACCCTTTTCAGGAATTTGGGTTTTTTGAAGCATGCTTCCACCTGGTGGAACCATTACTGTTCCGGAATTCTTTAGCTCCTCAAACATTGTGGAAAACTTCAGTTCCTCAAAAAGTTCTAGAACTCTTTAGTGCTTCAAAAGGAGCAGGACCTCTTCAGCTCCTCAAAAGATTCCAGAACTCTTTAAGGGCTCCTCAAAGAGTTCTAAAAAAAAATCTTTAGGAAGCTCAAGAACACTTGGAATCCTAAAAAACTCTTGGGTTCTTCAAAAGGTCCAGGACCCCCAAAACATTCCAGGAAGCATTGGCTCCTCAAAGAGGTAGCGGAGTACTTTGGTTTCCCAAATGGTTGCATATCACAAGGGTTCCTCTAAAGTTATTGGAATTCATGTAAAAGATGCAGAACACTTTAGACCTCCAAAAGGTTCCAGAAAAGGTGAGGTCTTCCAAAGATTCTGGAATCCGTAGGTTCCTCCAAATACTAAAACGTTGTAGTTCTTAATTTTTATCAAAACCCCTTTGGTCTTCAAAGCGTTTAAGAACTCCTCGGTTCCTCAAAGTGTTCTTAGAGTGTCTAGGTGTTCTGAAGGGTAACACTCAGAGCATGGTCTTCTCATTGTCTTCCATCAGTCATCCTCCGCACTTAACAAGTTGGCGTTAACGTTCATGGTCCTTAAGGTCTTCGTGTTCACTTAATGCTTGTCTAATCACTTACAGTCAGCATCCTGCCAGACTTTCCAGGCACTTTGTGTTTGTTCAACTTTGCTTACACGTAAGACGGGAGCGGGATCACAATGCCTGCTAAACGAAGAAATGTAAACGACAGATCTCAACTCTTTTGTTTCTCCAAAGGTTCCAGAACCTCAGTGGAAATGTGCCTATTAGTGCAGCAGGATCAGACTACTACTCTCACATACAGCCAGAAAAGAAACACTTATCCAGCTCAGATAGCTGTGATAGCTCCTAGCTAGTCGTCCAAAGAAATGCAAACTTTACACGAGAGGCCAAAAACGTAACGTAATTTGAATGTAAGTCAATGGAACCAGACTTTTTCCCAAGCAGTTCTGGGCCATTTCTGTTGATCCATTCATCATGAAATTTGTACACAGTGTAAACAGCAGCTGCTGTGTTCAAACGATGCATGAAAGTAAAAATCGACGTACAGACTGGAGATACATGTTTTTCACTGGTGAGATTTGCCAAACTGACAAAACAAAACACCACAATAAAAAGAATACAATAAAGTGCTGCTGTTTAAGGTCATTTCAGTCAGGAATTGGCCGTCTTGTATTTGTGCAAAAGACAAAAAGTTGCACCGTTTACCAAACTAACAAACACATCGTCCGTGAATCACATGGTACGTTCACTACCGAGCATTAGCTCCCCGAGCCACCTCATCAAGCACAGTCACATGTGCTGCAATGTTCTTGAGTTCTGGGGTTTATGGGGATTGTAGTCCATCAGGTAACACTGCATGAACAGTTGAGAACAAATCCAGGTCTTGGTAAAGATAGATAGATAGATAGATAGATAGATCCCGAAGGACATTTAGCAAACCAAGTAAACCAAGGGGAGTACAAAATTGGCCAAAGCTTCTGCGTTGAGGCTGTAATGTCACATGAAAAGCCAACCATCATTTGAGATGTTTCAGTTTGCCTGCTGAAAAAAAGACCCAAATCATCCCAAATGCATCGGGAATCAAGAACCGACGCGCCCCAAAATTCCTACTATCGTTATGTGATAGCCAGTCTTCAGCTTATTTTCTTATGATGAAATGATTAACTGCATATTAATTAACTTTAAACTGGGTAATAGAGACAGTCAGACAGCACCTGTCAATACACACACAATGTGTTCATTTGGCTCACAGATACAAACCATGGACGTTTGTCTTCCTCAGCGTGCACATGGTACCCCAGCCAACACCTGCGACTTGCTGGTGACGCTGCTGATGGGGTGGTATACAGCTGTTTGGTCTATATAACCGTGTTGGCTAGTGTGTGATGTGCACGCTGAGGAAGGCTGGAGTGTTTTATCTATGAGTCAAACAAACACACTGTTTATTATACAGTTCAATTTTCTCTTCTTCGTTTGTTTTGCTCCTGGAGAATTCAGCATGCTACAAGTATTTTGGAGGGCAGCCTGTCCGTCTCTTTTTGGCTTTGGGCAATAAGCTCCTCCACTTCACATTGTTCTTAAATTTCCGGCTCCAAACAAACATGCACTACTGCTGGTGTGGGTTTCCTCACACTGGAAAATGCAGAGCAATGGATGAATGCTGGATATAATTGCCTTAAGCTACTGTCCCCCAGTGAGCTGGAATCTACAGGAGTCTACATTTATCAAATCTTAATTTGTTATTTTTAAACTGNCATCTCCCACATCGGGTGGTAGCTCTCTGGTGGGTAGTGGTGTTAACCGCTGAGTCACACCAACCACATTATTAATGGTGTGTGGAGAAATAACATGTATGTATGTATGTATGTATGTATGTATGGTGTTGCCGGGACATCTGTTGAAGTTAGCATGCTAACCCCCCCCCCCCGGCCTTTCCCATAATACCACTTTGTACCTGAAGAGCTGATAGTGAGTCACTGTAGCGCTGTAGGAGTGGAATCAGTCCAACACGAGAGCATGAAGAAGTAGCGCTGCTGCCCCGACGGCGTATTCTAACCTCTGATCAGTCATGTAGTACAGAATTACTGCTTGGCATATATGTTGTAAAGTGCTATATGCAGTTCTAGAAGGTTCCCAAAAGTACTGGAACGTGCACTAGATAAGCAGAGAGAACCATACAGTAACTAGAGCAGGAGATGTGACTGAATATGACAGGAACCAGCTGAGTGAGTTAGAGCACTGTGGATGCTGCAGTCTTCCTACCTTTACATGGTTGTACTCGCTCTTGTTGGCGTCTGCGTTGACTTGTTTGTTTTCAGGGCGGGGTTTCAGCACCTGTCTCAGAGGGCTGGAGATGGGTAATCCGGTCACACTGATGCCATCTGAAACACAACAGGAGTTCCCATCAGAAGACACACAGTTACGGCTCCTACCCGATACACACATGACCAAGCACATCCACTGAGTGTTAAATGCTGTTGTGATACTATGGTAACAGGATACGAAGGATGCTGCGGTTGCACTGTCTGTTTCATCTCCAGTGGAGAGGTACCAGTTGTTTTCAGGGCAGCGAGTTGTCACTTTCCTCCCCTTCATCCACCTCTTATTGTTCCCTAGCAGCTCAACACAGAGCCCCAACATTACACACACAGAGAGCCAACAGAGTCTAAGGTCAGAAACCAGGACCGCTTGCTCTGGGAGTTTTGTACGTGTGGTCAAACGGGGAAGCGGTTTTCAAGTTAGAAAAGCAGTCCGGAGAACCAATCTCTGGTCCCTCTGAAAGCAGTGGTCTGGGGTTTGCTTGCAACGAACTCAGGTGGGGTCAGCTGTAAGTGACACAGCGACCGGAAGTCAGTCGTTTTCATTTTCATTGAGAGTCAGCAACACTCAGCGGACACAGAGTGGACGAATTCAGCGACTCGTTCAACCTGAGCTCTTCTCAACTTTAGGCAAGGATCTGTGAGACACAGCAATATCCACCAATCAGAAAACAGGTTCTCACGTTCCCTGACAACCACTCTCCTGACTTCTTGTTCCTACTGAAGATGAGGAAAGACTAGCTGATTCCACATTGCTGGGAAACTTGGTGGGTAGGTTTGACATCGTGAGACATGCAAGTTTCACGCTTGGCCGCACATGTGAGGTAAGCAAGGACGAGCCTTATCTCTGTACCTGACTGACCCAACAGCCATGATTGCGGACATTCAGCGAGCAGTGTTGTCCTCCATGAGTCATCCTGTTGGTGCCAGCACCATTGGCAGACGGCTGCACCACGGAGGACTACATGCACACAGACCGTTACAACGACTGTCCTTAACACCACGTCAACGAGACTGCAATGGTGTCGTGCCAGACTGTCATGGAGTGACTCAGAATGACAGCGGGTCATCTTCAGTGACGAGTCCCGCTTTTGTCTTGGTGGAGACGACCAACGAATCCGTGTGTGGAGGCACCGTGGTCAGCACCAACATGAACAGTTTGTTGCGACGTGTCACACGTCCCAACAGTCTGGCGTCACTGCAGGTTTTATACCAGTTTATACTGGTTGCTGTTCCTTAACGGAGCAATTCAGTCCAACATGTTGCCTGACCCTATGCTGGGGGACACGTCCACAGACCGACTCATCGCCTGCTGCATGGCAATGGCAATGGCAAGCAATTTTAGTGCCTGCGGTGTGCACGCAGGGCAGAAGCTATCCGCTCCCAGTGGCATGTGTGGGGGGTGCGTGTCTGGTTCGTTTCGTACTGCATGTACTGCAAACAAAGTAGCTGCTGGTGTTCCTAGAACAATGGATTGACCACCCTAGAGTCCAGAACCTCAACATCACTGAACTGTGAACCATTTGGGGTTATTTGGACAGCAAGAACTTCTACGACTGAACTTCGGAGGTGTGTCTGCAGATCTCTTGGAGGAACTGAAAGCGAGTCTCCTGAAAAGCTGGAGAGAATAGAAGCTGTAATAAAAGTACAGAGCCTCAGCCAACTCTGAAGCTCCGATATTATGTTCCAGACGTGTGCACTTTAAGTGCCTGACGTCTTCGAACGCTCTGCAGACTGCGTCAGCATCTCAGCATCAACACCCTGTTGACTGGGAGAGCATTTGCATATTCAGGACACACGTGCGCAAATGACGGCAGCGGGTCGGCGGGTTCAGAGCCAGAAATCCGTGTGAGCTTGTTTGCGTTGAGGGAGGAGTAACTAAGGGCTACGCAAACACGATCTCGTACGTCACTCTGAAGCCACGCAGTGCAGACAGAGAGGAAATGAGGGCTGCAATAAAGGATACAAACCCATTCCCTCGCTCACTCTCTCATTCAGTTACAAAGGGCTCAGGGGATGAGCCTCCATAGCTTTACATTCACCTAGCGGCCGGATACAGCCTGGTCTGTTAGCAGTCACACCCATGTGCGCGCACGCATGCGCCTCTTCCGGCCGACAGTGTCCGGCAAAGTGACAGTCACTCGTTTGCCACATTAATTCACCCTGATCGGTTAAGTGGGGGCACATACCGTCTGAAAGACAACAATTTACCATAATGACCCAGTAAACAAATACAGTAAAGACAAATTACAGCTCCTCGTAAACAGAACTGAGTCACTCGCTGGGTCATTAATCAACGCCAGCGCTGGGCACCAGGCAGCAGTGTATAAACACTTGCCAATTTATTTGATACATGTCATTGCTGGAGTACATTTACTGGCCACTTTATTGGAAACTTTTCACTTGTAGCTCCACCTTGTTTGGCGGACAGTTAGGCATGTAGGGTAAAAACAGGGTCGGCCGATGTCTACACATGTACTACAAACACTCAACACTCCTCGAAACACATACTCATCAGTTCAGGCAAAGGATCTGTGGGTTAATAACAAGACTGCAACAGGCGACTGTTCTGGTAGTGGATTCATCTACTGATGATCAAAAATCTGTCGATTATTCTGATTATGTATAACTAACAATTCCAATACACACTCATCACCAAAACAGCTGCACCCAGATGGGATCAACCAACAGGAATGAAACTCTGTGGGTAGGTTTGACATCATGAGACATGCGAATGACTCATGTGACGTAAGCAAGGACAGGCCTTATCGCTGTACCTGGCCGACCCAACAGCCATGATCGCGGACACAGTGAGCAGTGATGCCCTCCATGAACCGTCCTGTTAGTGCCATTGGCAGACGGCTGCATGACCCATGACTAGATGCTAGAAGTACAAGGTAAGTGTTTCTAATAAAGTGGCCAGTGAGTGGAAGTACAAGGTTGGTGTTTCTAATAAAGTGGCCAGTGAGTGGAAGTACAAGGTAAGTGTTTCTAACAAATTGGACACACTACAGATAACAAAGGCATGACATAAACAATGACCCACATAGACACAGTACAGACCCAGTAGGTGCAGTATGGAGCATTAAAGTAACAGTTTGGTGAAAGGGTGAGAGAAAGAAAGAAAGAAAGAAAGATGGGGAGAGAGCTCAGAATCATCAGAGGTGAATTGGAGGCTATTAGAAACAAACATAACTCTTCACGTTCCCAGCTGAGAGAAGCAGAACAGACGAGACGATCCATTACACCATTACTCCCCTCTTCTCCTCTCTTTCATTCCCTCTCTCACCGCCTCTCTATCTATCTGTCTATCGCTTCCTGAAATAGAAAAATCCATAACCTGCTGTGGGGTGAAAAACGAGGTGCTATAAACAAACCGTAAATAAAGCACACTGCGATTGGGTTTGGAGTGTTCAATTAGTGTGTGGGACGTTATCTCTTTATGATATACAGGATGATGTTCTACACACACACACAATTACTCACAGGTACACAGGTACACACACACATGCACACACACTCTCTCTCTTAGCAGAGATCACCGGTTTTTGCCCGTTTCTGTGCAACTCCGAGGTCCTTTCAATATTAGACTAATTGTTTTCTGTTCTTAGAGTCAGTCTTTAGAAGCTGCTGCAATTTCACACAGTCATGTACACTGAAAGTCGTTTGGTGAAGTCTGTGAAATAAAGGCAATACTGTGACTGTTAGTGAGAGTAGTCTAGCTAGCATACAGGAACACCATTTAAGATCTAATGACTTCCTAATAGGTATACATATATCCTACTGGCTTTATGTACACTCTAGTGGCTTCCTAGTGAGTATATGCAAATGCTAGATTTTTTCTAACGACTAAAAGAAAATTCTAGTGTTTTCCTAGTGAGTACATGTAAATCCTAGATTTTTCCTAACGAGTATAAGTAAATTCTAGTGTTTCCTTAGGGAGTATATATAAATTTTAGTGTTTTCCTTGTGAGCAGATATAATTCTGGTGGTTTCCTAGTGGGTATACATAACTACTAGTGTTTTCTTATGTGGGTAGACATAAATTCTCATGGTTTCCTAGTGAGTAGATGTAAATTCCAGTGACTTCCTAGTGAGTGTATATAAATTCTTGTTGTATCCTAGTGGGTTTTCATACATTTCTAGTGGTTTCCTAGTGAGTACAAGTAAATCCTAGTGGTTTTCCAGTGGGTGTACATAAATTCCTGTGGTTTCCTAGTGAGTATATGTAAATTCCCTTGGTTTCCTATTGGATATTCAAATATACTAGTGATTTCTCATGGAGGTATGCATATATTCTCATGATTTCCTAGTGAGTAGATGTAAGTTCTGGTGGTTTCCTAGAGGGTATACATAAATTTCTAGTAGTTTCCCTAGGGAGTATATGTACATTTTAGGGTTTTCCTAGTGGATAGACATAATTTTTCAAGTTACATACATTCTAGTGGTTTGCTAGTGAGTATTTGTAAATTGTAGTGTTTTTCTAGTGGGTATCCATAAATTTCTAGTAGTTTCCCTAGTGAGTACACGTAAATTCTAGTAGTTTCCTAGTGAGTAGATGCAAATTCTAGTGTTTTCCCAAGGGAGTATACGTAAATTGTTGCTAGTGAGTATATGTAAATTGCAAATTGTTTTCCTGTGTATATAAATTCTAGTAGTTTCCTGGTGAGTATACATAAATATTGTGTTTCCCTGGTGGATAACAAAACTCTAGTGTTTTACAAATAAGTAGATGTACAGTGTAGTGTTGTCCTAGTGGATACACAAACACAAGTAGTTTCCTGGTGAGTATACATAAATCAAGCATTGTCCTAGTGGGTTTACATAAATTCTAGTGGTTTCCCATCAAGCAGATATAAATCTTAGTGTTTTCCTAGTGGGTATAGATAAATTCTTGGATTCCTAGTTTGTATATAGACATTCTGGTAGTTCCTAGTGAGTTTCCTAGTGGTTCGTTGTCTGTCTATTTAACTTTCTAGAGGTTTCTAGAGCTTATATGTATATGCAAGTGTGTAGAGTGCATATGAAAATCCTAGTACATTTAATTAACTGATAGTGGTTTCCTAGTGGATGTATGACACATATCTGCATATTACATAGAGTACACCTCCACTAAAAGCTGCGTTTAGACTGAATTGAAAGTGGTAAAACAAAATTGTGTGTTTGCCCCTCCCTCCTAACAAAGGTAAGCGTCCAGTTGTTCCACTTGGTCCATTGTCCGTGTGTCTGTGGAGTGCACCTGTTCAATGCTATGAAAAGCCTTAATGTAATGTAAGTACAGTAAACACTGGAACCCTTTAATTTCCTGAACAGATGGAATAGAGAAAGTCAACACATGCTGTACACAAAAACTGTCTACACACACACACACACGCACAGACACAGACGTACAGTATGTACACAAAACCCTACACTCTTATATACACAAATACACACCACTGCAGAACTGGCCTTACCAAGATGCAATTTTATTTGGTTTATTTATTTATATTACTTTTTCTTTTCTGAGGCCGAGCACCGCCGGCTGCGAGCTGGAGGACAAATTGAGGCTCACACTCTCTAAAAGCTCCACTCATTACGACTCTTCCCATACACACAAACACAAACACTCAGACTTGGATGGTAGAGGGATGCTGTGAGTGTGTGCGCATCTGACCCTAAAAATCACGGTAATGGAGGACGTCTGAACAGAGCAAATAAAAGCTTCATTTGACTGTGTTCCTCTGAGTGCAGCTCTCATGGCGATTCACCAGTACGCGCACACACACACACACACACACACACACACACACACACACACACACACTCCTGTACATGTTTATTTCTCCACTTTTTGGCTCTTTGTCCACATGAATCCAAATATTTGAAAATATACATTCCTGTTTTTGGTGAAGATACAGACACTTATTTCCTACCAAATATCAAATATCAGTTTGTAGCAAGCTGTGAAACTGAAGTGGTTTTTGATGATAAACAGAGCTCCAAGTGATTTCATGATAACTGAGAAATCTGTTTTAAAATGGCTAGCAAGTTAACACGGCACACTACTGTTTAAGTAGTTTGGAATCATTAGTCTTAATCATTAGTATTAATGATTCTGGTTGTTTTAATATACAGTATTATTTATAGAAACATAACATGGGATTAAATATTACAAACTGTTCAATATTTCAGGAATAAACAGTTATTCAATGATCATATACTGAAGTCACCTTTTCACATTTTCTGTGCTTTGAAATATTTGTAATGTGATGAATCATGGACATTCTTTTTATTTCAACTTAAGTCTCTTTAAGTGTAGGTAAATTGCTGTGATTTCCCAGTAGGTATGCACTATGCACACACTGTAGTGGTTTAATGTGCATTGTAGTGGTTAACTAGTGAGTATATGTAAATTCTAGTAGTTAACTAATAAGTATATATAAATTCTAGTGGTTACCTAGTGAGTATATGTAAATTCTAGTGGTTACCTAGTGAGTATATGTAAATTCTAGTGGTTACCTAGTAAGTATATGTAAATTCTAGTGGTTACCTAGTGAGTATATGTAAATTCTAGTGGTTACCTAGTGAGTATATGTAAATTCTAGTGGTTACCTAGTGAGTATATGTAAATTCTAGTGGTTACCTAGTGAGTATATGTAAATTCTAGTGGTTACCTAGTGAGTATATGTAAATTCTAGTGGTTACCTAGTGAGTATATGTAAATTCTAGTGGTTACCTAGTGAGTATATGTAAATTCTAGTGGTTACCTAGTGAGTATATGTAAATTCTAGTGGTTACCTAGTGAGTATATGTAAATTCTAGTGGTTACCTAGTGAGTATATGTAAATTCTAGTGGTTACCTAGTGAGTATATGTAAATTCTAGTGGTTACCTAGTGAGTATATGTAAATTCTAGTGGTTACCTAGTGAGTATATGTAAATTCTAGTGGTTACCTAGTGAGTATATGTAAATTCTAGTGGTTACCTAGTGAGTATATGTAAATTCTAGTGGTTACCTAGTGAGTATATGTAAATTCTAGTGGTTACCTAGTGAGTATATGTAAATTCTAGTGGTTACCTAGTGAGTATATGTAAATTCTAGTGGTTACCTAGTGAGTATATGTAAATTCTAGTGGTTACCTAGTGAGTATATGTAAATTCTAGTGGTTACCTAGTGAGTATATGTAAATTCTAGTGGTTACCTAGTGAGTATATGTAAATTCTAGCTTTTACCTAGTAAGTATATGTAAATTCTAGTGGTTACCTAGTGAGTATATGTAAATTCTAGTGGTTACCTAGTGAGTATATGTAAATTCTAGTGGTTAACTAATAAGTATAGGTAAATTCTAGTGGTTAACTAATAAGTATATGTAAATTCTAGTGGTTACCTAGTAAGTATATGTAAATTCTAGTGGTTAACTAATAAGTATATGTCAATTCTAGTGGTTACCTAGTAAGTATATGTAAATTCTAGTGGTTAACTAATAAGTATGTCAATTCTAGTGGTTACCTAGTAAGTATATGTAAAGTCTAGTGGTTAACTAATAAGTATATGTCAATTCTAGTGGTTACCTAATAAGTATATGCAAATTCTAGTGGTTACCTAGCTAGTGAGTATATGTCAATTCTAGTGGTAACCTAGTGAGTATATGTAAATTCTAGTGGTTACCTAGTGAGTATATGTACATTCTAGTGGTTACCTAGTGAGTATATGTAAATTCTAGTGGTTACCTAGTGAGTATATGTAAACTCTAGTGGTTACCTAGTGAGTATAATGCCAATTCTAGTGGTTACCTAGCGGGCATTTCTAAGTTCTACTGGTTACCTAGCGGGCATATGTAAGTTCGTAGGTTTAAATTCTACGGTCTTCCTGGTAGGTATGGATATAGTCTTGTGGTTTTCTAGTGAAGAGATGTAAATTCTAGTGGTTTCTTAGCGGGTATACATTAATTCTAGTATTTTCCGTTTTTTCCTAAGGGGGAAAAAAACAAGTTGTAGCAGTTCCTTGTAATACGCTGAATCATTCTGACCCAATCATTTTGATTTATTTTGACCCAAGTCTCATTAAGTTCGCAAACTTTCTCATTAATTTTAGAACCTTCTACCACTCTGTATATCATCATGCAGACATCTAACACTTCCGTATTTTCATTATTTGAAAGCTATTATGTTGTACAGGGAGGATGTATTAAGCATTTTATACATCAATCAGCAAACAACTAACAATTAATATCACTGAAAACACAGAATCCAAATATCTGGAGAGAAACTACAAACTTCTGAATGGTAGTGCATATCAGAACACTACAAACTGAAAATCAATAGTGGCAGAGGGAGATGTTTGGTCTAAGAACTGCTGAAGTAGCACTATCTACAAATAGCTCTGAGATCGGACCTAACCGGGGTAGTTGAGTGTCCTGCTTGTCTGTGAAGGAAGCTACATCAATACACTTATTTACATAATGAGTGGGATAAGACCAATCCGTCCAAGCAGAAGCAGCATCTGGACCATTCTACCAAACTGATTCAAAGGCAAAGATAAACACATTTTATCTGTATAACTTTGAACTGAATTTAGACTAAAACCCTTTTACTCTGAGCAAGTTTATTTTATTAAGGCAAATGACTGAACGTCCCATTGTCAATAACAACCTAATTCTGATCACTACCAAAGTTTTACCACATGTTTCAGTAGTGACATTTTAGCCCATTCTGAGCAGAACTCAAAAACGCCAGGTAGTTTGTGTGTTAGGTAGTTAGTAGTGTAACTGTAGGGGCTTGGGTTTAGTGAAAATGTAGGGGTTAGAATTAAGTGTAAAGGAAGGGTTTGGGGTTTAGTATAAATGTAATGGTTAGGGTTTAGTGTAAATGTAGGGTTTAGTGTAAAGTTAGAGGTTAGGGTTTAGTGTAAATGTAGGGGTTAGGGTTTAGTGTAAATGTAGGTGTTTGGGCTTAGAGTAAAGGTAGGGGTTAGGGTTTAGTGTAAATGTAGGGGTTAGGGTTTAGTGTAAATGTAGGGGTTAGGGTTTAGTGTAAAGGTAGAGGATATGGTTTAGTGTAAAAGTAGAGGTTAGGGTTTAGTGTAAAGGTAGGGGTTAAGGTTTAGTGTAAATGTAGGGGTTAGGGTTTAGTGTAAAGTTAGAGGTTAAGGTTTAGTGTAAATTCAGGGGTTAGGGTTTAAGGTAAAGTTAGAGGTTAAGGTTTAGTGTAAGTGCAGGGGTTAGGGTTTAGTGTAAAGTTAGAGGTTAAGGTTTAGTGTAAATGCAGGGGTTAGGGTTTAGTGTAAAGTTAGGGGTTAAGGTTTAGTGTAAATGCAGGGGTTAGGGTTTAGTGTAATGTAGGGGTTAGGGTTTAGTGTAAATGTAGGGGTTAGGGTTTAGTGTAAATGTAGGGGTTAGGGTTTAGTGTAAATGTAGGTGTTTACGATTAGAGTAAAGGTAGGGGTTAGGGTTTAGTGTAAAGTTAGAGGTTAAGGTTTAGTGTAAA
>CM067474.1:4310485-4322162 GCA_034552555.1 Semaprochilodus insignis | reverse complement strand
CTCACTAGGTAACCACTAGAATTTATATATACTTATTAGTTAACTACTAGAATTTACATATACTCACTAGTTAACCACTACAATGCACATTAAACCACTACAGTGTGTGCATAGTGCATACCTACTGGGAAATCACAGCAATTTACCTACACTTAAAGAGACTTAAGTTGAAATAAAAAGAATGTCCATGATTCATCACATTACAAATATTTCAAAGCACAGAAAATGTGAAAAGGTGACTTCAGTATATGATCATTGAATAACTGTTTATTCCTGAAATATTGAACAGTTTGTAATATTTAATCCCATGTTATGTTTCTATAAATAATACTGTATATTAAAACAACCAGAATCATTAATACTAATGATTAAGACTAATGATTCCAAACTACTTAAACAGTAGTGTGCCATGTTAACTTGCTAGCCATTTTAAAACAGATTTCTCAGTTATCATGAAATCACTTGAAGCTCTGTTTATCATCAAAAACCACTTCAGTTTCACAGCTTGCTACAAACTGATATTTGATATTTGGTAGGAAATAAGTGTCTGTATCTTCACCAAAAACAGGAATGTATATTTTCAAATATTTGGATTCATGTGGACAAAGAGCCAAAAAGTGGAGAAATAAACATGTACAGGAGTGTGTGTGTGTGTGTGTGTGTGTGTGTGTGTGTGTGTGTGTGTGTGCGCGTACTGGTGAATCGCCATGAGAGCTGCACTCAGAGGAACACAGTCAAATGAAGCTTTTATTTGCTCTGTTCAGACGTCCTCCATTACCGTGATTTTTAGGGTCAGATGCGCACACACTCACAGCATCCCTCTACCATCCAAGTCTGAGTGTTTGTGTTTGTGTGTATGGGAAGAGTCGTAATGAGTGGAGCTTTTAGAGAGTGTGAGCCTCAATTTGTCCTCCAGCTCGCAGCCGGCGGTGCTCGGCCTCAGAAAAGAAAAAGTAATATAAATAAATAAACCAAATAAAATTGCATCTTGGTAAGGCCAGTTCTGCAGTGGTGTGTATTTGTGTATATAAGAGTGTAGGGTTTTGTGTACATACTGTACGTCTGTGTCTGTGCGTGTGTGTGTGTGTGTAGACAGTTTTTGTGTACAGCATGTGTTGACTTTCTCTATTCCATCTGTTCAGGAAATTAAAGGGTTCCAGTGTTTACTGTACTTACATTACATTAAGGCTTTTCATAGCATTGAACAGGTGCACTCCACAGACACACGGACAATGGACCAAGTGGAACAACTGGACGCTTACCTTAGGAGGGAGGGGCAAACACACAATTTTGTTTTACCACTTTCAATTCAGTCTAAACGCAGCTTTTAGTGGAGGTGTACTCTATGTAATATGCAGATATGTGTCATACATCCACTAGGAAACCACTATCAGTTAATTAAATGTACTAGGATTTTCATATGCACTCTACACACTTGCATATACATATAAGCTCTAGAAACCTCTAGAAAGTTACGAACCACTAGGAAACTCACTAGGAACTACCAGAATGTCTATATACAAACTAGGAATCCAAGAATTTATCTATACCCACTAGGAAAACACTAAGATTTATATCTGCTTGATGGGAAACCACTAGAATTTATGTAAACCCACTAGGACAATGCTTGATTTATGTATACTCACCAGGAAACTACTTGTGTTTGTGTATCCACTAGGACAACACTACACTGTACATCTACTTATTTGTAAAACACTAGAGTTTTGTTATCCACCAGGGAAACACAATATTTATGTATACTCACCAGGAAACTACTAGAATTTATATACACAGGAAAACAATTTGCAATTCACATATACTCACTAGCAACAATTTACGTATACTCCCTTGGGAAAACACTAGAATTTGCATCTACTCACTAGGAAACTACTAGAATTTACGTGTACTCACTAGGGAAACTACTAGAAATTTATGGATACCCACTAGAAGAACACTACAATTTACAAATACTCACTAGCAAACCACTAGAATGTATGTATACTCCCTTAAGAAAACTTGAAAATTTATGTCTACCCACTAGGAAAACCCTAAAATGTACATATACTCCCTAGGGAAACTACTAGAAATTTATGTATACCCTCTAGGAAACCACCAGAACTTACATCTACTCACTAGGAAATCATGAGAATATATGCATACCTCCATGAGAAATCACTAGTATATATGAATATCCAATAGGAAACCAAGGGAATTTACATATACTCACTAGGAAACCACAGGAATTTATGTATACCCACTGGAAAACCACTAGGATTTACTTGTACTCACTAGGAAACCACTAGAAATGTATGAAAACCCACTAGGATACAACAAGAATTTATATACACTCATTAGGAAGTCACTGGAATTTACATCTACTCACTAGGAAACCATGAGAATTTATGTCTACCCACATAAGAAAACACTAGTAGTTATGTATACCCACTAGGAAACCACCAGAATTATATCTGCTCACAAGGAAAACACTAAAATTTATATATACTCCCTAAGGAAACACTAGAATTTACTTATACTCGTTAGGAAAAATCTAGGATTTACATGTACTCACTAGGAAAACACTAGAATTTTCTTTTAGTCGTTAGAAAAAATCTAGCATTTGCATATACTCACTAGGAAAACACTAGAGTGTACATAAAGCCAGTAGGATATATGTATACCTATTAGGAAGTCATTAGATCTTAAATGGTGTTCCTGTATGCTAGCTAGACTACTCTCACTAACAGTCACAGTATTGCCTTTATTTCACAGACTTCACCAAACGACTTTCAGTGTACATGACTGTGTGAAATTGCAGCAGCTTCTAAAGACTGACTCTAAGAACAGAAAACAATTAGTCTAATATTGAAAGGACCTCGGAGTTGCACAGAAACGGGCAAAAACCGGTGATCTCTGCTAAGAGAGAGAGTGTGTGTGCATGTGTGTGTGTACCTGTGTACCTGTGAGTAATTGTGTGTGTGTAGAACATCGTCCTGTATATCATAAAGAGATAACGTCCCACACACTAATTGAACACTCCAAACCCAATCGCAGTGTGCTTTATTTACGGTTTGTTTATAGCACCTCGTTTTTCACCCCACAGCAGGTTATGGATTTTTCTATTTCAGGAAGCGATAGACAGATAGATAGAGAGGCGGTGAGAGAGGGAATGAAAGAGAGGAGAAGAGGGGAGTAATGGTGTAATGGATCGTCTCGTCTGTTCTGCTTCTCTCAGCTGGGAACGTGAAGAGTTATGTTTGTTTCTAATAGCCTCCAATTCACCTCTGATGATTCTGAGCTCTCTCCCCATCTTTCTTTCTTTCTCTCACCCTTTCACCAAACTGTTACTTTAATGCTCCATACTGCACCTACTGGGTCTGTACTGTGTCTATGTGGGTCATTGTTTATGTCATGCCTTTGTTATCTGTAGTGTGTCCAATTTATTAGAAACACTTACCTTGTACTTCCACTCACTGGCCACTTTATTAGAAACACCAACCTTGTACTTCCACTCACTGGCCACTTTATTAGAAACACTTACCTTGTACTTCTAGCATCTAGTCATGGGTCATGCAGCCGTCTGCCAATGGCACTAACAGGACGGTTCATGGAGGGCATCACTGCTCACTGTGTCCGCGATCATGGCTGTTGGGTCGGCCAGGTACAGCGATAAGGCCTGTCCTTGCTTACGTCACATGAGTCATTCGCATGTCTCATGATGTCAAACCTACCCACAGAGTTTCATTCCTGTTGGTTGATCCCATCTGGGTGCAGCTGTTTTGGTGATGAGTGTGTATTGGAATTGTTAGTTATACATAATCAGAATAATCGACAGATTTTTGATCATCAGTAGATGAATCCACTACCAGAACAGTCGCCTGTTGCAGTCTTGTTATTAACCCACAGATCCTTTGCCTGAACTGATGAGTATGTGTTTCGAGGAGTGTTGAGTGTTTGTAGTACATGTGTAGACATCGGCCGACCCTGTTTTTACCCTACATGCCTAACTGTCCGCCAAACAAGGTGGAGCTACAAGTGAAAAGTTTCCAATAAAGTGGCCAGTAAATGTACTCCAGCAATGACATGTATCAAATAAATTGGCAAGTGTTTATACACTGCTGCCTGGTGCCCAGCGCTGGCGTTGATTAATGACCCAGCGAGTGACTCAGTTCTGTTTACGAGGAGCTGTAATTTGTCTTTACTGTATTTGTTTACTGGGTCATTATGGTAAATTGTTGTCTTTCAGACGGTATGTGCCCCCACTTAACCGATCAGGGTGAATTAATGTGGCAAACGAGTGACTGTCACTTTGCCGGACACTGTCGGCCGGAAGAGGCGCATGCGTGCGCGCACATGGGTGTGACTGCTAACAGACCAGGCTGTATCCGGCCGCTAGGTGAATGTAAAGCTATGGAGGCTCATCCCCTGAGCCCTTTGTAACTGAATGAGAGAGTGAGCGAGGGAATGGGTTTGTATCCTTTATTGCAGCCCTCATTTCCTCTCTGTCTGCACTGCGTGGCTTCAGAGTGACGTACGAGATCGTGTTTGCGTAGCCCTTAGTTACTCCTCCCTCAACGCAAACAAGCTCACACGGATTTCTGGCTCTGAACCCGCCGACCCGCTGCCGTCATTTGCGCACGTGTGTCCTGAATATGCAAATGCTCTCCCAGTCAACAGGGTGTTGATGCTGAGATGCTGACGCAGTCTGCAGAGCGTTCGAAGACGTCAGGCACTTAAAGTGCACACGTCTGGAACATAATATCGGAGCTTCAGAGTTGGCTGAGGCTCTGTACTTTTATTACAGCTTCTATTCTCTCCAGCTTTTCAGGAGACTCGCTTTCAGTTCCTCCAAGAGATCTGCAGACACACCTCCGAAGTTCAGTCGTAGAAGTTCTTGCTGTCCAAATAACCCCAAATGGTTCACAGTTCAGTGATGTTGAGGTTCTGGACTCTAGGGTGGTCAATCCATTGTTCTAGGAACACCAGCAGCTACTTTGTTTGCAGTACATGCAGTACGAAACGAACCAGACACGCACCCCCCACACATGCCACTGGGAGCGGATAGCTTCTGCCCTGCGTGCACACCGCAGGCACTAAAATTGCTTGCCATTGCCATTGCCATGCAGCAGGCGATGAGTCGGTCTGTGGACGTGTCCCCCAGCATAGGGTCAGGCAACATGTTGGACTGAATTGCTCCGTTAAGGAACAGCAACCAGTATAAACTGGTATAAAACCTGCAGTGACGCCAGACTGTTGGGACGTGTGACACGTCGCAACAAACTGTTCATGTTGGTGCTGACCACGGTGCCTCCACACACGGATTCGTTGGTCGTCTCCACCAAGACAAAAGCGGGACTCGTCACTGAAGATGACCCGCTGTCATTCTGAGTCACTCCATGACAGTCTGGCACGACACCATTGCAGTCTCGTTGACGTGGTGTTAAGGACAGTCGTTGTAACGGTCTGTGTGCATGTAGTCCTCCGTGGTGCAGCCGTCTGCCAATGGTGCTGGCACCAACAGGATGACTCATGGAGGACAACACTGCTCGCTGAATGTCCGCAATCATGGCTGTTGGGTCAGTCAGGTACAGAGATAAGGCTCGTCCTTGCTTACCTCACATGTGCGGCCAAGCGTGAAACTTGCATGTCTCACGATGTCAAACCTACCCACCAAGTTTCCCAGCAATGTGGAATCAGCTAGTCTTTCCTCATCTTCAGTAGGAACAAGAAGTCAGGAGAGTGGTTGTCAGGGAACGTGAGAACCTGTTTTCTGATTGGTGGATATTGCTGTGTCTCACAGATCCTTGCCTAAAGTTGAGAAGAGCTCAGGTTGAACGAGTCGCTGAATTCGTCCACTCTGTGTCCGCTGAGTGTTGCTGACTCTCAATGAAAATGAAAACGACTGACTTCCGGTCGCTGTGTCACTTACAGCTGACCCCACCTGAGTTCGTTGCAAGCAAACCCCAGACCACTGCTTTCAGAGGGACCAGAGATTGGTTCTCCGGACTGCTTTTCTAACTTGAAAACCGCTTCCCCGTTTGACCACACGTACAAAACTCCCAGAGCAAGCGGTCCTGGTTTCTGACCTTAGACTCTGTTGGCTCTCTGTGTGTGTAATGTTGGGGCTCTGTGTTGAGCTGCTAGGGAGCAATAAGGGGTGGATGAAGGGGAGGAAAGTGACGACTCGCTGCCCTGAAAACAACTGGTACCTCTCCACTGGAGATGAAACAGACAGTGCAACCGCAGCATCCTTCATATCCTGTTACCATAGTATCACAACAGCATTTAACACTCAGTGGATGTGCTTGGTCATGTGTGTATCGGGTAGGAGCCGTAACTGTGTGTCTTCTGATGGGAACTCCTGTTGTGTTTCAGATGGCATCAGTGTGACCGGATTACCCATCTCCAGCCCTCTGAGACAGGTGCTGAAACCCCGCCCTGAAAACAAACAAGTCAACGCAGACGCCAACAAGAGCGAGTACAACCATGTAAAGGTAGGAAGACTGCAGCATCCACAGTGCTCTAACTCACTCAGCTGGTTCCTGTCATATTCAGTCACATCTCCTGCTCTAGTTACTGTACGGTTCTCTCTGCTTATCTAGTGCACGTTCCAGTACTTTTGGGAACCTTCTAGAACTGCATATAGCACTTTACAACAAATATGCCAAGCAGTAATTCTGTACTACATGACTGATCAGAGGTTAGAATACGCCGTCGGGGCAGCAGCGCTACTTCTTCATGCTCTCGTGTTGGACTGATTCCACTCCTACAGCGCTACAGTGACTCACTATCAGCTCTTCAGGTACAAAGTGGTATTATGGGAAAGGCCGGGGGGGGGGGGTTAGCATGCTAACTTCAACAGATGTCCCGGCAACACCATACATACATACATACATACATACATACATGTTATTTCTCCACACACCATTAATAATGTGGTTGGTGTGACTCAGCGGTTAACACCACTACCCACCAGAGAGCTACCACCCGATGTGGGAGATGNCAGTTTAAAAATAACAAATTAAGATTTGATAAATGTAGACTCCTGTAGATTCCAGCTCACTGGGGGACAGTAGCTTAAGGCAATTATATCCAGCATTCATCCATTGCTCTGCATTTTCCAGTGTGAGGAAACCCACACCAGCAGTAGTGCATGTTTGTTTGGAGCCGGAAATTTAAGAACAATGTGAAGTGGAGGAGCTTATTGCCCAAAGCCAAAAAGAGACGGACAGGCTGCCCTCCAAAATACTTGTAGCATGCTGAATTCTCCAGGAGCAAAACAAACGAAGAAGAGAAAATTGAACTGTATAATAAACAGTGTGTTTGTTTGACTCATAGATAAAACACTCCAACCTTCCTCAGCGTGCACATCACACACTAGCCAACACGGTTATATAGACCAAACAGCTGTATACCACCCCATCAGCAGCGTCACCAGCAAGTCGCAGGTGTTGGCTGGGGTACCATGTGCACGCTGAGGAAGACTGAAACGTCCATGGTTTGTATCTGTGAGCCAAACGAACACATTGTGTGTGTATTGACAGGTGCTGTCTGACTGTCTCTATTACCCAGTTTAAAGTTAATTAATATGCAGTTAATCATTTCATCATAAGAAAATAAGCTGAAGACTGGCTATCACATAACGATAGTAGGAATTTTGGGGCGCGTCGGTTCTTGATTCCCGATGCATTTGGGATGATTTGGGTCTTTTTTTCAGCAGGCAAACTGAAGCATCTCAAATGATGGTTGGCTTTTCATGTGACATTACAGCCTCAACGCAGAAGCTTTGGCCAATTTTGTACTCCCCTTGGTTTACTTGGTTTGCTAAATGTCCTTCGGGATCTATCTATCTATCTATCTATCTATCTATCTTTACCAAGACCTGGATTTGTTCTCAACTGTTCATGCAGTGTTACCTGATGGACTACAATCCCCATAAACCCCAGAACTCAAGAACATTGCAGCACATGTGACTGTGCTTGATGAGGTGGCTCGGGGAGCTAATGCTCGGTAGTGAACGTACCATGTGATTCACGGACGATGTGTTTGTTAGTTTGGTAAACGGTGCAACTTTTTGTCTTTTGCACAAATACAAGACGGCCAATTCCTGACTGAAATGACCTTAAACAGCAGCACTTTATTGTATTCTTTTTATTGTGGTGTTTTGTTTTGTCAGTTTGGCAAATCTCACCAGTGAAAAACATGTATCTCCAGTCTGTACGTCGATTTTTACTTTCATGCATCGTTTGAACACAGCAGCTGCTGTTTACACTGTGTACAAATTTCATGATGAATGGATCAACAGAAATGGCCCAGAACTGCTTGGGAAAAAGTCTGGTTCCATTGACTTACATTCAAATTACGTTACGTTTTTGGCCTCTTGTGTAAAGTTTGCATTTCTTTGGACGACTAGCTAGGAGCTGTCACAGCTATCTGAGCTGGATAAGTGTTTCTTTTCTGGCTGTATGTGAGAGGAGTAGTCTGATCCTGCTGCACTAATAGGCACATTTCCACTGAGGTTCTGGAACCTTTGGAGAAACAAAAGAGTTGAGATCTGTCGTTTACATTTCTTCGTTTAGCAGGCATTGTGATCCCGCTCCCGTCTTACGTGCAAGCAAAGTTGAACAAACACAAAGTGCCTGGAAAGTCTGGCAGGATGCTGACTGTAAGTGATTAGACAAGCATTAAGTGAACACGAAGACCTTAAGGACCATGAACGTTAACGCCAACTTGTTAAGTGCGGAGGATGACTGATGGAAGACAATGAGAAGACCATGCTCTGAGTGTTACCCTTCAGAACACCTAGACACTCTAAGAACACTTTGAGGAACCGAGGAGTTCTTAAACGCTTTGAAGACCAAAGGGGTTTTGATAAAAATTAAGAACTACAACGTTTTAGTATTTGGAGGAACCTACAGATTCCAGAATCTTTGGAAGACCTCACCTTTTCTGGAACCTTTTGGAGGTCTAAAGTGTTCTGCATCTTTTACATGAATTCCAATAACTTTAGAGGAACCCTTGTGATATGCTACCACTTGGGAAACCAAAGTACTCCGCTACCTCTTTGAGGAGCCAATGCTTCCTGGAATGTTTTGGGGGTCCTGGACCTTTTGAAGAACCCAAGAGTTTTTTAGGATTCCAAGTGTTCTTGAGCTTCCTAAAGATTTTTTTTTAGAACTCTTTGAGGAGCCCTTAAAGAGTTCTGGAATCTTTTGAGGAGCTGAAGAGGTCCTGCTCCTTTTGAAGCACTAAAGAGTTCTAGAACTTTTTGAGGAACTGAAGTTTTCCACAATGTTTGAGGAGCTAAAGAATTCCGGAACAGTAATGGTTCCACCAGGTGGAAGCATGCTTCAAAAAACCCAAATTCCTGAAAAGGGTCTTCTACTGGATATGAACCTAATTGGTCCTGAAGAAGCTTTTAGAGGTTTCTACAAAGGAGGACCACCTGAAGTATATGAATTCCTGAAAAGGTTATTCTCATGAAAATGCATCTAAGGCCCCTTTTCGACCCAAAGAACCCTGGTTCTTGAACTGGTTCTGTTCAGGCTTCATAGAACCTTGGTGCTATCCTGGGAACCAGTCTGCATATGCACCAGTTTTTACTGGAACCAAGGAACATCAAACAGTACGTCATCAATGTCAACAACGCCCTGCACAGCAGTAGTACACAGTAGTACCAAGATGGCGGAGCGTGTAGATGGCCTGCGAGCATTTGGGCTGTAATTCCAGATGGTTGGTTGTATCCGGAAAGAAAGCACAGATCAACTACTGGAGACAAGTAGATGTAGAAGAGGTTCCTCAGCAGACCACTGGGTGTCGCCACTGTTGCTTTCTCTTTCAACAACTGACCCGCCCATGGATGTCATCATAGTTTGTGCTGAAGAACCTTTTGTTCTTTGGTTCCAGCTGGGAACAAACTTTTTCCAGGTTCAGAGCTATTTGTTTTTGGTGGAAATGCGATAAACGGTTCAAAATTAGGTGCACGAACCGGACCAGAACCTACTCACTGCACATTGGTGGAAAAGGGCTATAAGAGTACCTGAGTTTGTGTACTCCCCAGAGTACTGGTGGAAATATAAGGTCCTAAAGAGGTTCCTTCAGTACAAAAGCACCTGAGGTTCTCCGCAGTGGAAATGCTTCAGAACACCCAACGTCCTGGAAAGGTTACTCCAGTGGAAGCAAACCTGAACTCCTGAGAAGGTTCCCCTGGTGAGAACGTACCTACTGGTATGAGGCACGGTCAGTAGATGGTGGTGAAGCAGTTCTTGGGATCACTTCAACGTGCCCTTACTGGACCTGATGTGTTGATCAGGTATTGATTACCTGGTGAGTCGTGTCGCAGCTGGATTGTGTTGGACGCCTGAGTGCTGGTTGGAGATGGATTAGAGATGATTTAGATCCAGTAGATTGGACTTGGTTTTGGGAGCGAGTTGAAAGCTGCTGCAGACAGTACGTGTCCTTGTACTCTCTCTGATTTGCATGTGAAAGTGTTTTGCTTTGCTGCCCTGTTTATTTGTTGCTGGGTTAGTTCATGTCCATTCCCCTGCATGCATGTTTGTGCTTGTGTGCATGTGGAAGATATAAAGCTTGTTCCAAATGAGTTTGCCTGAGCGAATAGCTGGTGTAGCAGAATGCGTAGCGGCCTGTGGAACTCTGGTATTGAACCTTATTATATGAGTAAATAGCTTCGGGACACTGTGTGTTCACTGAGAAGAAAGGAAATGCTGGGGAAGCGGTTTTGAAGTCCACTCTTTGCAAGTCCACAAAGTGGTCTCGGGCTAAGCCGGGGAGCGGACAGCGTATTGGCAGTAAGCTGTAACTTTAAGTTTTGTTATGCTTTGTTTAAAATGAAATGCATGGCGAACGACTGAGCTGTCAAGGTCAACACATTGTTGTCTGGGTTTAGCACTGAACTCGGCACCGAACGTTGCGGCAGCCCAATATGTTTTCTTTTTGAACTACACTCGTCATCCAAAGAACAGCTGCACCCAGGAGGAAGTGTGGGGTTGCAGTGGTGTTGGGAAGGAAGATACATTTAGACTGATATGATCAATATTTATTGAGCTACACATACAGAACTAGTGTCTCTCAGTATGGCGTCGGGCTAACGCAACATGCCAGACGTCTCGACATGGAGTTGTAGAGGTTCCTAATGGGGTCCTGTGATAATCCATCCCATGCAGCTTGAATATCCTCACACAGTTCCTGCAGATGGTGCGGTAGGGGTGGAGGTGGAGGGACACCAGGCCTTCTGGACGTGTGACGCGCAACAACAGACTGTTCATCTTGGTGCTGACCACGGTGTCTCCACACACAGATTCGTTGGTCGTCTCCACCAAAACAAAAGCGGGGCTCGTCACTGAAGATGACCCGCTGCCATTCTGAGTCACTCCATGACAGTCTGGCACGACACCATTGCAGTCTTTGGTGATGTTGACGTGGACAGTCGTCGGAACGGTCTGCGTGCATGTAGTCCTGAGTTGAATGGTGCTGGCACTAACAGGATGACTCATGGAGGGAATTACTGCTCGATGGATGTCTGCAGTCGTGGCTGTTGGGTCAGTCAGGTCTTTGAATGTTGATGTGAATGTATGTCCTTTCTTTGTGAATTACTTTTATTGAGTTTTACATAGATATGCATATTAACACACATACACATTCATGAAGGTTTTCTCAGGGC
>CM067474.1:4249221-4276084 GCA_034552555.1 Semaprochilodus insignis | reverse complement strand
ACTGTGGTCTAATGCTGAGCTACTGCCCATCCTGTGCGCTCTGATGCAGAGCTACTGCCCAAACTGTGGTGTAATGCAGAGCTACATCCCATCCTGTGCGCTCTGATGCTGAGCTGCTGCCCATCCTGTGTGCTCTGATGCTGAGCTTCTGCCTAAACTGTGGTCTTACGCAGAGCTACATCCCATCCTGTGCACTCCGATGCTGAGCTACTGCCCAAGCTGCCTTGCTGACCAACTTGCCTAGCATGAAGCTTCCTTGCATCCTGTTCTGTGAGGGGGCTTCACCTGCATCCTGCCCACCCATCCAACGATCCTGCTATTTAATCCCAGACTAGTCAGACATTTCTTGCTCTGCCTCAAATAACACTCCTGCCTGGACTGTGGAAGGAATGGGAAGGGAGCAGCTCAGTATCGTACTCTCAGTATCAGCCTCGAGGGAGAGAAAGGGAGCTGTTGGAGGCCGGCTGCATGATTCGCTGGCAGCATATGGCGCGGCATTGTGAACCAGACTGTCTGTAATTTGCATACAGTAGATGCTCCAGCGCTTTCAGTGAGCCAATCGCTAGAACATCTGGACCGTCCCTGAGATGATCAATGGAACATCTGTAGTGTCTGACTCTTGTTCATCCTCAACTGTGGACTCAGGGGGGTGCTGGTCAAGCCGGAGTATGCTGCTTAGATGGACATCTGGTTCCATTCACCACCACTGTGAATAATTCTGACTCTAAGTTTATCTAGAACGGAGCGCTTCACACGAAACACACTTTGAATGACTGTTCACATCTAAACCACGTTAATGTACACCAGCCCAGACGACTGTTGGTCCGGGCGGTGTATACCGGCTGCGCCTGATGTTGGGGGTCCAGGCCCAGCTTCATGAATGATGCTTTCAGGTGGCTTAACAAGGCAGTTGCTGTGGTATCCCAGGTGGTTTCTAAGGTGTTGCCAGGCCATTGATATGGTATCCACAGTTGTTGTCTAGGGGTTGCTTAGCAGTTGCTGTGGCATCATGAGTGGCTGTGACAGTGTTGCTAGGCTGTTGCTGTGTTATCACTGAGGGTTGCTAAGGTGTTGCTTGGCTGTTGCTATGGTAACCGCGGTGGTTGCTAAAGTGTAATTAAGCTATTGCTATGGCATCTTGAGTGATTGTGAAGATGTTGTTAGGTGGTTGCTAGGCTGTTGCTGTGGTATCCCAGCTGGTTTCTAAGGTGTTGCTAGACAAGTGCTATGGTATTCCAGGTGGTTGTTAAGGTTCTGCTAGGCAGTTTCTGTGGTATCCCAAGTGGTTGCAAAAGATGGTAAGCCATTGCGATGGTGTCCTAGGTGGTTATTAAGGTGTTGCCAGGTTGTGAGGAGACTAAGATGTTGACGGTGGCATCCTGGGTGGCTTCTGTACCGTTGCTATGGTGCCTGTGGTGCTGTGAGGGAGCTTTTAGAGGTGGACGTCTGGTTCCACTGTGAACAACTTTGACTCTAAGTTTATCTTGAACAGACTGCTTCACACTAAACCCACTCTGAATGACTCTGTTCCCATCTAAACAACTTTCAGTCCAGTTGGGTCAAACGTTAGTGTGCACCAGCCAGACGGCTGTGTTAGTCTGGTCGTTGTGCTCCGTCCTTCAGTGTACACTGGTGTAGCGAGGGTTAATTCAAAGTCATTTCTGGAGCATGTCTGTTGGAGGATTCATCATGAGTGGTTTACAGAATGTAGAGTGAGAGCTGCGGACTCAGAGCTGCTCCGAGCTGCTCTGGGCTGCGTGGTGCATGTGGCTCTGCTGTGATTGTGTATTTGAGCAGGCTGTGGTGCTGCACTCAGCCAGGTGTGTGAACGCCACAGGCTTATAGTGACTCGACCTGTGTGTGGGCTGACATGGTGGTCACCCCCAGCAACCATGCTGACATCTACAAGATAGGGAGAGAGAGAGAGAGAGGGGGAGGGAGCGAGAGGGCAGGGGGTGTTTACTTAAACCCTCAAGGCAGCACTCTGAATCATACACCTGCTCACTTCATACAGAGTTACAGCTCACTACACAGGTCTCTCTCTCGCTCCCTGTCTCTCTCTCGCTCCCTGTCTCTCTCTCACTCCCTGTCTCTTTATTCCTCTCACTGTCTCTATCTCGCTCCCTGTCTCTCTCTCTCTCCCTGTCTCTCTGTCTCGCTCCCTGTCTCTCTCTCGCTCCCTGTCTCTTTATTCCTCTCACTGTCTCTATCTCGCTCCCTGTCTCTCTCTCGCTCCCTGTCTTTCTATTCCTCTTACTGTCTCTCGTTCACTCCTTGTCTCTCTATTCCTCACACTGTCTCTCTCCCTCTTTCTCCCTCTATAATTTCTATATCTCCATCTCTCATCTTCCTGCCTCCCCCTCTCTCCCTCTTTCATCTCTCCTCCTTGTCTATCTCTCTTTTCCTCTTTCTTCTTCTTCTCCTTTTCTCCCTTTCATCTACCTGTCTCTCTCTCTGTCATCTATCTCTTCCTTTCTCTCTGCCTCCTCTCATCTCTGTCTATCTCTCTGATTCTTACTTCTCTGTTGCTTTCCCCTCTTTCTTTCTCTCTCTTAATCTCCTCTTTCTCTTGCTCTCTCTCTCTCTCAATTTCTCTCACCTGCTCTTTATCTCTCCTCCTCTCTCCCTTTCTCCCTCTCTCATCTCTCTTTTCAATCTATCTTTCCCTCTCCTTTTCACCCTCTCTCATCTCTCTCTCTCTGTCTGTCTCTCTCATCAATTTCTCCCCTTTCTCACTCTCCCTTTCTCTTTCTCTTGCTCTCATACTCTCTCCGTGTCTCTCCCTCCCTCTCTCTCTCCTTCTCTTTGTCCTGTCTCACTGTATATGTAGTGTTGTGCAGGCGTGCCTCGCTGGCTCAGCGGCTCTATAAACATATAATAAAATAATATTAATATATATACAATAATAATAACGTTATTAGTAATATTTAATTATTTTAATGTCTATATGAGACCATAACGTCACATTAAGTGATATAATGTCTGTAAAGATGGCGGTAAAGAGATCATCAGTGCTTTATGAGCAGGGTTTGGAGTGCGGTGATGTGTGCATCCATGCCAGGTTAAAGGTACCAAGGTTAAATCTCCCCAGGTGGTCGGTACTGCACCAGATGGGGGCACCCAGGAGCGATGAAGCTGGTGAACCTGAGCCAGCGCACCACCGCTCTTAAAGAACCACCGTTTAAAACCCAGTTATTATGCACGCTGCGTGAGAGGGCGCTTGTACAGTCGGGGGGCAACAGGTCAGTGCCTGCAGGCAGCTTGTTTAGGGCTGCTCCCCTGCGACTCCAGCGTCCAGCCTTTTATATAACATCTCCTCACTAATGAGATCAGGAGCAGACAGTGTGGGTTTCAGCACAGCCAGATGGTTCAGAGGGAGCAGGAGGGCTGAGAGTAGCCGGGAGTATTCCCGCAGGGGGTCCACAGAGCGGTGCAGATGTGTACCCTGCGCCTGATGTTGGAGGTCCAGGCCCAGCTGTGCCGTGTGCTGTCCGGGGTTGTGATGGGTTGCGGTGTTGGAGGATCCACCGTTACTGTAGCTGTAACATCTGAGTGGTCACATGGTGGGCTCTGGTGTTTAACCCCTACAGTCACTGCTCAGTTACAGCTCCAGACTGGAGGGGAAACCAAACGGGGAACTTCATCAGTGATGCTTTCAGCTGGCTTAACAAAGCAATTGCTATGGCATGCCAGGTGGTTTCTAAGGTGGTGCTAGGCAGTTGCTGTGGTATCCTGAGTGGTAGTGAAGCTGTTGTTAGGTGGTTGCTGTGGTTTCCCTGGTGGTTTGTAATTGCTGCCATTGCTGTGATACCCATTGTGGTTGCTAAGGTTTTGCTAAGGGGTTGCTATGGTTTCGCAGGTGGCTTCTAAAGCGTTGCCAGGCCATTGCCATGGCACCCACAGTGGTTGCTAGGTGGTTGCTAAGGTCTTGCTCAGCTGTTGCTGGGGTGTCCCAGGTGGTTGCTGAAGTGTATCTAAGCTATTGCTATGACTTCCAGAGTGGTTGTGGTAGTTGCTATAGTGTGTTGCTGTGGTGTCCCAGGTGGTGGCTAAGGCGTGGTTAGGTGGTTGCTATGTTATCCCAGGGGATAAAGTACTGCTAGGCCCATTGTTACGATATCCTAATTGGTTTTATGGTGTTGCCAGGCCATTGCTGTTGTACCAACAGTGGTTGCTAAGATGTTTGTAGGCTGTTGTTTTGGTACCTCATGTTTGCTAAGACGTTGCTAGGCAGTTGCTATGGTCTCTTTTAGGTGGTGGCTAAGGTGCTCCTAGTCAATTTCTGTGGTATCCCAAGTGGTTGCAAAGGTGTTGCTAAGGTATTGTGATGATATCTTAGGTGGTTTCTAATGTGTTGCCAGACTGTTGCTACAGAACCCGCAGTGGATGCTAATGTGTTGGCTGTGCTACCCCCTGTGGTTGCTAAGATGTTGCTAAGCCATTGCTGTGGTATCCCAGGTGGTTACTAAAGTGTTGCTAAGCCATTGCTATGGTCTGCCGGGTGGTTGCTAAGGTGTTGTGTGGTGGTTGCTGTTTTATCCCAGGGGATTGCTCCTACTAAAAGCAGCTTTGACCATCCCAGGACCAATGTTTATGTTTTGCTATGGAGTCCCAAAGACCTGAATGCCAATGCACATCAAATTCAGTAAATAAAACAGCAACTGTGTATGAAACGTGTCTTCTGTAGGGGATGTGAACTTGTTTACGCTTAGAAAATCAACCAGAGCCTGGTAATTGACCAGGGCCTTCCAAACTTTGGCATGCCACTGTTATGCTGGAGTGTATTAAGGATGGAGAGAACGACAAATTACCAGTGTTGAAATAAAGCAAAATTGACGAGCTTTTGAACACCGCTCCTCTGAAGCCATAAATGATGTCACGTACTCTTCATAATGTCTCATAATGTGTCTAGCAGTCCATAAAGATGAGTGGAGTCTAGACGCTTGCACACTTCCTGCTTGTCGTTGCTGTAGGCAACAAATTGACAACAGATACATTTGCAGAGACATCCAAATGCATTAAAAACCCTTCCTCTTTCACCTTGTTCGGCCTTTTTGCTGCCTGTGGAAACAGATTGTGCTCAGTTTAGGGCGACCTGATGTTCCTCTTGTTTGCACATCTCTTGGTGACAGGCTTTTGGACAGTACATGTACAGGTACATGCAGCTAACGAAATTGTAAATTTTCAATCCATGAAAGGCTGTGTTCAATAAAGGAATTATACAGGCTCTTGCTTTGGCTCTGCGCTGTTGGGTGTTGGTTTCTGAGATCTTGCCTCGCCATAGCTTTGGCATCTCGAGAAGTTGCCGAGTTTTTGTTAGACTGCTAGATTGCTGTGCTGTCCCAGGGGATTGCTAGGATATTGCCATGTCATTGCTATGGTATCCTAGGTAGATTTCTAAGGTGTTGCCAGGCTGTTTTGGTGCCAGAGGAATACACTATTGAGCATGCTAAATTAAACGTATTCAGTACTTTGTGGAGAGGTCTTTCTGTGCAGTGACAGTTTCACGATGCACCCTGTATGAAGAATTTCTCACAGTACTCTGGTGGGATTTTAGCTCATTCTTCTACATAGACAGTCTTGAGGTCTTGAGGTTTCTAGGGGGCCCGCTGGTGAATCTGAATCTTTAGTTCTCTGCACAAACTTTCTAGGGTTCAAGGGTTCGATCAACTCGGGTCCAAAGGTTCGGCAAGCCTTGGGTTCAAGGGTTCAACCACCTTGGGTTCAAGGGTTCAACCACCTTGGATTCAGGGGTTAGTCAACTTGGGTTCAAAGGTTCAGTCCCCTTGGGTTCAAGAGTTCAACCACCCTGGGTTCAAGGGTTTCATCACCTTGTTCTTTTTTAAGGGCTTAACCACCTTGAGGTCAAAAGTTTGCCCACCTGGGATTTAAAGATTCAGTCACCTTTGGTTCAAGGTTCAGCCACTTTGGGTTTAAACATCACAGCTGTTCACACCTTGATAAGCACAGTACCTTGTAACCGGTTTGTGGTTTGTCCCTCTTCAGACTGCAGAGGGTAGGGACTCACCTCTGCTAACCAGGAGCATCCCACAAGCCTTGCCCTTTTTTGGAATGGTAGTCAGAGTCGCTCAGCTCTTCATGAGGGCCCATTGCCTTTGCATTAAACAGGTTCAACCACCTTTGGTTTAAAAATTCAATCACCTTGGCTTCAGGGTTTCAATCTCCTTTAGTTCAAGAGTTCAACCACTTTGGGTTCAAGGGTTCCATCAGTTGGGTTCAAGGGTTCTATCACCTTGGGTTCAAGGGTTTAACCACCTTAAGTTCAAGAGTTTGCCCTTCAGTCACCTTGGGTTCAAAGGCTCATTCACCTTTGGTTCAGTTGTTCAATCTCTTTTGAGATTCAAAGGTTCAAAGGTTCAGTCACCTTGAGTTCAAGAATCCAGTCTCCTTTGGTACAAGATTCAACCACCTTGGGTTTAAATACAACAGCTGTTCACGCATTGATGAGCACAGTACCCTGTCACTGATTTGTGGTTTGGCCCATCTCAAACTGCAGAGGGTAGGTACTCACCACTGCTAACCAGGAGCATCCCACAAGCATTGCCCTATCGGAGATGCTAGTCAGAGTCACACAGCTCTTCATGAGGGCCCATTGCCTTTGCATTCAACATGTCTAATACAAGAACCGCCTGTTCAGTCATGTCACGTACCAAGAGTTCACCCACCTTTGGTTTAAAAAATTCTGTCACCTTGGCTTCAAGGGTTCGATCTCCTTTGGTTCAAGAGTTCAGTCACCTTGGGGTCAAGTGTTCAACCACTTAGGGTTCAAGTGTTCGATCACCTTGGGTTTAAAAAGTGAATGGCCTTGGGTTCAAGCTTTCAACCGTCTTGGATTTAAACCTGATAGCTGTTTTGATGAGCCAGGTACCTTGTCACTGGGCTGTGGTTTGTCCCTTCTAAGACTACTTGCTGTTTCAGAGATGCTGTGACCCAGGGGTCAAAGTTGCTCAGGTCTTCATGACTGCCCATTTCTCTGCATCCCATACATCTGACTATCAGAACCGGCTGTTCATTACCATCTAATAGATCTCAGACCTTGACAGCCAGTGTACACACAATATAACCTTACTCACCTCATCTGTGAATGTTTTGGCTTATCTGTGGATGGATTTTAATATTAGCCCTCAATGCTAATGGAGGAGCAGATGAGCCTGTTACCCGTCTTGTAGACGTTTTAGCCTGAGAAGGTTAAGTGTATGTAAGTCGGAGTTTGCAGCTCCAATAAAAACCTGGTTTTGGTCCAGGTGAGCCGCACAACAGTCTGTTTACAGCACAGCTATTCACTACATGACTGCAAGTGCTTAAGAGAAAGGTTATCATGCCCTGTATGCGTGTGCAGCTGATGCTTATTAAGATGACAGAGGGGGAAATAAGCACAGTATTCTTGAAATGTCAACATGTTGTTTCTCCAGAACCCAGCTAATGCTAAATATGGGTCTTTGACACGTTGCTGTAGGGCACTGCATAGTTAAAAAGCATGTTTCATGACATGTTGGCACTCTGAGTTAAGCTAAGAGGGCTAAACTGTATCCGCTACCTCACTGCCTTCAGCTCTGTGCTGGGTTCTGTTGTAACGTGCCAGGTGGAGTGATTTATGCCCAGACGCGCTGGAGGAATCTGTTTCAGCCGTCCATCAGGAACACCCCCAGAGGACCAAGCTGAGCAGATTTCATTCAGCTTTTCCTGAAGGCCAGGCCTGGATGATATGGACAGAATATCAGATTGCGATTCTTTTTCTGTTCCTGTTTAATTGTATTTATTTGTTCAGGTTCTGTATGCACACAGTGTTTAGGCCCTTTATTGCCACAATGCTTAGGCTCTTTATTAACACTGGATGAGTTATTTTATGAAGACCGTGTTCACAGTGGTTGGACCCTTCATAAACACAGGGTTCAGGTCCTTTATGAGCACAGTGTTCGTAGGGCTAGGACCTTTATGAACACTTTGTTTAGTTATTCTATGAACACAATGTTCAGGCCAATTATGAATACAGTGTTCAGGTCCTATATGAGCACAGAGTTCAGTTTCCTTGTGGACACCATGTCTAGGCCCTTTCATGAACACATTGGTTAATTCTTTTATGAACACAGTGTTCAGGCCCTTTATGAGTTTAAAGTTCAGGCCCTTTATGAACACAGTGTTTAGGCCCTTTATGAACACAGTGTTTAGGCCCTTTATGAACACAGTGTTCAAGCGCTTTATGAACACAGTGTTTAGGCCCTTTATGAACACAGTGTTTAGGCCCTTTATGAACACAGTGTTCAGGCCCTTTATGAACACAGTGTTCAAGCGCTTTATGAACACAGTGTTCAGGCCCTTTATGAACACAGTGTTCAAGCGCTTTATAAACACAGTGTCCATGCCCTTTATGAACACAGTGTTCAGGCCCTTTATGAACACATTGGTATTTCTGTAAAGCTGCTTTGAGTTTATGTCTGTAACACTAACACAGAGGTTTTATCAGTACTGGAATATTAACAGGTCATTTTGAGCAGTATTAGATTAATCTCACATCATTATTGTGTACCTACTAATTCTATGATTCTGAATACCACAGCAATATATAACAATTATGGAGGCCCGTCACAGTAACTAGTAAACGAATAGCAGCCAGGTGCTGGATGTAAATGAGAGTGATTTGTTTACACATGTGATGATGCATCCCTGCAGCTCTGCACCTCCACTCGCCTGACTTCATACTGCCAAATTCATTGGTGGTTTTTAATTCCACCATTAATAATAATAATAAGCTTTTATTATAGAGCTCCTTCCATATAGGTAGTCGATTAAACTGCCTGATGATAAAGTTGTATAAGCCATACACTCTTCATCTAAAGAACAGCTGCACCCAGAAGGAATCAACCGACAGAAATGAAACTTGGTGGGTGGGTTTGACCTCGTGAGACATGCCAATGATTCTAGTTTTACGCTCGGCCACGCATGTGAAACCAGTAAGGACAGGCCTTATCGTTGTACCTGGCTGACTATAATAATGTCGTCCTGTTACGCTTGTTTTCCATTCTGACGCTGTTGTGTTGGTAGCATCCTTTATGAGTGTCGTATGCCTCAAAGAAGAGTTTGAAAGCAGTTTGAGCAGTTGGAGAGGGGTTGCATCGGAGGGCTCCGGGAAGCAGTGTGGTCTTATTGATGTATTGTATGCCATAGCAGCCGTGTGGATACTACCATAGCACGCTGTTGGTAGCAGTGGACAGAAGAAGGTGTGCACCAGTAACATGAAGGATCTGGGAAACCTACATGAACCATGGAGAGAGAGAGAACTGACAAATTGTCCGCCATTTGCGGAGTGACCCAACAGCCACAACTGCAGACATTCATTGAGCAGTGATGTCCTCCATGAGTCATCCTGTTAGTGCAGCACCATTGGCAGACGGCTGCACCACGCAGGACTACATGCACACAAACCGTTACGACGACTGTCCTTAACACCACGTCAACGTCACCAAAGACAGCAATGGTGTCGTGCCAGACTGTCATGGAGTGACTCAGAAGGGCAGCGGGTCATCTTCAGTGACGAGTCCCGCTTTTGTCTTGGTGGAGACGACCAATGAATCCGTGTGTGGAGGCACCGTGGTCAGCACCAAGATGAACGGTTTGTGGTTGCACATCACACGTCCAGAAGGCCTGGTGTCACTGCACCTCCACCCCTACCGCACCATCTGCAGGAACTGTGTGAGAATATTCAAGCTGCGTGGGATGGATTATCACAGGACACCATTAGGAACCTCTACAACTCCATACCGAGACGTCTGGTACGAATGGTGGTGCGACGACATACTGAGAGACACTACTTCTGTATGTGTAGCTCAATAAATATTGATCATATCAGTCTAAATGTATCATCATTTATTGTTCCTGGTGACCTTTATCTTCCTTCCCAACAGCACTGCAGTCCCACACCTCCTTCTGGGTGCAGCTGTTCTACTGATGATGAGTGTATTAATGGTTATGAAAAAATAATAAAAGAGGAAATCAGTGTGGACATCAGCTTCTCCGCACTCAGGCCTCTGAACAGAGGCTCTGTTTTTCATGATGCTGATTGTAAAATGCGCTTGACAATTAAAAGTGAATAGAAACGAGTTTGAACGTGGAGTGCTGCGACCCTCTTCTATTATTGTTCTCTGCAACCTTGAGATACATATTAATATTTATTGGTTCATGCTCTCCTGGTTTAGTGCCAAGTTTTCAGGCCACTGGGCCGCTAACTGACCTTTAATAGCGTGTATGTTTGTATTGTATATTTTCGTCTGCAGTTATTTTCCCTTTCTCTGCCTCACGGTTAATAGAAGCTGGTTTGCTTTGGCTGTGAGAGAGAGAGAGAGAGAGAGAGAGAGAGAGAGGGAGAGAGGGAGAAAGAGAGAGAGAGAGAGGGAGAAAGGGTGAGAGAGAGAGAGAGAGAGGGAGAAAGGGTGAGAGAGAGAGTAGGACTATATGTGTGTAGTGAGTTGTAGTCCTCTGGGGCAGGCTGTCATTTCTGTGTCATTGACAGAGGCCCTCAGGGACTTCATTTCCCAGCAGGCTGTTCTCTGAGGACAGGGCTGATCTGACAGATCCAGCCTGCTGGGTGAGAGAGACACAAAGCAACAGATGAGCTCACCAGGAACTCAGTCAGGCAAACTGACGGGCATGTGTGCGTATGTGGGGGATGAAGTAAAGCGGTACAGAGACCAGTTACAGCATGTATAGATCAGTATGTACACAAACAAAGTTGTTGTGGAGTGATTATAATCCAGTATGAATCTGCAGTGTGTGTAGTGTTTACGGTCTGACAGTAATAACTGTGGAGTGATTATAATCCGGTATGAATCTGCAGCGTGTGTAGTGTTTACAGTCTGACGGTAATAACTGTGGAGTGATTATAATCCGGTATGAATCTGCAGCGTGTGTAGTGTATACGGTCTGACGGTAATAACTGTGGAGTGATTATAATCCAGTATGAATCTGCAGCGTGTGTAGCGTTTACGGTCTGACAGTAATAACTGTGGAGTGTTTCTAATTCAGTATGAATCTGCAGCGTGTGTAGTGTTTACAGTCTGACAGTAATAACTGTGGAGTGATTATAATCCGGTATGAATCTGCAGCGTGTGTAGTGTTTACAGTCTGACAGTAATAACTGTGGAGTGTTTCTAATTCAGTATGAATCTGCGGTGTGTGGTGTAGTTTCTCTCTCAGTTCATCGCAGCAGTTCTTCTTTGACATCAGTATCACAAATTGCGTTTAACACCCATCTCTTTCTTTCTCTCTCTCTGTGCAGATGTCCTGGTGAATGGCAAAGCGTGCGATTGTGACGTGGTTGCCGACTGTAAGGTCGGCGACGCCGTGCCGTTGGAGGTGAAGCTGACCAATCGCAGTAAGAGTCCTGTTGGTCCGTTCTCTCTGACTGTCGTCCCCTTCCAGGATTTTCAGAATGGAGTCCAGAACTACGAGCTGCAGGACGCTGTCACCTTCATCGGCTCCAACTCCTTCTACATTGACTCGGTAACACACACACACGCACACACAGACACACACACACACGCACACACAGACCACCGGTACGGGGACTGGACCTGTACCTTCATATATAAACCCAGGCTGATTTATAATAAGCACAAGCACAAATGTTCAGTTATTGCATGTTATGTTGAGCACTGCTTATACACCAGATGGACAAAAGTATTGGGACACCTTTTCTTATTGTTGAATCCAAGTGTTTCGGTCACAACCACAGTATCAATCTCCGTTGACAGGCACTGGCAATAGAATGGGTCATATTGAAGAGCTCAGTTTTAACACAGCACCATCACAACGTTCCAGCTTGGAAAGGTGGTGCCCCATGAAGGGTTTCCAAAGCAGCTTGACCAAACATACCATATTCGCAGACCCAGGACTGCTTGCTCTGCGCATTCAGTATGTTTGGTGAAGCTGTTTTGGACCCCGTGACTAGTCCAGAGAGTTGATCTCTGGTTTTCCTGAAATCTGTGGTCTGGGGTTCATTTCCAGCAATCTGTTCCCGGCAAAGCAATTGGGCTTGAGTCATTGGTTCATTTTGTAACGCAGCTGCTTCGACTTATCAAGATTCAAACTCACGGGGAAAGAATGGTTGAGGACGTAAAGCGCTGTTCTTCACCACTTGAGTGTTTATATCCAAGGAAAATGATGTACACCAAACGGCGAATGGATGAAGCTGGTGCCTACCATTTTGGAAGCCTGCCCACAGAGAAATGGGGTATGGAATTGTGCACTTGTGTGTGCCCCAGCCCCGCCCCCCACAGAACCCAGAATCAGTACTGGATGTGGACTCAAGTATACGGGACGAGAGTGAAAACACCCAAAGTGTTGTTTCGGTGATATATAACGGTCTAGAAGCAAAAAGCTCGGTTGTGAAGCAGTAGACCGTGCGAACTCACCACATGGAGCCCCCCAGGTGCCGAAGCGCATAGCGTGTAACAAGCTCCTCCGGGTCCTCTGTTGTGGCACTTACTAGCGAATTCCGAACAGCACAAGAAATGATTATTGGGAGCTGAATGGATTGGGTTTCCACAGGGACCCAAGATCACTATCCGCAATGTCTCGCATCAGCCGTTAAACAAGCGGCTGGGGTGAGACCGTTGCTGCTTCTCCAGATATGGGTGACTGAGTTCTAGAGAACTGAACGCTTCAAACTTTGCAGCAACGGGAAGCAAACTCCTCAAACTCCATAAGGACATGGCTGTGCTGAGTTTGATGTGACCGAATCTGAGAGCTCTGGCTTTAACCCCCATCCAACATCTTTTGGAGCCCTGGCTGCGAGCCAAGCCTTATCTCCCAACATCTGAACCTGACCTCAGTAATGCTCTTGTGGCTGAATGGAAGCAAATCCCTGCAGCTATGTTCCAGCATCTAGTGTCAAGCCTTCCCAGCAGGCTAGAGGCTCTTTGTAGCAGCAAAGGAGGAAGAACTTTCTATAAATAGCCCTAGATTTGGAGGGAGATGCACATATGCATATATGGATGTGATCTGCGGGTATCCACACACTTAAAATGGCCTGTTATTTCTAGGGAATGCCACAGAAGCCAGCTAGCATACTGTCAGGACAACAGGAGAACCGGCCGTGCAGGGTTTGTTTAAGGTGCAGATCTGATTGTTTAGCTGGTTTAATTTGCAGCGGTTTGGTTACATGAATCCGAGCCGTTCCCGAACCTGATTCCTCTGTGAGCTCGAAGAGAAAGCCACTGGAGGAAATGACTGGGCACTATTACAGTTGTGAAACTGACAGACCTAGAAGACGTTACCGTGTTGAGACTGGTGGTTCTGTTATTAGTCATAAAGCCCGAGTACAAGTTAAAGGGGAAACCCATGATGAAACACTTAAGATGTAAGCAGAGTCATTCAGAGTGGTGTTGGTGTGAAACGCTCCATCCTAGAGAAACTTACAGAGTCAGAATCATTCACAGTGGTGGTGAAGGGAACCAGACGTCCACCACTAAAAGCTCCCTCACAGAAAGCTATTACAGCAAGTGTCGCATTGCGGTGCTATTCGAAAGGAAGATAGCGGCTACCAGGAACAGTAAATGATGGAGGGGTGGAGGTGGAGTAACACCAGACCTTCTGGACGTGTGACTCGTGACAACAAACCGTTCATCTTGGCACTAACCACGGTGCCTCCACACACGGATTCGTTGGTCGTCTCCACCAAGACAAAAGCGGGACTCGTCACTGAAGATGACCCACTGCCATTCTGAGTCACTCCATGACAGTCTGGCACGACACCACTGCAGTCTTTGGTGATGGTGACGTGGTGTTAAGGACAGTCGTCATAACGGTCTGCGTGCATGCAGTCCTGCCAACGGTGCTGGCACTAACAGGACGACTCATGGAGGAATGGAATGTCTGCAATCGTGGCTGTTGGGTCAGTCAGGTACAGCGAAAGGGACCATCCTTGCTTACGTCACATGTGCGGTTGAGCTCATTCCTGACGGTGGATTCCTTGTGGGTGCAGAGATTCTTTTGACGACAAGTGTATTTCAATTTCTGGTTTAAGTCCCTGGTGGAGTGGTAAAATACACTTCATGGAAAACTTATATTTTCAGATTTGTGACTATTTTACCATCACCAGCATTCCATATTGTTGGATATCAGTGTTTTTGTATAAGTGTGTATGTATAAAGTGTGTATAAGTTCACCATGTGGGAACAACTGCATTCCTAGAACAGAACCTGAATTGTATGCATTTATGACGGGGTCGGAGCCCCTGGGTGAATGTTGCCATCAGGGGTCTACAGGTTATAGGTCAAAAGTAATTTGGAGGAAAGGTGACCATCTGGTAAAACCAGACAAGGACACATTCTTCTTACATTAAGGGTGTGGTGACACGGTGTATAAAACCTCTGTGACAAGGTTCTGTCTTTGGACTGGATTGTACTGGACGAGAGCTGTGAGTGAACTGCGATCGCCTTGAAATAAACTGCTCCAACATCTCCAGCCTTCTCTCCTCTCCGGACTCCACCCTTCTGTGCAAGCAAGAAAAGAAACAACAATATATAAGCCATGTGTAGAAGACGTGTGTAGGTTCACTGGTGGGTTTGATAGTAAATAGAATGGCTATGTGTGTGTTGTAGACCTGGTGACCCCTGGTTCCCATCACCACCACTGTAAAGAACATCTCCACCATCTCACTGTTTACTCCTCACGGTGTGTGAATGTGTCTGCCCTGTGATCGACTGGCGGCCTGTCCAGGGTGTTTCCTGCCTTCTGCCCAGTGAGCACTGGGATGGGCTTTAGCACCGCCCATGAGCTAGAAGCATAAGCACCTCAGAAAATGAATGAATGAATGGATATATGAATGAATAGGCATTGTGTGTGCACTACATAGCCAGAAGTATCTGGACACCCCCACTTCTAATTAGTGGATTTGGCTATTTCAATAAGTAGAGTTCCCCTTGAAACCCATCTAGAGCAGGTCTATGTATTGTGTCCTCTAGCATCAGGATGAAGAAAGAAGGGGACGCTCGGGCTCAGCTGCCAGACTGAAAAGAGAAAGGAAAACCAGACAGCACAACAGCAACAACGTCTGGCAAAAAACCATCAGAACATCTCAAAGGAGGTGTTACATGAAACATTAAGCAGAGAGAGTTACAGCTTTGAGGGGATCCGAGGCTAAAGTAGCAAACAACATTCCCAGAAACAAACAAACAAACAAACAAAACAGTAGACCAGTAAAAGGAAACCTAACCAAACTACACTAACCTAACCAAACAGAAACACAGATCAAAAAAAGTGGTCATCACTCCGACGACCCTGTAAAACCAACCATTTAAAACTGAAATTATATTAAAATTGTTTTATTTATTATTTATCTATTTTTTTATTGAAAAAAAAAATATATATATATATATATATGTTTTATTGTTTTATTTTATTGTTTTATTTATTTAGTTAGTTGTTCATTCTTTTTTTTCTTATTTTTTTTTTTAGCAATCATTCATTCATTCATTCATTCATTGTGGGCTCTGTTATTCTTTGGAGAGCAGTAAGCCGGCCCAACAAAAGGGCAGCTCTTAGCAGAAAGGCAAGGCTGTTTGTTGTAACTGCTAACGGCGGAAGCAGCTAATTCCCACGGAAAGAGGGAATTATCCTATTAGCACCAAACCGAAAAGTTTCACACAAACATGTTCTTAGAACGATCATTAAACAGCGCCTCAGACGTCAGGCAGTGTGTTCATATCCGTCCCATGTAATAACTTTCTGTGAGGGAGCTTTTAGAGGTGGACGTCTGGTTCCATTGACCACCACAGTTCTGGAAGTTTCTCCAGGCACCAAACCTCTCCGAACGACCCTGTTTACATCTCAACCACTTAATCATCCGGGCGAGTCGAGTAGTGACGTAGTGCCTAATCCGAGTCTCTGGCGGGATTCTCCATAGCGGAGCACATGATTTGTAGGTTTCAGTGAAAGTAGAGTTTGTTTTAGCAAAGGAAGTTCATTCACTGCACTGCTCTGTTACTGAACGGGTGCTGTGAGTAAATCACGGGTACAAACCTCCGTGCACACGTCAGGCTGTTCGCTGTCGTTTTTGAGTAATCGATCACTCATTTCTGTGTTGGGGTACTGCGAAGTGACCCAAAATACCACTCAGCGCTTGAAGGCTTTGCTTAATTATTTAAGCTTTAAAATGACTCAAGTTTTCCTGAACTCTGAGAGACTACAGCGTCCCAGGCACCTAAACAAACCGTTCATCTGGGCTGATATATAAAAACATAACATTAGAATTAATACAGATAAACACGAATGAAGCATTGCACAGACGGTGAGTAGCGCTGTCGCCTCACAGCAAGAAAGGCCTGGGTTCGATTCCCAGCTGGGGCGTCCTTGGGCCTTCCAGTGTGGGGGTTTGCATGCTCTCCCTGTGACTGTGTGTTTCCTCCGTGTGTTCCGGTTTCCTCCCACAGTCCAAAGACATGCAGTCAGGTGAACTGGAGATGCTAATTTGACCCTCCCTAGGTGTGAGTGTGTGTGAATGTGTCTGCCCTGTGATCGACTGGCGGCCTGTCCAGAGTGTTCCAGCCTTCTGCCCAGTGAGCACTGGGATGGGCTTTAGCACCCCCGATGACCTTCCACCCAGTGAGCACTGGAATGGGCTTTAGCACCAGCAATACTGGTGTTTGGAAATTTTATTAAGGTTTTGCAAATATGCTTTTTCCTGACTGAATGGACCGTAGCGCCGTGTCTTATCCTGCAAGGGAGAATTCATGAGGTCCAGTCTTGGTGGGGTGACCATAGCACTGGACAGTAGTGTTTTTCCTGCTTTAACCCCTTAAAAGCGCAGGACTGGTGGGTCCAAGGTGTTACTACGCACTTCAGTAACCTAAGAATAGCCCAATCAGCCTGCATTGTAGTCTATGTAGCTACTGAATAATACACCAGGCCTCCTGGACGTGTGACGCATGACAACATCTTGGTGCTGACCACGGTGCCTCCACACATAGATTCGTTGGTTGTCTCCACCAAGACAAAAGCGGGACTCGTCACTGAAGATGACCTGCTGCCGTTCGGAGTCACTCCATGACAGTCTGGCACGACACCATTGCAGTCTTTGGTGATGTTGACATGGTGTTAAGGACAGTCGTCGTAACGGTCTGTGTGCATGTAGTCCTGCGTGGTGCAGTCGTCTGCCAATGGTGCTGCACTAACAGGATGACTCATGGAGGACATCACTGCTCGCTGAATGTCCTCAATCATGACTGTTTGGTTAGTTAGTTACAGTGATAAGGTCCGTCCTTGCTTACGTCACATCCACAACCGAGCGTGAAACTTGAATCATTAGCATGTCTCACAATATCAGACCTACCCACCAAGTTTCATTCCTGTCGGTTGATTCCTTCTGGGTGCAGCTGTTTTGATTCTTTAGGGTTAGATTTGTTTGATTCTTTAGATTAGACCTGGAGCTACGAGGCTAATGCAAGCTAAAGCCAGATTCAGAATTGTTCACAGTGGTGGTGAATGGAACCAGACGTCCATGAAATGTCTGAGAAATTGTGTTTACGATAGTTAATGATGAAGTTCATGTTTTAATCAGTTTATTTCTAGCCATTAATGGTGGAAGGATACAAGAAGGGTGTTCTAAGGCAAAATAGTCCTCAAAGAAAACTCATACTCAGGAGACACGTGTGGGTTCACTGGTTGTTTAGATAGTACATAAAATGGCTGTATGTGTGTTGTAGATGTGGAGACCCCTGGTTCCCATCCCCACCACCACTGTAAAGAACATCTGAACCGTCTCTCACCAACCGTCTATCACTCTCTTCTCAGGTTTGGAAGATCAGTGGAGTTCCACCGGACCATTTCAACCTGGTCTGACAAGGCTAGCTATATTAGCCTCGTAGCTCCAGGACAAAACTTCATGCCAGTTGGCTGATGGGCTGTATTTGGGCCAAGGGTTCTAAATTTGATCATTTCTCATCGATCTGTCCCTTTAATCCTGTAATGACTGAAAGCTGTGTGTCTGTCTGCCCTCCAGGTCAGTCCAGCGGGGAACTCCACCTGCATGGGTGCGTTGCTCTTCCTCTACACAGGTGATTTCTACCTGAGCATTAAGTTCCAGGATGACAGCACAGGCCGGGACCTCCCGCCCGCCTGGTTCTGTCTGCCCAGCGTCCACGTCAGAGCTCAAGAGCCAATCGAGGCGGCCGCCTGAGGCCGTGGCCTGGAACTGGAGACCTCCTGACCTCTGACGGAGCCAACAGAGACTTACTTTTTGAAGACATTATCTGCTGTAATTATGGACTATTCCACATCTAATGTAGAGCCGTAACATTAAGTATACCATCACTGTCCTATCAAAACCTTGCCAGGGGGCCTTTATGACCAGTGGTTCTCCAACCGATCCTCAGGGCCCCTCAGGCAGTCCAGATTTCTGTTCCAACCTAAGTTGGAGATAAACTCATAGAGATACAGCAAAATTGTGATACGTCTTTTGGTCCCTATGGAATGGGTTGAGAACCACTGCTCTAGACGCCTTCAGTTGAGAGCCACTACCATGCATCGTATGTCATCACAGTTGACCAGTAAGTATCCGGCATGAAGGAAAGTCTAGCTTCGACCAGTTTTTGAACACCCAGCATTCACAGCCGCAGAGCACTGCAACGTCTACATGAAACGTAGTGCTGTCTTTATTAATATCAAGGTGAATTTCAGGATATTTGAAGCTCGTCTCACGTTCTCCCAAAATCCTTTCGGATATGTAATAGATAAGATGGTCTGCTAACTGCTGATCTCCTTCACTTCCTTCTGAAATAAAGGAATCTGAAGTAATATGGACACATACGGACATAATATGGAGTAATACGGACATTACAGGGACCAGCTTATATATATGTATCCACCATTTCAGCCTGCAGCAGTTTGGCCCCGCCCACTCATGTTGAAGTTATAACAAGTGTTTCAGCTCTGAAGGACAGCCAATCAGACCAGAGCTTATCAATCACTGATCTTAACAATCTCACATAATAACTTTCTGTGAGTGTTTAGAGGTGGATGTCTGGTTACCTTCACCACCACAGTAAACAATTTTGACTCTGTTTCACACCAAACCACTGTTGGAAAGTAGAATAAAAAATAGATTATGATTAAAAATGGTCATGTGTAATAAAATGTGGCCATGTTTGGTGCATAAAACCCCACACATGTTACAAATTGAGCTCAAGGAGAAAAAAATTATCATATATGTATGTTTATAGATGGATAGATAGATGTTTGTTCATTTTGGGTCAGATTTCTCACATTCCCAGTCTAAGGATATCATGTCTATCAGTCTACTGTCATGCAATAATAAAGAGCAGCTTCAAATCAGGCCAACAACAAAAGAACGATGGAAAAACGAAGTCGCGTCCGGCCAGTGACGATATGCTGAGAGTTTGCTGGCTGCCTGTAAACCGCACCACCACCCTTTATATTGGCTCTAGAAACGCTGGTACCCCAACGTTAATGAACCCGTTCACTCAGGTGTGTCCGTACTCTTGACAGGTACTGTAAGCTCCCAGAATACTGTACATACAGCAGGGTTTATAATGAGGATGTCTGCTTGGCAGCTTAAATCAGTGGAAAGTTCTGGAGTGGGAATTCTAGTGGGAATTTAAACTTTATTAGACGTAATAAAGCAAAAACCAACTCTATAATAGTGATAACGCAGCAGAGTTACGTGCTAGTTGACCTGCAGTCTACATAAGGTATAGAAATGAATGTATAGTGTGATCAGATTGAAGGACAGTGATTGGACAGTGCTTTCGTCGCTAAGTAAGAACATTTAATAGGCATGTAAATATCAGCTGTGCTCGTCATGCCATATGCCCTCTGTCAGAGCTCACATCAGCGAAGCTTCATTTCTTTCCTTTAAGAGAACTAATTTGTCACTCTTTCTTCCAGATCTTGTTGTGTTTCTTTAAGGCTGTTTGCTGGATCGTCTGATGATGAGTCTCATTTCTTCCTGTTAGACTGTGTTTGTTGATGGAGTGTAACATATTTGATGACTCTGTGTCACTTAGGTCATAAACCATAAACATAATGTTCCTGAAAAGCTCCTGATGGTGTCTTCTTCCTAATGTGACTATTTGAGTTATTTCAAAAGAAAAAGGGTATTAGGTTCTATGAGGACCATGTCGAAAAGAAACTAGTAGCTTATAATCAGCTTATTATGTTTATTATACTCTCACTGTCGAAAGAATAGTTGCACAAATAGCTGCACCCTGAAGTCATATGTAACGGACTAACGCTCATCATCAAAAGAATAGCTGTACAAACAACTGCACCTACAGGGGTTGGACAATGAAACTGAAACACCTGGTTTTAGACCACAATCATTTATTAGTATGGTGTAGGGCCTCCTCCTCCTTTTGCGGCCAATACAGCGTCAGTTCGTCTTGGGAATGACATATACAAGTCCTGCCCAGTGGTCAGAGGGATTTTAAGCCATTCTTCTTGTAGGATAGTGGCCAGGTCACTACGTGATGCTGGTGGAGGAAAACGTCCTTCTTGGTGGTATGCTGACATCACCCTGGATACCGTGGCTCTTGATACATCACAAAGACTTGCTGTCTTGGTCACAGATGCGCCAGCAAGACGTGCACCAACAATTTGTCCTCTTTTGAACTCTGGTATGTCACCCATAATGTGTGCATTGCAATATTTTGAGCAAAACTGTAAAACTGGCTCTTACCTGCTAATTGAACCTTCACACTCTGCTCTTACTGGTGCAATGTGCAATTAATGAAGATTGGCCACCAGGCTGGTCCAATTTAGCCATGAAACCTCCCACACTAAAATGACAGGTGTTTCAGTTTCATTGTCCAACCCCTGTAGAAGGAATCAACCCACAGGAATGAAACTTGGTGGGTAGGTTTGACATTGTGAGACATGCCAATGATTCAAGTTTCATGCTCGGTTGTGCATGTGACGTAAGCAAGGACAGGTCTTATCACTGTGCATAACTGACCCAACAGCCACGACTGTGGACATTCAGCAAGCAGTGATGTCCTCCATGAGTCATCCTGTTAGTGCAGCACCATTGTCAGACGGCTGCACCACACAGGACTACATGCACACAGACCGTTACCATGACTGCCTTTAACACCACGTCAATGGGGTCGTGCCAGACTGTCATGGAGTGACTCAGAATGGCAGCGGGTCATCTTCAGTGACGAGTCCCGCTTTTGTCTTGGTGGAGACGACCAATGAATCCGTGTGTGGAGGCACCGTGGTCAGCACCAAGATGAACGGTTTGCTGTCACACGTCACGCGTCCAGAAGACGTGGTGTCACTCCACCTCCACCCCTACTGCACCATCTGCAGGAACTGTGTGAGAATATTCGAGCTGCATGGGATGGATCATCACAGGACTCCATTAGGAAGCTCTACAACTCCATACCGAGACGTCTGGCATGTTGGGTTAGCAAACATGGCCGCCCGGCGCCACACTGAGAGACAGACTTCTGTATGTGTAGATCAATAAATATTGATCATATCAGTCTAAATGTATCATCATTTATTGTTCCTGGTGACCTTTATCTTCCTTCCCAACAGCACTGCAGTCCCACACCTCCTTCTGGGTGCAGCTGTTCTACTGATGATGAGTATGTTATCTACATTCATAATGCACATGGCTGTACAGGGAGGGCTTAAAAGGTGAACCGTTTAGAGTTTTACATAATTCTGCGTAAACAATCAGTCCTAATGGTGGATATAGAGAACCCAGTTAAACAAACAAGACACAAATATAATACCTGGTCATTTATTGATAGAGGTAAATGATCCACTGTTTCATATCTGTGAGTGGTAAACATATATGAACCTTTGCTGTCTGCTGTGATGCTGCTGGGCACCAATAACTGCAATAACTCGTTTCCGGTAACTGTTGATCAGTCCTGCACATCAGCTTGGATGACCTTTAGCCCGTTCCTCCATACAAAACAGCTCCAGCTCAAGGTCTGGACTTTGACGTTGCCATTCCAAAACATTAACCGTATTCTCCTTGAACTGTTGTTTGGTAGAACGACTTGTGTGCTTAGGGTCCTTGTCTTGCTGCATGACTACATTTGCTGGTGTAATTCAGAATTCATTGTTGCATCAATGATGGCAAGCTACCCTGGTCCAGTTTGCAGCTAAGCAAGCCCAGACCTTGATACTACCACCACCATGTTTCACAGATAGGATACAGCTCTTATGCTGGAATGCGATGTTGTCTTTACCAATGGAATTATGACTTGTCCATGTGATCTTTAGCAAGCTGCAGACGAGCGGCAATGTTCTGTTTGGAGAGCAGCGGGTTTCTCCTTGCAACCCTGCCATGGACACCATTGTTGTCCAGTGTTCTGGTGTCAGTCGGGTACAGTGATAAGGTCCGTCTATGCTTATGTCGCATGTGCAGCCGAGCGTGAAACTTGGATCGTTTGCGTGTCCCACAATGTCAAACGTACCCACCAAGTTTCATTCCTGTCGGTTAGTCTAATGAGTAAGGCCTTCAGTTCAGGTTTGAGCCTAAGCTCAGGTCTAGGTTTACTTCGAGCCAGAGGAACAGTAACAGTGAATAAGCGAAGAGTCTCTGCATGCAGGCTGTGTACTGATTGCACACACGCACACACACACACACACAGATGCTGTCATGTTAAAGGAGGATGGATGGCGTGGTGAAGCGAGCGCTCAGGCAGCTGATTATGGCCCCTAATGTGGTGTTAAAGCCTTTTAGTGCAGCTTCTCTCCGGCGGAGGTCACGGCAGGGAGGGAACGGAGGCTCTCTGATAGGTGATCAGCGCCGTGTCACTGGAGTTATAATCACTGAACTGTCGCTGCTATGAACAAGACGGGATTCTGGTTTAAAGGGCAGTTAGCCATTCGGGAGAACGACTGTTAATATCTGAACTCACCTGCAAAATAAATACAGCCCATAAATACAGCTCGCTTCAGGATGTGAGCTTCCACCCGGAGAAATTCATCCTCCGCTGTTAACCCGTTCACTCAGTAATACACGTACGTACGCCTAGTGACCACACACACTAGGACAGCCCTATCCATGGCATATACACTCATCATCACAAGAACGGCTGCACCCAGAAGGAGGTGTGGGATTGCAGTGCTATTGGGAAGGAAGATAAAGGATACCATGATAATAAATTTAGACTGATATGATCAATATTTATTGAGCTACACATACAGAAGTAGTGTCTCTCAGTATGGAGTCGGGCTAACGCAACATGCCAGACGTCTCGGCATGGAGCTGTAGAGGTTCCTAATGGTGTCCTGTGATGATCCATCCCATGCAGCTTGAATATCCTCACACAGTTCCTGCAGATTGTGTGGTAGGGGTGGAGGTGGAGTGACACCCGGCCTTCTGGGCGTGTGACGTGTGACAACAAACCGGTCATGTTGGTGCTGACCACGGTGCCTCCACACACGGATTCATTGTTCATCTCCACCAAGACAAAAGTGGGACTCGTCACTGAAGATGACCCGCTGCCTTTCGGAGTCACTTCATGACAGTCTGGCACGACACCATTGCAGTCTTTGGTGACGTTGACGTGGTGTTAAGGACAGTCGTCGTAACGGTCTGCGTGCATGTAGTCCTGCGTCATGCAGTCGTCTGCCAATACAGAGATAAGGATTGTACTTGCTTACATCACATGCGCGCCCGAGCGTCAAACGTCAAACCTACCCACCAAATTTCATTCCGGTGGGTTGATTCCTTCTGGGTGCAGCTATATAGATAGATAGATAGACAGATAGATAGACAGATAGATAGACAGATAGAGATATATCCCAACATCTTGACATCATATAGAACGTGTATGCGTGTGTGCTTCATTTGAACTTGAATGAAATTACCATCTTGCAGGCTTCCTGCTGTGAGCTTTGATGTTTGCTGTCTGGACAAGAGGTACAATCTCAGTGAGATTCATCAGACCCTAGAACATGCACTTTCTCTACGCCCCCCCCTCCCTCTCTCCCTCCCTCTCTCTCCCTGTGTGTCTTCATTGCATTAAAAACTCTAAAGGTAACAGGAGGAGCAGTCATTTCTCTCCCTCAGCTGTAACTGCCATAAAACCCGCTCTCTCCCTCCCTAAGACACTCTCGCACTCGCCCTGTGCAGCATAAGACATCAAAGCGTGACACCGCTGGGCCCTGTGTTATGTGATAATCTCATCCGTGCACTCCCAGAACATCCATCCAGTTACTGCCAGACATCCAGCTTACACACCAGCCACTCCACAAGCTTCACGCTCGCACATGCACACCCCTAAAACAGCTCATTTACCGTATCTGCGCTTGTATTTTTACACCCCAGTTGATCCTCTGAAACAGAGCTGTGCTCGTTACTGTAGCTGCAGAGACATGGGCCTGGAAAGTTTGGTCACCCCCGGCCAAGGTCTTACTTTGCAAGGGTGGTGGGGGGGTTATTGATTTGAGGGTATCACAGCTGACTAATCAAGTCTTGATCCAGACAGACATCAGACTACTGTTCTACATCTCTCGATCACTATCTACACCACTTATCCTCCTGGGAATACTGGGCGGAGGGCAGGAAACACCCTGCACAGGTTGCCAGTCCTTCACATAGACACACACACACACACACATTCACTCGCACCTAGGGGGGCAATTTAGCAACTCACCTGACTGCATGTCTTTGGACTGTGGGAGGAGACCCATGTAGGCATGGCAACAACATGCAAACTCCACACAGAAAGGACACTGGTGGCCCGGCCAGGGAATCACACCCAGGCGCTTTGTGCTGCGTGTGCTACCCACCACGCCACCGTGGTGCTCCTATTGTGGCATTCCGCCTGTGCATATGACCCAGGCATGTCCCCTCATCCTCCTTACCTAGCTTTTCCGAGCCTTGGCTTCAGTTCTCCACGTAATTCTTGAAGCTAATAAACTCTATGGAGCTTCGTTGTGTCAGCCAGCACCATATCATCACGCTTAATCTGGTCATCTCTCGGGGCTGATGTTGGCTCCCTCCAATTGGAATTTCCGTTCCACCTTAAATACTGCAGCAGTAACTAGCTAGCACCTGAACAGGCAACGCTTGGCGCTGGGATCTTAGGCTTGCCCGCAGCTGCTCACCCATGGTGAACCCCTTTCATGAGTCTTCTGATCCACAGTTCTTGGTTCCAGAAGAAGGTTGGAACTGTAGAAGCAACAGAAGGTCCACGATTTTCACACGTGACGCGCTCCAGCACTTGGCTGCACCCGCTAAGTGTCTACCACTTCATGACTGAGCTGTTGTTGCTCCTAGATGCTTCCATTTCACTCATCAGTACGACCTGTTCTGCTGCCAGCGTGTGGAGGTGGAAGTTGCATGGCTGTGTTCTGACTTTACACACCTGTTAGCAGTGCGTTTGGACTGGCGTGGTCCGATGAGTCACGGTACCTGTTGTTTCTGGCTCATGGTGGGGTTCGTGTGTGGCTCAGCCTCTTTGAAGCCATGAAGCCCAGTTGTCAACAAGGCACTGTGCAGGCTGGTGGTGGTTCCATACTGGTGTGGGGATCCACACTGGTGTTCTCATCGGTCCACTGGTCAGCCTAAACCCGCCATGGACTATGTTTCACTGCTTGGTGACCCTTTGCAGCGCTTCATGGACTTCAAGTACCTCCACACTGATGGGATATTCCAGTAGGGTAATGCACAGTGCTATCAGACCCAAGTTTTCCAGCATTAGTTCAAGGAGCATTCTGGAGAATTCCAGATGAACGGTGTGGGCTGCGTGTTTGCTCATTCCACTATGCCATGACCACGCTGGCCAGTGTTTGGCCTCACTCGCAAGATAACATGGCCATAAATTATGAGACTGATCATTTTGTGATTGTGTAGAGTTCGTGTTTCCATGATACGGGCCATGAACATGTTCTTTGGCAGCAGTAGTACAGTCCATTAGTACACCGTGATGTCGTGTTGGTACTGTCGGAGCGGTGGGAGGACTGTATGGTTCTGGTAGGTATCTGAGTTAGCTGAGAGGTTTGGCTGGGTGCGATTAGGAAGGCGTATGAATCGCGTGTGCCGGCTGTGTGAGTGACTGACTGGTGTTAGAGCCGTTCTCAGTGAGCAGAGCTGTGTAGAAGGGGAGATTCCTGCTCCAGCTCTGTTCAGCCTCTAGGAGATTCAGGAAATTCATTTGATCCGCCGCCTCTTGAGAACTGAAAAATATTCCCCAGCTAATACACTGTGGTGTAACAGTAATAGAAATCCTCTTCTCTCTCTCTCTCTCTCTCTCTCTCTCTCTCTCTCTCTCATGCTCTCTTGCGCTCCCTTTTTCTCCATTTTTCTTTTTCTCGCTCTCTCTTTGTTACTCTCTCTGTATTTCTCTCTCTCTCTTTCTGTTTTTCTCTCTTCCTCTCTATTTCTCTCGTCTCTGTTTCTCTCTCTCGCTTGCTCTCACTTTCTTGCCCTCTCTTGCTTTTGTTCTCGCTCTCTTTCTGTTTCTCTCACTCTCTCCCTCTCACTGTCACTCAGGCTCTCTCTATTTCCCTCTGATTCTCTTTCCCTCGCTTTCTTCCTCTCTCTGTCTCTCTCTGTCACTCAAGGTGTCTCTATCTTGCTCTCTCTCTCTGTCACTCATGCTCTCCTTCTATTTGTCTGATTCTCTTTCTCTCTTTCTCTCTCTCTCTGTCACTCATGCTCACAATCTGTCTCTCTTTCTCTATCCCTCCCTCTCTCTCTCTCTGTTTATCTCTTCTTCTCTCCCCCTCTCCCTCTCTCTCTCTGTCTATTTTTGTCTCTCTCTATCTCTCTTTCACTCTCCCTCTCCCCTCTCTCTCTCTCTCTCTCTCTTTCTCTCTCTCCTCTCTCTCATTCTCTCTCTCTCTCTCTCTCTCTCTC
>CM067474.1:4224072-4239296 GCA_034552555.1 Semaprochilodus insignis | reverse complement strand
CCTTTTACATCTGTGCTGAGTGAAGCACACCTCAACACTGTTTATACACTCCAGAGAGCCAAACTCAACTGAACATATCATCATGTTTAGTACAGGGTACAGACTCTATGTCTACCTGTTATCCACAGTTATCCCCATCAAAAGCAGCTTTCTGATAACTGCCTAATCCTAATATCTGAAGAAACCCTGAAAGCTGTTTTGCATTTATAGTTCCTTACTTAGTGATCAGACCAAAAGACGCCCACCAGCGACACTCATACTTTTCACTGTTGTTGTCACAGACGTTTTCCTCACATATCCCACCCAGTTTTTATGATTTTTAGAATTTGTTATATAGGTAAGATCATATTACAATAAGACTTTTTACACTCTTTTAGGCAGGGTGCAAAACGATACAATGGCTTGAGAAATCAGGGAGCAACTTGCTACCTGAACACAGTGCTGCAGTGTCTCTACATGACCAAGGACTTCAGAATAGCAGTACAGAGGTATGTCCCTTCATTCTCACTGTATATACATCTTGAAGTTTAGCCCTAACTTCTTTTTTATTAAATGCTGATGATATTATGTTTCTTTTTTAATATCGACAAAAGTATTGGGACTCACCTCTTAATCATTAAATTTAGGTGTTTTATTCAGTCCCATTACCACAGGTGTATAACATCAAGCACCTAGCCATCGAACTCAGCCACAAAGTAACAGACATTTATATTTAATTTAAAGTGTGGGGTTACTGAGTGCTGAGGCGCATAGTGCGTAAAAGTCACGCTGCTGACTCAGTAACTGTAGAGTCCCAAACCTTCTCTGGCATTAACATTAGCACAGAAACTGCACACTGTGAGCTTCTTGGGTTCGGTTTCTATAGCTGCACGCAAAACCTAGTTCACCATGCACAATGCCAGGCGTCAGATGGAGATGGAGGTGTACAGCACGCCACTACTGGACTCTGGAACAGTGGAAACGTGTTCTGTGGAGGGACAAACTATGCTGCTCTATCTGGCAGTCTAATGGAGTCAGGCTTTGACAAATGCCAGGAGAATGTTACCTGCCTGGCTGCATTGTGCTGACTGTAAAGTTTGGTGAAGGAAGGATAAATAATGTATATGGTTTGGTGAGCTTGATATGAAAGAAGTTGACTGGCCCACACAAAGCCTTGACCCTTAACCCCATCTCATCACCTTTGAGATGAACTAGAATGGAGATTGCAAGCCAGGCCCTCTGAAGATGTATTGGAAATCACTGCATGGGCTCAGGAACATTTCCAAAAATAATTGTCTGTGAACACAGTTCGCTGTGCAATCCACAAGTGCAGGTTAAAGCTGTATCATGCAAAGAAGAAGCTATACACTATCCAGAAACGTCACCGCCTTCTCTGGGCCAAAGCTCATTTAATAGACTGTGGTCAGATAAATCAAAATTTGACATTCTTTTTGGAAACCACAGATGGCATCTCCTGAGGATTCAAGAGGAGGTGGAGAGAAGGCCTTTCATACTTCAGTGCTATCCCAGTAAACAATGGTTGTCCGTGGACATCTAAAATGTGTTTAAATATAGTCAGATACGTGATTTCAACGTTGTTTCAATGGTTCAAACGGTTCCACTGTTTAGTGGGAAACCACATACTGTAATCATCACAACAGCATGGCTTTGCAGAAAAAGAGTCTGGGTGCTGCACCTGCCTGTCTGTAATCCTGACCTTTCACCAATAGAAAACATTTGGCGCGTCATGAAACAAAAAATCTGGCAAAGAAGACACAGGACTGTCAAACAGCTAGAATCCTAAATCAGACAAGAAAGGGGACAACATTCCTCTCCCAAAACTCTAGCAATTGGTCTACTCACTTCCCAGATGTTTACAGTTGTTAAAAGAAGAGATCCTCCACAATGGTAGAATGGAGTTGTAGAAAGAGATGTAGGTGGTATCCCAATACTTTTGTCTGTGTCTGTGTGTTTGTGTATATATATATATATATATAGCTATACACAATCCAGAAACGTACACATACACGATACACATACCTTTTATGTCTAGCTTTAAACAAGGTCCTCAGGGCTCCAGCCAGGGAAATGCTGATCTGCTACTACAGCTGCAAAATCTCTTTGAAAAGCTAAAGGATCACGATGGCACCACCAAAGGAATAACTGAAAGTTTGGGCATCAGGAATGGTGAGATATGTTCAGTGTTTTCAGCCACATGCCTGTCTTCTGTGTTGTTTATGTGTTCTCTCTCGTTTTTAGTTTATGAACAGCAGGATGCAGTGGAGTACTATCAGAAAATATTAAAATCTGTTGGGCCTCAAGTGTCCCAGGTGAGCTTCTTATCCTAGGTCTCTATATATAACACAAAGAACTAACTGTGCTAAAGTAAGAGCAGCCTTCTTTCATTTACAGGCAAAACAACCATAAAGTATAGGTTATTCATTTTTCAGAGTCAGCATTGAGCTGTCCACACTTTATTTCAGATCTGAAATATCTCTCAATAATAAAAGCTTTTAGAACTGTTTATCTTATGATGACAGTTTTGCCAGGTCTTGCACGTGTGTTAGGAGTCTCATTTTCTTTGTCTTGTAATAATTTGTGAGCTTTGTTTTTGAAAAATACATTTTTTTCTTGGAATTTCTCCCTCCTTATAGACGTACATTATCTGACATCTAATCTCAAAAATACCTCCTGAAACTTGTACTTAACGACTGCATATAAAGTAAATGAATGATGGTCTTTGACTGACTTCGTTTTGAGTTACTGTTTAAAATATGTACGCGTCCAGACATTAACTCTTCATATATGTCTTCCAACCTTTGGATGTATCAAGTTTTTTTCCTTTTAAATTTTATATTGATGAAATTAATTATCATATAGCACTGATATGTGTAAAGCCCACTCCAAACATCATGAATAAAAAAAAAAATGAAGTCATATTATATCCTTCTTATACCGTTGATACACCTAACAATTGTGCTTTTTCAGGTCTTTGAAGGGAAAATGAGCAACAAAAGTAAATGTCTGGAAGAGCACATATATGAAGAGAAGTGTCCTTTCATTACAATCCCTCTCGCCATAGAGACTGGACAAGATGAGGTGTACAATGTGGTAGGAAGGCTTCTGTGATTAGTAGAGTAAGAAAGAAATGAACCTTATTTATCTTATTAGCATAAAGCTACTGGTAATGTTTTCTCCTCTTCCAGAAAGACGGATTGGACACTTTTTTCCAACATTCACATCTAGATGAAGATAACTGGTTGTACTGTGACCAGTGTGACAGAAAAACAGAGACAGAGACTGTGAGTACATCTAATAATCTGGCTAAACACAAAAACCATCTCTGGTGTATTGCATACTGTGTTTCTCTTCTCTCACAGTTTTTATCATAGCCTTATTATTCATTTCTAACAGTGGAATGAAATAGAGGAGTTTCCCACAGTCCTGACTCTGCATCTGAAGAGGTTTGACTTCGACTACATGCAGATGAAGCATGTGAAGAATCACTGTCGCACAGAAATCCCCCAGACTCTACACATTAAAGTATGTTTAATTTCTTTACCCCAAACCATCAATTAAAATCAGTATTACTAAAGTGGCATAATTAAACTAGTATTTAATTAGCATTCCTGCAGTTTCTGAGGCTAATCCTTTTCTCTTCAGGATTATGAATATGATCTATATGCAGTTATTAACCACAGAGGGGATCGAAGTGGAGGCCATTACGATGCTTTCATCAAATCATATGAGGATCATCAGTGGTACTGTTTTGACGACTCCACTGTCACAAAGATGGTAACAATGAAGTGCTTGTTATTTTATTGATTTGATTTTTTTTTGTTGTTTATCATTTTTTTGTGTTTTATTGTGTTCTAACTCCCCCTACAGTACCCAGTGAACTCTCAGTAAGTGCAAAACTTAAATTATTAAGTGCTATTATTTGATTATATTGTTTTTTTTAACTGAATTCCAAACAGACCTATTTAAATGTTTAACGTTTCAGGTCGCGGGAGGCCTATTTACTGATGTACATAAGAAGTGAGTAAATATTGCTTATCCATCTTGTTTTCCAAATAACAATAATTACATGTCTTCTGTAGCTTCTTCATACCTAAAATAGTTTATTGTGTCGGAAAGAAAATAGAACAACGTCGAAGTTTAGCTTTGACATTATATTCTCACCCTTCTCCCCACTGCAGCATCAAGATGCTGTGGTTCTGGGTCTTGAAATATCTGTTCCTATCCAGAGGTGGAATTGCTTATTGGTGTTAGTTGGTGTAGCTGGTGTTGTTCTGGTGTGCAAAAAAATCGGGCACGTTCCCTAAAGCACTGTGAGCAAAAATAGCCAGATTATCTCATGGCTCGGATGGTTGTTTCCCCAAATCACTGCAACTCAGTCAGATAGCAGTTCACACTATGTTAGGTGAAATCAGTCTGAATTACAGTGGTTTGACCTGTGTGTTTAGTAGAATTTACTGCAAAAGACATGTCAATGTCTATTAGCAGTAGCGTAACTTGTGCTGATAAAGTGGAACACCCTGTGTCATGTCTGAGCGTGAAAATAAAGCTCTAATTTAAACCATGCCATTTTGCATACTTTCCATTCCTGGGTAAGCCATTTTACATCATAACTTCCGTTTCATTTTAAGGTAGGACATCATACATAATTGTACCTGACACTTAACTTGTTGTGAGTGAGTTGTCACAACAGGTTTCAGAGAACACTCTGTGCTGCACACACTGTAGCATCTTTCTGAATAAATACATGACAAATAATTTTAATACAGTGTCATTTAGTACTAATATGGTAATTTGCTTGGGTTAAAATGACCCTGTGTGAATTTACAAGAGCAATTGTTTCTACAAACCACAACAGGTTTTGTTAGGGACACTCAGGTATGTGGAACGAATAATGTACATGAAAGTGAAACTGAAGTTGATGATATACCATGACCTAGATATGGAACAATCAGCCCAAAACAATTGGTACTGTGACTCATCGGTCCATGCCATCAGACCAAATTGTAATTTTTCCTATGTTAAAGCCTTTTGTGCTGCTTCATGGAGCGTGGTTACAGCTTCTAGTGTAAAACAATCTCAAGAACAGTGTTAATTTTTAAGCATAAAGTAAAATTAGATGAAAATAATAAATTGTGCCACCAAGTTCAGTCAAAAACAGATTTTAGCCTATTCACTATCCAACACTAGTACGGCATTAACAAATTTGACAAAAATTAGATCTTTGACATCTCGTAATTGTGAGATATTCCATCTAATACTTACAACATATTACACTCATCACCAAAAATAGTTGGGCCCAGAAGGAATCAACCGACAGAAATGAAACTTGGTGGGTAGGTTTGACATCCTGAGACATGCAAATGCTTCAAGTTTTACGCTCGGTTGCAAATGTGACGTAAGCAAGGACGGGCATTATAGCTGTAGCTGACTGACTATATAAGGTTAGTGTCACTCCACCTCCATCCCTACTGCAAAATCTGCAGGAGCTGTGTGAGAATATTCAAACTGCATGGGATGGATAATCACAGGACACCATTAATAACCATCTGGCACGTCTTAGCAAACATGGCAGACTGATGACATACTGAGAGACACTACTTCTGTATGTGTAGCTCAATAAATATTGCCCATATCAGTCTAAATTTATCATCATTTATTGTTCCTGGCAACCTTTATCTTCCTTCCCAATAGCATCGCAATCCCACACTTCCTTCTGGGTGCAGGTATTCTTTTGATGATGCATGTATGTCATTTTTATGACATATTTTCTTGTAATTACAAATTATTATTTTTTTCTGCTTGGCAGCAATGCACCACTGTAAGTTGGAACATTTTGTAAAATACAATAAAAACAAGAATCTGTAATATGTACATTTTCCTGAACCTTTATTTAATTGAGGCATTTAATGCACTGGCTGATCAACTTGATTGTATATTGTAAATCTAAAAAAATCTTGACTGAAGCTACACACACTCACTCAACAAAAGTTGGAACACAGAGAAAATATGAGCATAAAGTTCATTGAACATTAAAGTTATACCATTTTGAAACATTTGAACATTTGAAGCTAATGTTAACGTTAAGTAAATCTTTTTTCATGTTTTTACCTAAACAGTTTCCCTAAGTTAAGCTATTAGGTACAAAAAGCATTCTGTATATAGCAAAAATAGTAAAATAAAACAATCCCCTCAAATTGTCTCTCTCAAATTCTCCCTCCTTCGCCCTCATGTATGCCCTCACCTGATGTCAGTTCATTACCCCTCCCAATGGTCATGAGTTCAAGCTGTATCTAGTACCCTGTGTACCCTTATATACTTCCTGCAGCCCTGTCTTTGTCGTGCATTGTTGCTGTTCCTTGCTATTATGTTTGTTCTGACTTCATGCTGTCTGTGCAGCCCCATCTGCACCCGAGGATGTTGCTGCGTCTCACTTGCACCCGAGGATGTTGCTGTGGCCCTGTCTGCACTCGAGGATGTTGCCGCGGTCTCGCCTGCACCTTAGGATGTCAGTGTGCGCCCACTTGCACCTTATGACACCGGTGCGGCCCCGCCTACACCTTAGGATGGTGTTGCGGCCCTGCCTACATCTTGGGTCAATGGTGCATCCCTGCCAGCAGCTTAGGATGAGGGTGCGGCCCTGCTGGCACCATAGCAAGACGGTGCAGCCGCACCTGCATCTGAGGATGTTGGTCCAGTTCCAGTGCCTGACCTGTAACCTCCAATTCTCCTGCCATGCCTGTAACCTCCGTGTCTCCAGCCCTGTCCGTGGCCTCCAAGTCTCCTGCCCAGCCTGTGGACTCCGACTCTCTCGTTGCCGTTATGTTTGTTATGACCACATGTTGCTGTCATGTTTGGTTTCCAGCCATGCTTGCAACCAAAGTTGTTGGTGTGTCCCGCCTGCATCCAAGGACATTGGCACGACCCTGCCTGCACCCAAAATCGGTGTGGCCTCATCTTCACCTGAGCATGCCGGTGCGACCCCTCCTGCACCCATAAATGGCAGTGAGGCCCTGTCTTCACCCGAAGATGTCAGTGCAGCCCCACCTTCACCCGAGGATGGCAGTGCAGCCCCGACTTCACCAAAGGATGGCAGTGCAGTTCCGCCTTCACCCAAAGACATCGATATGGCCTCGTCTTCACTCAAGGACGTCAGTGTGGCCCCGTCTTCACCTGAGGACGTCAGTCCGGCGCCACATTTACGAGAGAATGTCAGTGCAACCCCATCTGCACCCGAGAATTTTGGTGCAACCATGCCTGCACCTGAGGATGCGTCTCACTTGCACCCGAGGATGTTGTGGCGACCCCGCCTGCACCCTAGGATGACGGTGCGGCCCTACCTGCACCTTATGACAATGGTACAGCCCTGCCTGCACTCAAAGATGTTGCTGCGGCCCCACCTGCACTCAAAGATGTTGCTGCAGCCCTGCCTGCACTCAAAGAGGTTGCTGCGGCCCCGCCTGCACTCAAAGAGGTTGCTGCGGCCCCGCCTGCACTCAAAGAGGTTGCTGCAGCCCCGCCTGCACTCGAAGATTTTGCTGCGGCCCCACCTGCAGCTTAGAATGATGGTGTGGCCCTGTCTGCACCTTTTGAAACCAGTGCGGCCCCGCCCCCACCTTAGGACAATGGTGCGGCCCTTCCTCCATCTTAGGACAATGGTGCAGCCCCACCAGCACCTTAGAATGATAGTGCGGCCCTTGCTGCTGTCATGTTTGGTTCCCAGCCACGCCTGCAACCGAAGATGTCGATTCGTCCTGCTTGCATCCAAGGACATTGGCGTGACCCTGCCTGCACCCGTAGATCTTGGTGCGGCCCTGTCTGCACCAGAAGGAGTCAGTGTGGCCTCATCTTCACCTGAGGATGCCGATGCGACCCTGCCTACATCCAAAAATGGCAGAGCCACCCTGTCTTCACCTGAGGATGTCAGTGCAGCCCTACCTTCACTCGAGGATGGCAGTGCAGCCCCAACTTCACCCAAGGATGTAGGTGCAGTCCAGCCTTCACCTGAAGACATCAGTGTGGCCTTGTCTTCACTTGAGGACATCAGTGCAGCCCCGTCTTCACCTGAGGACATCAGTCCGGCCCCACATTTACCGGAGGATGTCAGTGTGACCACGTCTTCACCCGAGCACGCCGGTGTGATTACGCCTGCACCCAAAGAAGTAGGTGTGGCCTCGTCTGCACTCAAAGACATCAGTGCAGCCCCGTCTTCACCTGAGGACATAAGTCTGCCCCTACCTTCACCAGAGGATGGCAGTGTGACTCCGCCTTCACCCGAAGACAGCAGTGTGGCCCCACCTTCAACCGAGGACAGCGGTGTAACCCCACCTGGACCCAAAAAAGTCGTTGTGGCCCCATCTTCACCTGAGGACGTCAGTACAGCCCCGTCTTCACCTGAGGGCATCAGTGTGGCCCCGTCTTCACCTGAGGATGGTGGTGCAACCCCGTCTTCACCTGAGGACGGTGGTGCAACCCCGCCTTCAGATGACGGTGTGGCTCTGCCTGCACTCAAAGAAGTCAGTGCAGCTCCATCTTCACCCAAGGACATCGGTGCAACCCTACCCTCACCCAAAGAAGTAGGTGCGGCCTTGTCTGCACTCAAAGGTCCGTCTTCATCTGAGATCATAAGTGCGCCCCTACCTTCACCAGAGGATGGCAGTGTGACTCCGCCTTCACCTGAAGACAGCAGTGTGGCCCCACCTTCAACAGAGGACAGCGGTGCAAACCCACCTGGACCCAAAAAAGTCATTGTGGCCCCATCTACACCTGAGGACATCAGTACGGCCCCGTCTTCACCTGAGGGCATCAGTGTGGCCCCGTCTTCACCTGAGGACGGTGGTGCAACCCCTTCTTCACCAGAGGATGGCGATGCAGTCCCGCCTTCACCCGAGGACGTCGGTGTGACCCATGCTTCACCCAAAGACGTTGGTGCGGCCCCGCATTCACTCAAAGAAGTCAGTGGGGCCTCGCCTTCACCCAAAGACTTTGATGCGGCCCCACATTCACTCAAAGAAGTCAGTGGGGCCTCGCCTTCACCCGAGAACATCAGTGCAACCTCATCTTCACCCAAAGATGTCTGTGTGGTCCCATCTACACCCAAAGAAGTCGGTGCGGCCTCGTCTTCACTCAAGGACATCAGTGCAGCCCAGTCTTCACCTGAGGAGGTCATTGTGGCTTCGCCTGTACTTGAGGCCATCTATACAGCCCTGCCTGCCCCCAAGGATGTGGGTGAAGAATGGCCTTGACTATTGCCTCCCAGTTTCCTGCCCTCCCCATAACCACAAAGTCTCCTACCCTGCCTACCTCTGTTCCTGTTATGTTTGTAATTAATGAATTCTCATACCTGGTTCCCAGCCCTGCTCCACTTCAATAAACACCACTCACAACTACATCCTGTTTCAGTTACTCCTGTACACAAGATTTCAAACCAGTCCTGAATATGTATTTTCCTTACATATTACATAGCTTATTTCAGTAATAGCTATTGGTAAAAGTCATTTCCTTGATATAACTTTTATCAGTAGAATAAGTCAAATTTTCTCTCTCAAACTGTGTTCTTGAGATGTCAAATTAATATTTATATTTATAAAAATATTCATATTTATTCTTGACATACTTCAGTAACCGGTGAATAAGATTTTCTATGACAATTTTAATAGCCAAACTCCCTGAACTCCTAAATGGCCAACTGCTTTTACAGCAACAGAGGAACTGTTTCATCTATACCTTCCCAAGCTTCGAGGACATTTCAGGATGCTTTGATGTCCTACACAGATACCACAAAGAGGATTACCACCTAAATCAACACAAATATTAACACAAATATGATATAAAGCTGGTGTATGTGATTTTTTCCACACATATTCAGGCTCTGCAAGCTAGCTAGCTAGCAAAAACACAAAGTTGATGGCAACCTTGTAAATCAGAGATAGTCTGTCTTTTGTTACATCCCTTGAGCTGTTACTGTCCGTAAGCAGATGAAGTGTGCAGTTTGAGGATAATATCTAATCTAGTCATTGCCAAGTTCAATCCATTTTAGCTTATGAAACTCTGAGGCATGCGTGATTGTCCTCTTTTCCACTGTTGTGCCAAATGGTTCTCAAGACTCTACTGTGCTGTATTGTGCGGATGTGGACTCGTGAGACCTGTTATGGTTTCTTTTTCTCTCTCCTGAGCAGCTAAATCAGAACCAGGAAATATTTTTAAAAACTAAAAAGATTGGCTAACTGCTAACTGGCTACTACACATACAACACCCAACACAAAATGCATCTGATTCTGTCTATCACTCCAACACGTCTTTATTAGCCTGGTGTCAGATTATTCATCTAAGATCTAAATTTGCGATATTTGAAAATCAGTTACTTAGACTGATCCTATACTGCTGTGGGCTGCACCTAGCTGGCTAACGACATTAGTATTAGTGTATCCTAGCAGGGTAACAGCTCAAACACCAGATTCTTTATTTTTTATCTTTCTGTCACTTTGAATTTCTGTCATATTTGAATTTGTGATCTCAGATAGCTTAGCTTAGCATGCTACAAAACAGGTTTTGTTTTGGTCTTTTGTCACTCTAGCACCAATCAGTCAATTTTGCCCTTAGTGATGTACGTTTTTATCATCTATACTTGTGATAGCAGAACACAGTTGGTCAAATTGAACCTGTATTGTGTTGGACCTCTTTAGCTAAGCTACAAGAAGAGAGGATCCCACTAACTTAGCTAAGAGGCTACAGCTCAAAAACACCACTGAATATGTCCAGTCAACCTTAACCATAACTGTTACTGAATCAGACCAGTTAATCAAATGTGTTCAATCCTGCTGGACTGGATGTGGTACAGTCAATTACGGAGCTCACCAAAATACACCACTGAAGTTGTGCGACAGTAGTCAGAAAGGCTACAACGGTTTCTTGGGTCTCTGTATAGGCCAGCATTCCAGGTGTTCTATCAATTTGTCCTACCCATCCACCAGTCCTGCAGCAGTTGCAGTTATCTCAGTTGGTGAACAGCGTCAAGGATCTACTGCAGCATCAATCACTGGGTTTAGCTGCCTTTGTTAATCACCCTCCTAACTGTCCTCCTAACACAGAATATTCCACTCATTAGTTTTGCGTAATGTTAGGACTCATCACTGTTCCCATCAGTGTCCATGTCTGATACTGATACCACAACCTGGAGTATCTGCCAATACCAATTAGATATTGTCTTCTCCCCTCTCTTAAACAACTAAACTGTTAATAATACATTTGTCTGGATGCACTTTGCTTGACCATCTAAATGACATCAAAAATCAAACTGTGAAACAAATACTCTACTCCCCTCAAGGAAGAAATACACAGCCCTCATTTATGCAATACTGCTATTTCGTTTATTTAATTTTTTCACACACAGAACCTGTGATCTTCTCCAGACCACAAAGCTAAGATGTAAACCACCATCAAGCACAAAAGAGTATAACAACATATTAAAGAGTGGTTCTCCAGGTAATCCCCACAGCGAAAACCCATTGAAAAGATGACTTTGCCTGGCATCTAAACAATGTTGAGGGAAAGGTTAAAATATTTCTTTTGAAGTCGTTGAAAAGAGGTCTAAACAAAGGCATCCCTCCACGTCAAAATAACTCATAATAGCATTTATCATGACATTCAGAATTACTCTAGAAAAATTACCCAAAAAGTATTAATAAAACATGTATTTCAATAAAAATAAACAACTAACCTGTTGTTTCCTATTTGAAATAGGTATCATGTTCCTAATTATTTTGGGTTGCAGGTGTAGCCTCCACCTCCAGACCCTCCGGAACAATGTTTAAATTGGTCCATCACAGAGGATTGACATCATGTTCTGTACCACTTTTTGACAGCAGTGGCACTGAGAAAGAAAAAAACCTTTATTTAATCGTGATTACGGACAATCAGAGAAGCCAAAAACAAAAACTTTATGACGGGCTGTGATATTATGATTTCATAAACTACTGCTCAATTCAAAACATTTATTTAAACCCACCAACTTCCTTCCAAGGACAAAACACTACACTCATTAGACTGGAACTCAAACATTAAATGTGCAATATTACAAATGAAATGCGTAAATATTTTATATTAATACCGAGAAATACTTTTAGAGTAAAACATTTGGAAGTCAGAACCTCTGCGGCTCACTGCTGCTATTAAATCTCTCTATTAGATCTCTTTTCTCCCCTGCTGCTCGCAAGGTTAAAGTTTACCTAATACAAAGTCCAAAGGAAAGCACAATGGTCTGTTTAATGGGACAATTAAGCCCAGCTGGTGACCAATCATGAGGGCAAAACCAGCACCGTCCCACGAGAGAGAGAATTGGGATTCATTAAAAAAATACAACCTTTTTTCGCTGTAACAAACATGGTCTATAAACATGATTCAAAAACACTGAAGAGAAAGCTGAAGCCATGGCTCGCTGTGAGAGAGAGGCAACCACCACCGACTGGTCACACAAGCCGTACCGGACTGTGCAGCTCACAAACATAACGCATCAGCCTGTCTGCCTGTCTGTCTGTCTCCATTCAAACAGTCCCTTCACACAGCAAAGTCACCTAGAGCTTCAGAAACCCAGCTTGGCCCCAGCTTAGCATCATTTTACCGCAAACATTTCCTCAGACCCGGTGTATTAAATTTTCTCTAATGCTGTCTTGTTTTACCCATTTCTAACCAGCTGGAGTGGTGCACCACTTTAAACACTGAGATGTATGTTACCTTGTGTACATTGGTTTGTAACTTCTGCAGCCTGTTTAATTTAGCATCAGGCTGCATGTTCTTGCTTTGTTTGTTTTTGTGTCTTACATACACTCACTGAGTACTTTATAAAGAACACATACCTAGTACCTTCACTTACCGTATAGATTTTGTAGTTCTACAATTACAGGCTGTAGTCCATCTGTGTGTCTACATTCAACACAACTGGACTTCCTCAGCTGCAGACCCCAGTGTGTTAGGATGGGTGAACAGACCTCACCCTCCCTCACACCCACCCTCACCAGTGCTCTATACACTGTAAACGACACGACTGCATCGCAACACACAGTTCCAACATTATCATCAAGTTTGTCGATGACACAACAATAATCTACAACACCACCAACGATGATGAGGGCTTATACAGAGAGGAGGTCAAGCTCCCCAGCTACCTCTTCCTCAATGTTAGCATTGATGCTGTATGCACTGCACTTTAAGTAACCTGTATACTTGAACATATCAGCTGTATATTTTATCTATATTTTATTGTCTATGTACTGTACATCTGGACTGTGAGCTGTTTTGCTGTTCAACTGAATATTGAGCCGCTATTCTCCTACCTGCACTGTACACTTTATATATCTTATACTGTTTACAACCACATACCTACTGCACACCTTGCGACCTCAACATTCTGTGCTCTCTTGCATGTAAAAGCTGCTTTTGCCTCCTGCATATGCTATTTGCACCTCAGTTGTAGTATTCACATTCTGACATACAGATACTGCTCTTTCACACTTTGCACACGACTTACTGTTTATGCACATATTGTTTATTTGTCTACGGTCTTGCACTGTACATTATTTATATATACTTTTTTCCTTTAATCACTGCACTAGAGGAAGAGCCTGACTGTGTATCGTTATACTGTACAACCCTGTATTGGTATAAAGACAATAAAGTTTAATTGAATTGAACATGCTTTATTAGCCCATGTTCACCCTGTTCTTCAATAGTCAGGACCCCCACAGAGCAGGTATTATTTAGGTGGTGGATCTTTTTTAGCACTGTAGTGACACTGACGTGGTGGCATGCTTTAAGTGGATCAGACACGGCAGTGCTGCTGGAGTTTTTAAACACTGTGTCCACTTTATACATACCTTGTTGTTCCACATTATAGAGACGAAGTCAGAGATGATAGCTCATCTGCTGCTGCAGAGTTTGTGTTGGTCATCCGCTAGTCCTTCATGAGTGGTTACAAGCATGGTTGCCCCAGGTTGATGTTGTGTCTTGATAGAGTGCTCGGTGAGAGTAGTTAAAAGTTTCTAGTTAAGTCTGCTTTCATTTTTTTTAGATCTCACACTATGTTACCTCTACATGGGTTCCAATATACCAATGTTGTGCATACTTTACTGTTCTACTGTAAGTAATAGTCAATCAGAAACCAGTTTTCAGGATAGTAGTCTTTTATTTAGTCACATTTACGTTATACTTTACATTAAACCACAGTAACCCTGTTAGGCCCACAGAGGATAACTACAGCATTTAACTTCTTTCATTTTTTATTGATTGATTTATTTGTTTATTTTGTATTTGATATATACCAACATTTTGGTAGTCTACTTAATCCAGGATGGAATGGTTGTTTGCCGAGGGGCCACACCACCAGAGCAGGGAATGAAGTATGAGCTTGTTTCAAGGCAATCAGGGGTGAGCTTCAAGCACGAAAAGCAGAATTCAACCTGACAGCGATTACATATGATATTCTTGCACCCTGTTTTATCATGCTCCACCACGTTACCACAGGTGGGACAAGCCCGCAGGCGGGGAACTCTTAGATTTTGAGCTTCAGGGAGGGTTATATCGCTGCATTTCAGCAGGTTCTCAAGGAGTGGGTTTTTGCAGCCATCATTCTCACACTTGTCCGAGCGAGGGCCTGGTCCTTTCCACTCCTTCAGACACTGCCAGCAGAACTGATAGGTCTTACCAGTCTCTGCTGTACAGATGGTGCAGTGTACACAGAGATTGGTCAGGTCTGCCCTCTCAACAAATGACTTGCAACCAGGGCACTTGATAAAAAGACAGAGGAGTATAGAGTTACAGTGAATACATACCAACATTTACAAATACTGATAATACGAAATAGACATGGACTCACTGAGTTGTATTCACAGTACTCAGCAGCTGCCATGACAGCCATGGTTTCCTCAAAGTGGCTCTGCTCCTCTTGAGTCAGTAAAGCCATCCTCCGCACTTCCATATACGGCCACTCAGCTCCACACTTCACAGTGGTTCCATCTTTTAATGCTGGACACTTGAACTTGTACTGACCCTGTACACATCAAAGTAACACGGGCTATATAGACTATATTTCATTTGTTCATTACAGATTCAATCATTTTCATTTTAGAATACTTCTCATCTAAAAACTGATTTTATAGGTTTATTACTATTACTGGGCAATATGATGACAGCAGTATACATGCCATATAAACGTCCTATAGCTTACATTTTGT
>CM067474.1:4199651-4223572 GCA_034552555.1 Semaprochilodus insignis | reverse complement strand
TATATATATATATATATATATATATATATATATATATATATATATATGTATAAGCAAAACCAGCGTTAACATTGGCGTATGAGTTTGGAGTATGAGTTTAACAGGTTGCATCATCTTACAAATTGCTCTCAGGTGGGACATTGTAGTCTAAGGTGTGTTTTAAGAGGAGTGAGATGTCTAAACTTTGGTGATACGGGTGTAGTGATTTGGCTGGTGTAGTGATACTGGTGTAGTTACTGGTGTTATGATTTGGCTGTTTTTTTTATGTTGCCTCAGAGATAAAAGACATCCTTGTGACTTGCAAACTCAGCAGTTTCTCAACATAAGACTTTCCAAAGCCTCTAGAGGCAGACCCTTAAGAAATCCACTGAAACTGCACTTTCCCTCCATAATCAAACTGTGCTAGAATTATTCTGTTAATTGTTTTGTCGATGGTTTGTTAAAACGACAAAATTTCACTGAATTTCACATTTTAGAACTGTCGATTTGAGTATGTTGATGTTTTCTTCCACCTCTCTCTCTATATGTTATGATCCTTAAAGTGCAACTCATTTTCTTTAATCAAACTTATTATTAACCTTTTTATACATTATGCCTTGCCCATTTTATTAGCAGCAGTAGCTGCAGTTTTTGGAATTATGATCATGATTTAAAATACTCATCTGACTTATGTTTAACCTCAGGGATTTTAATTTGCTTTTAATTTTTTTGTGTAACCACGCTATTCTGTATTCCCATGTAACCTCTTAGCAGTAGGATTATTAAAGGGTAATATGTTGTTTGAAACCCTAATATAAAGTGGGTATACTTATAATGTAGAATGTATAAGACTTTTTTTTCTGGAGTCTCATGAAGTCTCTCTGGTGAATTTTTTGAAGTCTCTTGGGTGGGTCGCTTGAGTCTCTCGTGAGGCTCGCTCAGATCCCAGAAAAGCTGAACTGGGGAAATCCAACTGAGGCTCTCAAGTCTCAAGACCACACTCTCTCACGCAACGCTCTCACGCTCCACTCCTACCGGAGCTGAGCTGACGAGAAGATGATCAGCGGAAGATGGGTCCCCCAGAAGCAGACTCAGCTAGAAGCTGAGTCCCTTCAAAAGAGCCCTCGAAAGAAATCAAGATTTAGCCAGGGGTCTGCTCACCTGACAGCATTCTGCTGAAGCATCGAGAGCTTCGGACCAAATAAGCCAGCACTGAGTGTACAAGGTGCCATCCCTGTCAGGCAACTGCATGGGTGTACAGACCTCATCCCCTGACCATGCTAAAAGGCCAGGCCAGCCTGCACAAAATAGCTTCCTCTGAGTTTCAGCACACTCATGTAGTGAATGTGATGTATCTGGACTTCCTGTTGTTAATTTTCTCTTCACTTGCTTTTATTAACTTTGTAACTTTACTGTGACCTTCTCTGTTTCCTTTGTTCATAATCTCGTTTGCATTTTGTATGTTTCTGTTGGGTGATATGTCGGGGCTGTGTTTGAATAGTCCCATTGTCATGTAACGACCTTCAATGGGTAGCCTAATTTACTTTCTTGGAGATATCCTGGCTCCTAGACCAGGTGGGCCTAAAACACCTCTATTATAATTACAAAAGGTGGAGGCAGATGCCCATCAACGAGGGGGGCCTGGGTTGTTCAAACAATTAAACTTCTTTTCCTTGACAAAGTCTCCAATCCTGTTCCTCAAGAAACCAACAATTTTGACAGCAGAAGTCAACACTGTTATGCATATATTCATTCAACTCATCATTTAATGTTACATTTACCTTGTTATTAATGTCCTGTCAACAAACTGCTTTTATTAAAACGAGTTTGGATATGTGGCTCAATATTGTGACTAGCGTGCAGATCCCTGATGTCTTGTGTGAACCATGTGATTTGATCAGATGGCAATTATTGTTTGTTTTTTGTTTTTAAAATAAGCTAAATTATGCCGTCTGACATCTAATATTTAAATAACATCTAAGAATATAATTAATTATATACTATAGAATCCGCTACAACTGGCATATAAGCAACCGCTGCTAGTGGCATCTTAACTCTTGCTAACCAAGTCCAGCAGAGTTTTGTGGAAAGTGGAAACATTCAGTGGAACTAGTGGAACATTCAGGTCTATTCTGAGGCCAGTACAGAGAACCAGTATCCAAATCACGAGGGCTGAACCCCAGTATCCAGCTATGGCATACCTGTTCATTGGGAAGGTATTTTCACACACACAATCCCTTTCTTTGATTTGGTTCTGCAACTGCACAAGCTCTATAAAGGTAAGAAAAGAAAGAGAGATAGAATATTAAGCTGTGTCCAGCACATTCCACTGCACAATGCAATTGGCACCAAAATAATGCCTTTGCCATCTGCGTAGAACTACTTGCTGCTCCCCAAGAAATAAAAGTAGCAAATTCGGTTGAATGTGCACTAATACTTGACAAAAACACAGTTAGATGCTCTGACTCGTATAATAGACAATACTTGCAGAAATCCACTTTGTGAGTACATATATCTAATTAAAATATTGAGGTTAGGTGCATAGCGCCACTGGGGGGTAAGGAAACATGAAGGTACAAAATCATAAGGAGAAACAAAACTTTGCATGTGTACAGCAGGGAATTGAAGTTCAAAATAACACCCTGAACTTGTAGACAGTATCTAAAGACTACATTTAAAAAAAAAAAAAAAAGAAAAAAAAGAAATATAAAAATGGATTAGCTTTTAACAAGGAAAACAACTCAACAATTGAACTTATATAGCAAATAATTTTGATAGAATTCACAAAAATAAGGGTAAAATATTATAACTCATATTCATTGTCTTTGTAGAGGCTCCACTGCTCAGAGCTGGTTCATTGCCAGGAGGACTGGGCTGTTTGCTCCTGCCACAAAGGTCTGACATGAAAGAAACACTGTCTCACTCTCACACATCTCCCTAAGTGAAACCGAAACCTAACAAAATGAAACATTTGCCCGAAGGTCGAACACGGTGTTTCACGGCCTTTCATTAATTGTGCCACTTTTTTTTTTCACAAATGAAATGGGCTAAATGTATTTTGTAATTACAAACCTGCAATTTAATTTCATTTAATAATGTAATATTTATTGAACACTGAACATTTTTACCTTCCTATCACACATACCATCAAAGCACAATATGAGTTAAATAAATTTACAAAAAAACCCCACACATTTAATTTGCCCTCCCCCACCATGTACAGTAGAATACAGTATTAAATGAGCATCAAATGAGTAAAAACAAGTACTTTTATTAGCTCCTTGAATAACCTGTTAGGCTATTATGGCCTGTTAGCTGTTATAACTGACTGCTGATAGAATGTAACACGCATCTTCTCTGTATGCCAATAACCAAAAGTGCATCGAAAAAAGTGCAAAAACGGTGGATGAACCCACAACAAATGAACAGTCATCCTCGNATCTTCATGAAAAGTAGCTTCTCTGCTGTTCCTTTTTTCATCAATGACATGAGATGCAGCACTAAACAGTCTCTCACTCTCTGTGCTTGTGCAAGGAGCAGACAAGTACTAGGATGGGAATCGAGAATCGGAATTGTTAAGTCATACACCCTGTCCCAATTCTCGCCCTTGCTTGTGTAATTTGAAGAAATGGGACACCCTACAGCCCTGCACACCTAGCGGGCATGTGCAAATGAGGGGTGCGAGAGTGCAGGTACGCGCTATGGGACAGAGCCATAGAATCAACACTGCAACCTTTCAGTTCTGCCATGTTGCATTGTTTTATAACAGTTGGCGGCTACATTTCTAAAATTTTGTTTATTTTGTCAACTTCTTATTTTCACTGTGCAGTGTAAGCAATTGCAGGATGCTTGCTACAGTACAAATTGAAGGAATCTATTGCTCACGCAAGCATTTAGGTGCTTAGTGCAGTTTAGGGGTCCTGTACACGCTGTTGTATTACTGGGTGCTGTGTACAGCCACATAGGCAGAGCTGACGAAACTTGTTTTTATGCTTTCAGGTGAGCAGAACTGATTAAGAGTGGTGAACACTGATGCTATATGATTGTGTATGACATTAACAGAATAGTAGTAGCAAATGTGAGTCATATGCTGGTTTTGTAAGTGAGTAATTGCTAATCAGAGTAATCAGTATTGCTTAACCCAGCAGTAAAAGCGTTAATGACATGTTTGGCGCTTTCAGCGAGTAGCCTGCAAAACGTGAATTAAGAAACGAAACATTGTGTAAAAGCATTCTGTAAAAGTTTATAGTGTTGTTTGCTTGTAGTCAGTGTATATCAGTCCTTACAGATATTAAAAGTATCCGTAGTGCAGCTTAGGGGTCCTGTACATGTTGTTGTATTACTAGGTGCTGTGTACAGCCAAACTGGCAGAGCTGACGAAATTTGCTTTCAGTTCATGGAGAATACAAGTAAAAACCCCACATACGTATGGAGGCTCTTTATTTCCCACCTTGTGTGTAACAAATCTGGAGGCACCGCTGGGACTTTTGTAATGCTAAACCTCAAGCAGCCGCTGGGAAATGTGTGTTCCAAGGCTAAAATGCACACGGGCAGTGTCACAACCAGGCGAGCGTTAGTTAAAGCCATTAAAGCCATTACAGAATCCATAATTAATGAGGAAGAGGAGGACATGGCTAAACAGTATCTTGCTTCACTGTTGCTAGTGATTGATCCACATAAAGAGAGTCAAGTCAGCACAGAGGAAGGAGAAAACCCAGGTCTAGAGTAGGGAAGGGACAAAACGACAAACTCTCATATGCAAACATAATGCACCAGATTGATAGAGGACTGAATAAAGGATACAGTGAAAGCAGTCAGCCCGGGTTTGAACATTTGTGATATGCTAGAGATCAAGAGTGATCACACCCTCCACCAACTTAAGACAAGTTTGAAAGGACATTTCAAAGACGATCTGTACAATCTCACCTGTACCATCGATTAGTGAACATAGCTCAAGATGTTCATGAATCTCCTCAAATCTTCTTATTCAGAGTTAAAAGAGAGGTTAATACTTGCATCCAGAGAGTGAGGTGGTGACGAGCAGTATAGCCCTGAGCTCATCCACAAGAAATTCTTAAGGTCAGTTAGCACTGGACTTTTTTCAGTAATCATATAAAGTTCCAGATGAAGCCCTATTTGGACGGTCAGAGAGTGACAGACAAGATACTTATTGACAAGATGAATGAGGCAGCAAGTGTAGAGTCTGAAAGACAGTCAAAGCAAAAGAAAAACCTGAGCAATAAAGTTCCCAAAGTGAGCGAGTTATGGTGGAGGTGCAGCAATGACAGGATTCCAAGAACAGTCGACTGAAGTTGTGAAATCGAAAACACGTAGACCCTCTGCCATAGTCAGTGGAAGAGACACTGACCTCTACAAAAAGGTTACACTGCTAAGAGAAGAGGTGGCTGAGATGAGAAAATGCCTTACAAATTTCCAAGACTCTGCCCACTCAGGAAAAGGGAACATTTCACGAGGATGCCACAACAGTAAAGAAGTGGGAATTGGTGATCAGTGTGAACACTGTTTTAGGTACGGACAGTCTGGGCATTTATCGAGGGTTTACAGGGGCCCCAGAAGATTAACAAGAAAAATGGACAAAGTCAACGTAGCAGCCAGTACAGTAGCTGGACCATCATTTTTAAGCTACATAAGCCATGACAATAATGTGCTGGACTGTCATGGTGAGCAGACTAAACAGTGTGGGCCTGAACAAGACCAAGCTCTAAAAGCTACTGAACATCACTTATGTTGGTCACCTCTCCCTACTACGCCGACAGACAAATCTACTGGCCCTAATAGGAAAACAAATTATGGTAAACTACTTCTTTGATGGTGTAGCCACACAAGCACTGTGGGACACAGGGTCGCAGGTCACTGTTATTAACGACCGGTGGAGGCAGATGTCCTTCACGCACGTTAAGTTGCATAGGATGGATGGGCTTTTAGATGAAAGTGAGACCCTTATTGTTAGAGCAGCAAAGCAAACACCATACCCTTAGGCTGGGTGGAACTTAAGTTCCAGCTTCGGTCAAACAGTAGCCGGCAGCCAGAGCTGTTGGTGCCAGTGCTAGTTTCTAATGAGCCAGGAGTTGCAGAATCACCATCATTGGCTACAACGTGACTGAGCACTTGATGAGTAAAGGCACAGAACGGCTGCCTGATGTGGCTGCTGAAGTGGTGAGTGATGCTTTTTCCATTGACTCTAAAAAGGCGGAAGTGCTAGTACAACTTGTATGTTATAAGGAGGGAGTTGTAGGAGTTGGGATAAGGACAGTAATTCCAGCAGGCCAGACCGAAGAAGTCAGATGTGGTGTGAGGATAGTACAGGGCCAGTAGAGACCTTTAAGTGGCCAGATTAGCACTGCAGAGACAGTTGTTTGCCTGCAAAAAGGGCGCTGGCCTAGGATTGCTATTTCAGTCACGAATACTAGCAGCCACAATATTCTGCTGAAAATTAAAGCAGTGTATCCAGTAGAGGCAAAACCAGTTAATGTTGAGCCATAGGAAATTCTTGATCAGAGACAGCTTACTCCAAAGCAGAATAACCATGGCCAGAGAAAGGAAGATAAGACCACAAATTTCCAGACAAACCAACATACGCCTGTAGCCGTGGGATACGGAGCACACAATTGCTATCTTTGGGGTTCTTTTATTTGCTAGTGACTTTGCTTAGTTTCTCACTTTAACACTCGTGTGTCCAGTATCAAACAAAAGAAAAAATGAATTAATACATAAATACGGCAGTGGTACACAACTGTAACAGAAAACAGTAACAGGGGAAAACAGACAAAACAGAAACAAGAGAAAGTGAGTACAATAACTAAAAGCAGAGCTACAGATAAATTAAAACCAAAAAAACAACAAAAAATAACTCATGTCCCATATACCCCAGAGACTCCCCTCCTTAGTTGTCAATGGCATTCTGTAATGTAACCAAGTGTTTCATTTCACTCATATCGTGAAATAATGAGGACCAGCCTGAAATGGCGGACAAACAGAGTAGAAACTGATATTAAGAAACATCTGCAAAAGACACATTTTCTAAAAAGAAAATACATTCATCCTCACTCTACAGAAACAGTTTACATTAATCTTAGGTGTATAGCACACTAAACAGGTGAAGGCTGAAATAATTACCACTGGATTTGCCTCTCAGAGTCTCTTTTAACCCGTCAATGTGCTCCAGCAACGCTGGTCTAGAAACTCACATTTGGGGCTCTCTTAATCACACAAGAAATTAATCACATGAGCGCATCTTAAAGGGCCAGTGTCACACAGAACAGCATGAACATATATGCAATCAAATGATGAATGATTTTACAAAGTGTTTCTAAACTGATAGTGATCCTATTCTCTATCTAGCTACACGCCTATAGAAGAAAAACTGTGGGACCCGCCTGTAGCTGTTGGCCACTTGACACCTGAACAACAAAAGCAGGTGAGGGAAATGCTAAGAGAAGAGTGCAGGGCTTTCTCCTGGGATGAAAATGACATAGGATGCATTCCGTCCCTACAGCTGGAGATCAGACGGAAAGTCACCACCCCTGTAAGGCATATGTACACTTCTGTACTTAAACCCCTCCACAAAGAGCTCAAAGAGTATCTAGAAGATCTACTATACAAGGGTTGGATTAAACAGTTGTGGTCTCCATACTCATCCCCAGGGGTGTGTGTGCACAAGAAAGTTGGGAATTTACGGTTATGTGTGGATTATCGTGATCTTAACCAGAAGCCCATTCCGGATCGACACCCCATCCCCAGGATGCAAGACATGCTGAACAGTCTCAGTGGTAATGCATGGTTCTCTGTCCTAGTCTAAGGCAAAGCCTATCATCAAGGCTTTCTAGAGGAAAACAGCAGACACAGTACAGCCTTCATTACACCCTGGGGCTTATATAAGTGGGTCCGGATCCCTATGGCTTTGTCTTCAGCTCCAGCAGAGTTCCAGTGCAGCATGGAGGAGTGCCTCTCTGGCACTGAGAGATGAGACCTGTCAGAGACCTGTCAGTCATACTTGGATGACAACCTTGTACACAGCGAAACATTTGAGGATCATCTTTATGATTTGAGAGACGTGTTGCGTTACTATCAGGCACATGGAGTGAAGCTCACCGCCAAGAAATGTGAGGTGTTTAAGGATAAAGTGAAGTTTCTGGGCAGGATAGTATCAAAAGTGGGTTACACCATGGACCAGTCTGAGCTTGCTCCAGTACAGGCACTGAAAGATCGCATATATGAGACAGTGGGAGATGTGAGAAATCTACTTGGGTTTATCTTCTATTATCGCCCATATATACCAAATTTTTCAGGAAATTGCTTCTCCGCTTTATAGCCTGCTGTCAGGTGGGGAAAATTCTGGGAGTAACAGATGTGACAAAACAGTAGGTAAAGGTGGTGGGCAGCAGAAGAGAGGTGACTAACTGCCATCCTGTCAGCCAGTCTCCTGGATAAAACAGCACCAAAAAGTCCTTTGTGAACGTATAGAATTTCTCCTCAAACCCCCATCTTGGGCCATCCAGATATTGAAAAGCCATTTGTGCTTCATTGTGATGCCTCTCAAGAAGGACTGCACCAAAAGCAGCAAGGGAAGTTGAAGGTAATAGGCTATGGGTCGAGGACGCTCACTCCACCAGAGAAGAACTTCCATCTTCACTCAGGAAAGTTGGAGCTCCTGGCCTTAAAATGGGCTATATGCGAGTGATTCAGAAAGCATTTATATTATATTCCTTCCTTTGTGGTCTACACGGACAACAACCCGCTAACATATATACTCACCACAGCAAAACTGAATACTACCACACATCGATGGGTGGCTGAATCGGCTGACTTTCATTTTTCAATCAAGTATCGTCCAGGGAAGACCAATGGGGATGCACATTGCTTGTCACGCATGTCCTTGGATATGGAACAGTATATGCATGCATGCTCACAGGAAGTTCAGCCCAGAGTGATTGCCACAGTCACACAGACACTTCAACTCGAGACCCAGGAACACACTTCATGGTTGTGCCCTCTCACTATTGTGACAGCCTTTGTAGAGGGTGAGCAGAAACGATACCCCAAGAAGATATCCAAAAAGCCCAGGAACAAGACCCAGTATGTCCTGAAAAGTCACTGGCCAGCATTACAAGGGAAACATCAACAAAATGAAATTCCAGTACTGGCAAGGGAGAAAAGCCAGCTATATGTCAATGAAAATGGTATTTTGTATCAGAAATCTGCCATTCGAACCCAGCTAGTAGTGCCTAAGAAGTTCCATCAGTTAGTATATAAGGAACTGGATGAGGACATGGGGCACTCCTGAGTTGAACGAACACTGAACCTAATCCGAGACAGATTCTATTGGCCATACATGCAGAAAGACGTGGACCACTATGTGACCAGGGTATGTAGTTGTTTGAAACAGAAACGCCCACACAAGCTAACTAGAGCACCCCTGGTCAATACTGTAACCACTTATCCTTTCGAAATGGTGTCGGACAAGTAGAGAGGTTCAATCGAACTCTCCTGTCTATGCTTCGGAACCTGACAGAAGAAGCTAAGGCAGACTGAAAGAGTTCTCTTGCGAAAGTGGTCCATGCATACAACTGTACGTGATGTGAGGCCACAGGGTTTGCTCCGTACTACCTTCTGACAGAGATCATGTGGGAATCAAACGAAGTATCAGAAGAAGCATGAGATATTGGAGGAAGTGACCAGTTCAAAAGATGAAATTCGCTGGGGAATCATTACCAGTGCACCAGCAGCGACATCTGGTCTTAGTCGGCACCAGCAAGGGACAGAAGCTGTTGAAATTCAACCACTAGCTCCAGCGGAGGAACCAGAAGCAAGCAATCACAAAGGGGGTGAAGAACAAGGTGAACTAAGAAGGATGGATCAAGTCCATGAGTTTGAGGAGGCAGCTGATCTAGAGCATGTAGGAGAGTAGGAGGATGCCGCAGCAAACCTGGAGGAGTCATCAGAGGAAGAAGGCGAGAATGATACTCAAACCATGGCACGCCCTGCAAGAAAGTATCCTTCCAGACTTAGGAACCCACCTAAGGTCATTATATATGGCAGATTAGGTCAACCTTCAGTCACACACAGATTCTAGTAACAGACTAAGAGTAGATGATTGAAGTTTGTTGTAACAGTTCAAGTTCATGTTCTCAGCTGGAGTAAAATATAGTTCATAATTCATATGTTGCTATTTTGCATACATTTCAGTTTGAGTTACAGTAGTGCATTTCCCACCAGACATTAGACAGTTAACACACAAATAGATACATAGACACAGTAAGACACATGTGTACAATTAATGGGAAAGGAATTATGGAAGCGCAAGATTAAGGTGTTTTTGTTGCCTGAGGTCCATAACTCTTCTGTTGATGGCAGACTGGTAGAATGTGCAATGTCAGGACAACATTTATTTTGGAGGTGAGAGTGTAGGACTAATTTATTATACATTATACATTTCTAAAATTTCTTTGTTTTGTCAACTTCTTATTTTCACTGTGCAGTATAAGTAATTGCAGGACGCTTTGCTATGGGACAAATATAAGGAATCTATTGCTCACATAGGCATTTAGGTGCTTAGTGCAGTTTAGGGGTCCTGTACACGTTGTTGTATTACTGGGTGCTGTGTACAGCCACATAGGCAGAGCTGACGAAACTTGCACTGTTTTTATGCTTTCAGGTGAGCAGAACTGATTAAGAGTGGTGAATATTGATGCTATATGATTGTGTATGACATTAACAGCATTGTAGTAGCAAATGCGAGTCGTATGCTGTACCTACCTGCGTGCCATCTGTGACAGGTCGGGAAAGCGGCCTTGATGGGCTCTCCATTATCCAAGAGGATTGTCACTCTTGGGGATGGGGACTTTTGAGAGATAGCCATCTAACTGCTGAGCGATTGAGTTTGTCATCTGCCTGCTACTTGGGTTATTCTCTTGGAGAATAATGTTGAACACTCTTGGCCCAATTGCCCAAGCCCAAAATGATTGAACCAATTAAATTCAAGTAATTGCTTACAGTTTTGCAGACCAGATGAATGTAAACAGCTGTAAAAATGAATTTTATTGGTGAACTTGCAGACAGTCTTTCACAAGAAGAAGAATCAATATTGTTCCACTCAGCACTGACGGCTTCCAACAGCTAAAACAGTTTAAACCTCTTTTTATTTGCCATGAATGAACGTTAAACAGGTCTAAACACAAACATTTCTTCTGTTTAACTAACTGAACTACTTTCATCACAGTGTGGTGACACCACAATTCATATTGTCAGTACATTCTTCTGCTACATTAATTTACCTGCAGCACTGTGTCAACGTCTTACTTCATACTAGTAAACCATATGGACTGTCACCAGTGTTACCTAAAGAAGCTATTAAACATAAACAACAGAGTTTGCTGTTAACAGATAGTCATCAGTTCATTCTAAATAAGAAAACAGTACACAGAACATGTTTTACTAGGATCAGTTAAACAGTCCTAACAGATAAACAGATTAACAGTTAAGCAGATTTCCACAGGAGGCAGATTTGGCAGCTGATTTCTTTAGTTTATCTGAAACTGAATGAAGAGGACAGTATTTTCCTCCTCTGTGCTGGTAATGTTCTCCTCTCTCTGTCTCTCTCTCTGCTCATCAGAGCTGAAGTGTTTTTGCAAGTGGTCTCAGCGCTGTTTGATTGGTTATTAGGACTGAATCTTCAGTGTAAATGTGATTTCCACCACTGGTTATAGGTTGATATCCAGTGTTACATATTTCCTGGTAGTGAGGCCTGCTGTTCAAACAGACAGAGAGAGAGAGGTCAGAAAAGTTCTCTCATCACCCCTCTTCTCTCTTACACACACTACCTACCACCCACCACCCTTTCTCTTACACCCACAAGTTTCAGCTCTTTACATGCATCTGGTCTGCAAAACTGTGAGCAGTTGCATGAATTTAATTGGTTCAGTCATTCATCATCCATCACTTACAACCATCTCAATAAAAATGAGCATAAATTATATATTGCTGGAATTGTCTTGAGAGCTGCTGTGAACTGTAGCCGGTTCTCACTGTAACCACTTAAAAAGTCTTGCATGTGGTCTCTCTGTACTGTGTTCCACTGCACAGCACAGGGACCCCAAACCTCACACTCCATTGTACCGAGAGACAGTCAGTGACAGCATTAGCATATTATTAGCATACAAACATGAAAACAATCTTTATTCACAGAGGAGTAACTCACACAGTAAAACAGAGGAGTAACTGAAAGTGTAAAACACTTAATGCATAGACTGAATTAAGATTGAATTATATATATATTCAAATATGTCCCTTTTAATTTAAGTTAAATCAGCCTTAAGCACAGTCTGTGTCTGTGTCCAGTGTGAAACACTATTGACCACATGGCCGTGAAACACTTCAGCAGACCTTTTATATCTAATTATGTTCATGCATGGAGATGATAGAAGTGTATTACATACAGATTTAAAGGCTGACTGTCTCACAGTCTGCATAAACAGGAATGTACTGCTAACTCTAACTTCTCCACTGCATGACACATTTAAACTGTCATTTTATTAACATACCACATCATTCTACACGTCTGTTTGTAGTGAACATCGCTGTACAGTAAATGTAATAGAGAGGTATGAGGTTTAATGTGAAAAGGACTGGATGGTGTTTTCTGTATCTCCTTACAGCTACTGGACCAATGACTGCAGTGCTCACCTTCAAAATGTCCAATCAGCTATGAGACTGGGCTGGTACGTACACTGAACAAACAAGTTCACCAGACCTCATTACCTCACTGTCTCGTCGTCTAAGCAGCAACAATGATCACGCTCCTCACCACTCTTAGCCTGCTTACAACAGGTGAGTGTATAAAATACTATCTACTGTATATCATACTAACACTTCTACCAGAGCTATAAAACCTGTTTACACTCTTTTTCCAGTGCACACTGACGTCTCTGGGCTTCAGGTACAGACAGTGAGGAGTGGAAATCATGTCACCATCAAATGTGATGAAAACCTTATCAAAGACCAGAAAACTCAGTATTTAGCTTGGTACAAGCAGAGTTTAGGAAATGTGCCGGAGCCTGTACTGAGACTGTTTGGAGATGAAAGGAAACCCAGATTTATACCAGGTTTTAATGATGGCCGTTTCACTGTGGATGAAGAAGTATTTGATCTCAGTATTAACGGAATAAAGGAAAAAGATGCTGGAACATATTTCTGTGGAAAAGTAAAGATGAATTTTGTAGAGTTTGGATCTGGAACTCTGTTGTTTCTTCAAGGTAAACAGCGCTCTCTAACTTCACTGTTCTCTCTGTAAGTTTGAATTCTGATTATTTAATTCCAGCTCAGGGTTTTATGTTCACTTGTGTTTCATACCACTCATCATTGTTAGTGTTATTTCTGCCTGTTTATTGTTTTTATGAATTCATTTTAAAGCTGAGGAGACGGACCCCCGTCCTCTGACTGAAATGGTTATCAAGACCGGAGAGTCTGTTACACTCCAGTGTTCAGTACAGTCTCTTACTTCAGACTGTTCAGGAGAACACAGTGTGTACTGGTTCAGACACGGATCAGGAGAATCTCATCCAGGAATCATTTACACTCATGGAAACAGGAGTGATCAGTGTAAGAACAGCTCTGAGACTGATTCTTCTACACAGAGCTGTGTCTACAAACTCCTCAAGAGGAACCTCAGCCTCTCTGAAGCTGGAACTTACTACTGTGCTGTGGCTGCATGTGGACAGATACTGTTTGGAAATGGAGCTGAAGTTAATGTACAAGGTGAGAACATTGATAGAGCTTCGGTTCTGTATTGAAATTTCTCTGCATGTTAAAGTTTAGCATCTTTGTACTGTTGTTTTAGACCACATCACCTGATTTAATCCAGTATATATATTTGATCTTTTCAGAGAATAACAGGTGGCTTGTTATCAGCTTGACAACAAATGTAATATCAGTTATTGTGATTGTGGTTCTGGTTGGATTTCTACTTAAGAGTCAACGGAATGGTTAGTTTTTGTTTTTAGTTATACTTTAAATTAATTCCACCAAAATTCATATCACTTTCTACATGTAAAACATTAATTAAGGTCATTATTGTTCTTTAAAAGGTTCTTCTATCAGCTGTCCCAGCCGCACTGATCAGGTAATCATGTCTATCATCTGCGTTCATATTGTTGATTACGAGGGTGTTACTGCATTTGTAACAGCTGCTCTCAGTGTGATCTGTAATGGATTATAATGACTCTTATTGTGTCTCAGGTTGAGGACACAGAAGGTTTAAACTATGTTGCCCTGAGATTTTCTAAGAAACTCACCTCCAGAGCACCCAGAGCCAAGGAGAGTCCAGTCATGTATTCACAGGTCAAACACAGCTCATGAGAAATGGATACAGACCGTCACCATAATAGACACAGCACCATAATGGACCATATGTATTTTAAATACAACTGTGATCATCAAGTAGTTCAGACATGGGTATAGATAAGAGGTGAGGGGTTCGTGTTTCACCCCATGTTTTTGGGTAGATGTGAATTTCTGCACTGTCATTGCTTTTGGTACAGGCAACCCTTATGCATGAAAGATGTACTGGAATAGCAGTGTGTACAGAGGACATCATCTTTCCTCCTCCTACACTGTGATAGACTGAGCTAACTCAACTTTCTAATGCATAAAAATCAGAAAGAAAAGTAGGACCCATGTGTGATCATGTGTTTATATGACACCCATGTATGTTATGTGATGCTATGAAGACAGCAAATCAGAGACATGTGTGAGTGTAAGGAAATAAATCAGATACATTTATATTAGTTATTTCTTCTTTATCTTTGAACTCACATACAATAAGGGAATAGCTGCTTGGGCAGAAGAATATTGTATTAAATATGATAATAATAAAGTTCATGTCATGACAGTTTCTATTGCACTGTTTGGTGAACTATCCTACACAAAGGCTCAGGCTTATGAAGTTTAGAAAGAAGCCTCTTACAATGCTAGATTATGACTGTGAATAATGAGAGAGAGATTAATGTCTGTTTAACATGTAATATTCATAGTACAATGTATAATTTTACTATATAGTTATATGATATACTTATATAAATATTATGTCTATATAATTTGGTTACACTTAAGAACGTTCACAAAATTAAAAACACAGTTTAAGAATGTTTGTATAATAAATAACCCTTATCAGCACATTGGTAGTAACACTTCCTTAACCCTACTTGTATGGTGGGGTAGATGGTATGCGTCCTCACCTCCACAAAAAAATAAATACATTAACATACGACACTGAAGTCAAACAAAGAGATACGCCTACACTGGAATAACTGCTGTAAGCCACAACTCAGTCAGTCACAGCTGCATGTATTCAGAACTAGTGGTGAAGTCTGCACTATATAGGTTTACACTGTGGAATTCATTCTTTGTATAATTGAGAGTGATTTAATTTATAATAAGACTCATTTGTATACCAGTTGCTAAAGTCATTTTAATGTTTATGTAAATAAACATTTTTAATAAAATCACTCCTGCAGAACTAAATGAAACGTGTTGTGTGAAGTTTTAATCCTGATTAATATAAAATAATGATCCTGATTAACTTTAACCAGAACTGGAATGTTTTGTACAGTATGTAAAAGTACTATTATAAGCATTGAAAGGTAATTTCTGGGTGTTGATTTCATATGCTGGTGGCATCTTATTGGCTGTCTCAGTGAAGGGGGCAGGGTAGGGGGTGTGGTTATTATGCAATGTTGGAGAGCACAACAATGGCTGATGCAGAGCCCAGGATGAAGAGATCATACATGTTCAACTGGTTTAAGCTTGTTTATGAGATACACTTTATTGCCACATACAGTTTAGATGATTAGACTTTTTGGTGAATGCACAATAATGGATAATAAATATAGCTATAAAATGCAATGCATTTTTATACGTGTCTATAGACATGTTTATGTAGCATTATTAAAGCATTATAGTATCTTATGAATGTCTTCATAGATTCTAATAGACACGGTATTCATGGAAAGTGTTACTGAAGTTTGTAGGTAGAAACTAAATCTAAACAGCACAGGGGCTACATCTCAGCAGCAGTAATGTTAGGCTTGGATAGCTTTTATGGTTTAATCTTTACAATTATTATAGAGGCTGTTTTGTTGGTATTATACAAAATTCTTGTATCTGCATTTTTGAAACTTATTTTTTTATACACACATTTTAATTTAAAAATCCATTATGTGGAAAGTTCATGACGAACAGACCAATGGAAGTAGGCCAGGATTACTTGGGAACAATGTTACTGTAGCTTCCACTGATATTTAGTAATGTTTTTTGTTGTTCTGTAGAGTTATCATTTTAGAGATGTGGGGTTTTAATATGGTGTGCACGGTTGCAGACATTGTTGATCCCAGCCTGATTCAGACTGTAAGAACAGTGGCACACAAAATCAGCACTCAGAAATGACAGAGGAATAAATGACAGGATAAAACAAAACAAAGACTGAATGAAGGTATTACTGAACTTTCTACTCTTTATGTTGGCCTTTAGAGAACCATATTAAAGTCAACAGTTATGTATGGCACTGGGCTGGTATTTCCCCTGAACAGACCTCATTAACCTCACTGCCTCTAAGCAGTTGATGTCTAAGCAGCAACTATGATCAGGCTCCTCACCACTCTTTGCCTATTTACAACAGGTGAGTGACATTTTCAATGCTTCCATATAAAATATTAATACTATATGATTTATATTACTAATGCTAGTAATCTATAATACAAATGCTAATTAAAGTATTGCACACTTTTTCCAGTGCACACTGACGTCTCTGGGCTTCAGGTACAGACAGTGAGGAGTGGAGATAATGTCACCATCAAATGTGATGAAAACATTATCAAAGACCAGAAAACTCATTATTTAGCTTGGTATAAGCAGAGTTTAGGAAATGTGCCAGAGCCTGTACTGAGAGTGTTTGGAGGTGGAAGGAAACCCAGATTTACACCAGGTTTTAGTGATGGCCGTTTCACTGTGGATGAAGAAGTATTTGATCTCAGTATTAACGGAATAAAGGAGGAGGATGCTGGAACATATTTCTGTGGAAAAGTAAAGATGAATTTTGTAGAGTTTGGATCTGGAACTCTGTTGTTTCTTCAAGGTAAACAGCGCTCTCTAACTTCACTGTTCTCTCTGTAAGTTTGAATTCTGATTATTTAATTCCAGCTCAGGATTTTAGAGTCTGTTACACTCCAGTGTTCAGTACAGTCTCTTACTTCAGACTGTTCAGGAGAACACAGTGTGTACTGGTTCAGACATGGATCAGGAGAATCTCATCCAGGAATCATTTACACTCATGGAAACAGGAGTGATCAGTGTAAGGACAGCTCTGAGACTGATTCTTCTACACAGAGCTGTGTCTACAAACTCCTCAAGAGGAACCTCAGCCTCTCTGATGCTGGAACTTACTACTGTGCTGTGGTTGCATCTGGACAGATACTGTTCGGGAATGGAGCTGAAGTTAATGTACAAGGTGAGAACATTGATAGAGCTTCAGTTCTGTATTGGGATTTCTCTTCTCTTTGTTTATGAATACATCATCTGATATTAATACTAGGATTACATCTTTTATCATTTCAGAAAATAACAGTTGGATTATCATCACCTTGATAACTCTGAATGTAATATCTGTTATTGTGATTATAGTTCTTCTTAAGAAGCAGCACAATGGTAATTTTATTTTTGGAGCCGCTATAAAACGATTACACCAAACATTAAATAACTTTGTTGTATGTAAACATTATGTCAGTCATATTTAATAGGTTTGATATTTTTATGTATAGGTGCTGAGAATGACCATCCAAGCCACATTAAAATGGTAATCACATCTACCATCTGCCTTCTTCACATAAATACACATTTGTTCTGGAATCTGTACATGTATTATTATAACTATGACTAAATATCTGCAGAGCTGATGTTGTTTTTACTCTACACTGATATTGTTTGTGGTCTGTAATGGATAGTAATGACTCTTGTTGTGTCTCAGACTGAAGACACAGAGGTCTTAAAGTATGCTGCTCTGGGAGTCCAGGACAGTCAAGACCTGTATTCAAAAGTGGAATATAGCTGATGAGAAACGGGTACAAACCACAATGACAACAAAACAATGAAATAATAATTAGTTTATGGAAATCATTTGTATTTAAGTACAATTTAATAGCAAATAGATACAACCAAAGAGAAACTGCTAAACAGGAATGAAATCTTTTCTGGTGAAAAAACATAGTACCAGACTACTGAGATGTTGGAATGAGTGAAAAAGTGGAACCATAGCTTTGCGAATCAGTAGGTAGCACCTTTTAAAGGGACCTGTTTCACTTTTATTCACTTCATTATACAGTATCTATCTGTGCTCTTTGAAGGACACCTAGGAAGAGAATAAAAGGAATATCTTAATGCAGTGTTGAAATATAGAATGTTGTGTTTTTAGGGCAAATTAATTGCACCATATTTCCTAATTCTCACATCTGGGTGGGGCTTCCTTTTCTTGATTTCTGGAGAGAATTCTTGATCATTTGATCAAGACAAAAGACAACATAAAAGCTCAGAGCTAATCAGTGAAGGTACGGAGAGAGATACTAACTGCTGTTACAGGACTGCTTCAGTGCCCACAAGTATGTTTATATCACATAGCTTGTGGTCGTCTTTATGCCTGCGAGGACCACCTCAACACCACAATGGTACCATGACCACCACCTTCTGGCTCATCTCTGCCACAACACTGACAACATATAGTGCAGGGCTTGTGGTACACAAACCAAGAGTCTATGTAAGAATTGTTCTGAGGGTCATTATAGCTTTAGATTTATTGTAATAAAATAAGCCTAATAATAATATTTGACCCACTGTACGTGGTATGGGGGTGCATGTGGCAAAAATGTGCGTGGCTGTGCACCTCTGAACAGCTGTAACTTCACTGCACTCTTCGTACTTCATTCAAAAGGACTGAATTTGAAGGAAGATGGTGCAGCCAATAGCATTTGGTGTTCATGTGGTTTGTTTTATGTGGGTGAAACTTCTCAGGAGGTGCGAACGAGGGTTTGTGAATACTGTAGTGCCATAAGGAGGTTCTGTCAGCAATCTGGTAGCGCAGCATTTTAAAGATGGGTCATTCAGTCTGTGAGTTTTTTATTTTGGTATAGAGCAAGTAGTGGAAGAAGATGGGGGGTAAAACTGATACATTTTCTAAGTCTAGGGAAATCTATTAAATGGGACTTCACTTGGAAATGGACTATATGATGTTTTATTGAATGTACTGCCCCTGTTTACCTTTCTAGGTTCTGACTGGGTGATTGAACTAATAGGAAGTAATGTTTCTTATCTGTGTTTAGGCCACTAGATGGGGTAGAGATGGAGATTGGATCCCCCCTTCGCCCCCCATTAGTGGATCTCATCTTTTTTATGGCTTTTTTATTTAAAAAATATGGCTTTTCAGACAGAATGGCAACTTAGTATCCAATTAATGATCTGAACTGCGGTCTATGCAGTGACTATGGTGGACCACACATAGAGGAATTGCTGTTTGGTATGTGATATTTTAAGTGTTGGGCATGTACAATATTTTAAGGCATACATGCCTTAACAGTCAGGATTCTTCTCTGTTCTCTTTGACTACTTCTAATAGCAACATTGTTTCAGCATTCTTTCTCAGATATGAGATATGAAATATAAGATTCTTTTCTTCAGTGAAATCATCTGACGATGTTGAACTTAAAGAGTAAACAGTGAGACAAGGAGATGATGTGACAATAAAATGTGACCCACAAACAGCAAAGGGCAAATGGTTTAGTTTGGTATAAGCAGAGTATTGGAAAGGTGCCTCAGGATGTTGTGACAACATTTGAACAGGTACAGGTTTGCTCAGCCAATTGAAAGCGACCACTTCAGTATGTTTGTGGATGAAGAAAGGGTCGATCTCAACACATATAGAGTCAACAAGGACGACAGAGTATAATTTTGGGAAAAGGAAAGTCAAATGTTGTGGAGTTTGAATCTGGGACTGTTTTAGTTTTTGAAGGTCATGCTACAGAAACACATGCTACTTCTATTCTTTCATCTTTGGTAATGCTTAGAGATATTAACATAAGATAATACCTCAGCCTCTCTGATGTTGGAGCTTACTACTGTGCTGTGGTTGCATGTGAGGAGACAGTCTATAGAAAAGGTACCAGTTTAAACTAAAAGGTAATTGATTCAAGGACACATACTATTACTAATACTGTGAGATATACTGTGACGTATCAGAACGTCTTCTAACACCTTTAAACACCTTAATACTGATGACTTTATTCTTCCACACAGGTGATAACTACACTGAACAGATCCATGTGTTTGTTTTTCTCTGAAAAAGTTGGATTTGTTGCTTTGCTTGTTGGTGTACTGACATGACTTCATAGTGACATCACATTTAGAAAGCATAAAAAGATAATCAGGCCAAAAATGATTCATTAGAACACACAGGCATGTTTCTTGTACCTGTTGATAATCTGTTGTAATGTACAATTGTGGTTTCCAGCTTCTCAGTTAATCATGTCAATGTAAATTAACATTCATTTGTTGTAGCTTAAATGCAATGCTTTACACTCCAATCTCCTATTCACTGCTCGTTCCTATTTATGGAATATGGATCAGAGTTTTTTATTTATAAGTTTGTTATCTCTGTGTTACCTTTCTGTCCTTTGAATAAAGTCTTAAAATGTCCATCTGGAGATCATTCTGTTTACACACACACACACACACACACACACACAGCCTCTCATTACTGCTCACTGGCCCCAACTCTAGTAGCAGGTAGCCTGATACTGCAGTAGCTTAGCATGCTACATTCTCAGCACATTCAAATTCAAATTTGAGGTGGGTACATTTTGGAGCCTCAGACCCCATGTCTCCCTTGTGGATTAGATCCACTTTTACCAGGACAACACACCACCACCACGTCAGTGTAACTGCAGTGCCGAGAATGATCCACCACCCAATTAATACCTGCTCTGTGGTGGTCCCGTGGGGGCTCTTTACCCCTAAAAAACAGAGTGAAAGGGGGATTAAGAAAGTATACAGAGAATCAGATGGACTACAGTCTGTAACTGTAGAACTACAAAGTGTAGCTATATGGTAAGTGGAGCTGATAAAATGGACAGTGAGTGTAGATACAAGGAGGTGCACCTAATGAAGTGGCTGGTTGGTGTATGTTCTGCGGGGCTTTAAGCAAGACGAGGAATAGAAGTTCAGCTGCATTTCATCAGGAATTGGGAGGAATTCTAAGACATTATATCTACTGTGTCCAGCTATAATGAAATATACAGGAGGAAAGAAGCATGTTGTTAGTAACCCGGGCTTACTTTATTAGTGGCCTTAACCCTCTGGGGTATGAAGACATTTTTTCAAGTTTTGCATCATTGGCATCTTCTTAAATTTGCTTTTCGATATGATTTGACATGATATTGTATGTTTCATATCATGTTCAGAACAATCTCAGCTCTCTCTGTAATGAGAAACCACTGCAGTCACTCCAGCAGCTACGAACTCTTTGTGCACCATTTCACATGTGTCTCTGATGCTGATGGAATGAGGGATTTCTGATGAGGTGGGTCCATTGGTCACACAAATGCCAGATGTCAGTTATGCACAATCTGTACATAATATATATCAATATATGCTGGATATGAGGTGAGTTTGTGGATGCTAGAGGATGAACTAAGGCATGGCATGTTGTAGTCATTGTCACTGACAGCACAGCCTGCTGTTTCATTTGAACTGGTGACATGTTTCTGATGTAGTGTTCCTAATAGTGATGTCTAATGCTGTTCCAGGATCTTTTGTGATGTCAAATATGGAGATCCATTGTTTTTCTATTGTTATTATTATTGTGTTGTCAGGTATGTGCTTTGAACATGGCTTTGTGACTATAGATATCATTAATGCTAGCGGTAGTCAATATGTACCACAGAGCGTGTTGAGAGTGAGCTGACAGTTCTTAAACAATAGTGTAAGTCTTCAAGATAATATCCAGCACAGACACTGAGGTGGACCATCAAGGCAGTACTGTCTGATATAGTGGACAGTGAGTGGACACAGTGTTTAAACACTCTGATCCACTTACACCAGCAGAACACACACTAACACACCACCACCATATCAGTGTCACTGCAGTGCTGAGAATGATCCACCACCCACATAATACCTGCTCTGTGGTAGTCCTGTGGGGGGTGACCTGACCATTAAAGAACAAGAGGGCGGGGGGGGGGGGGGGGGGGGTTAACAGAGCATGCAGAGAAACAGATGGACTACAGTCTGTAACTGTAGAACTACAAAGTGCATGGTGGTAAGTAGGGCTGATGAAATGGACCGTAAGTACAGTGCATGTGGTGTATTGGGAGGTGGCTGCTTGGTGTATAAAGCAACACACAGACTCAAATAAGAATTCACTTTGTGCTTCAGTCACTTTTACCCCAGTTTAACACTTTAAAGAGCAAAGCTGTTTCCTTCAGCTGTAAAGCTACTTCTGGTATGAACCACATGATACGAACCACATGATATTATTTCCTGTTTAATATCTGACCAATCAAAACAGCTCACAGCTTTAACACGTCCATTCAGGCCACACATGAGGCCTCTTTTACTACTGAACACACAAGAGATCAGAACATTAGCTCTCACTGTCTCTCTGTCTAAACAGGAACAATGACGGGATTACTGTTCACTCTTTGGCTGTTTGGAACTGGTAAGTGATATTTTGAAGGTTAATATGTTTATATATCACAGACAATCTGTTACAGTCCTGCTACACTTCTAGTCCAATTAAATAGTTTGTTGTAATTTTAAGTGCAAAAACAGAATCTACAGAGAACAAACATCAGTTTTCTTTATAACATAATAAACATACAAAACATATAAAAAAACCCAGCAAATATAAAATGTGCAATAATATTTGCACATGGCACATTTTATGTTTAATGCTTAAATAAATACTAATAATTAAAATCTGCATTAAAATCTGCAGAAGCATGTACCCTGTAGAGGCTGCGTTAACAGAGGTGTACAGATGTACAACTATAAATATCTGGTTTATTTCAGTCATTTTTAGTCTTTAAAAGTTATTTAGTTTTGTTTTGTTTTGTTTTCTCTCCAGTGAAAACGTCTGACAACACTGAGCTTCAAGTACAAACAGTGAGGCGGGGAGACAATACAACAATAAGATGTGACCAAAAAGCAGAACAAAAAGAATTAGCTTGGTATAAAGAGAGTTTAGGAAAGCTGCCTCAGTATGTGGTGAGAAGAGCTGCAAAAGAACCGAACTCTTCTCCAGCATCTAAACCAGGTGGAAATCTCAGATATAATTCAGGATTTAATGATGGTCGCTTCAGTGTGGATGAAGAGAAGTTTGATCTCAGCATTAAAGGAGTTAAAGAAGAAGATATAGGAATATATTTCTGTGGAAATGGAAAGCCACTTAGTTTGGAGTTCATATCTGGAACCCTTTTGCTGTTTGCAGGTAACTGTGTGCACATCTGTTGTAACTGTTGTTTGTTCTGTTCATTGATATCAGCATTCTTTCTCTTCACCTTCTACATTTATTCATCTATTTTAAAGAAGAGAAGACTGATCATCATCCTCCACCTGAACCTGATAAACTCCAGTGTTCAGTACAAACAGTTACTTTGAGCTGTTCAGGAGAACACAGTGTGTACTGGTTCAGACACGGATCAGGAGAACCTCATCCAGGAATCATTTACACTCCTCCGTACACCAGTGATGAGTGTGAGAAAAGCTCTGAGACTGATTCTTCTACACAGAGCTGTGTCTACAAACTCCCCAAGAGGAACCTCAGCCTCTCTGATGCTGGAACGTACTACTGTGCTGTGGCTGCATGTGGACCTGAAACTAAATCTACTGGA
>CM067474.1:4153580-4177553 GCA_034552555.1 Semaprochilodus insignis | reverse complement strand
TCCAGTAGATTTAGTTTCAGGTCCACATGCAGCCACAGCACAGTAGTACGTTCCAGCATCAGAGAGGCTGAGGTTCCTCTTGGGGAGTTTGTAGACACAGCTCTGTGTAGAAGAATCAGTCTCAGAGCTTTTCTCACACTCATCACTGGTGTACGGAGGAGTGTAAATGATTCCTGGATGAGGTTCTCCTGATCCGTGTCTGAACCAGTACACACTGTGTTCTCCTGAACAGCTCAAAGTAACTGTTTGTACTGAACACTGGAGTTTATCAGGTTCAGGTGGAGGATGATGATCAGTCTTCTCTTCTTTAAAATAGATGAATAAATGTAGAAGGTGAAGAGAAAGAATGCTGATATCAATGAACAGAACAAACAACAACAGTTACAACAGATGTGCACATAGTTACCTGCAAACAGCAAAAGGGTTCCAGATATGAACTCCAAACTAAGTGGCTTTCCATTTCCACAGAAATATATTCCTATATCTTCTTCTTTAACTCCTTTAATGCTGAGATCAAACTTCTCTTCATCCACACTGAAGCGACCATCATTAAATCCTGAATTATATCTGAGATTTCCACCTGGTTTAGATGCTGGAGAAGAGTTCGGTTCTTTTGCAGCTCTTCTCAACACATACCGAGGCAGCTTTCCTAAACTCTCTTTATACCAAGCTAATTCTTTTTGTTCTGCTTTTTGGTCACATCTTATTGTTGTATTGTCTCCCCGCCTCACTGTTTGTACTTGAAGCTCAGTGTTGTCAGACGTTTTCACTGGAGAGAAAACAAAACAAAACAAAACTAAATAACTTTTAAAGACTAAAAATGACTGAAATAAACCAGATATTTATAGTTGTACATCTGTACACCTCTGTTAACGCAGCCTCTACAGGGTACATGCTTCTTCAGATTTTAATGCAGATTTTAATTATTAGTATTTATTTAAGAATTAAACATAAAATGTGCCATGTGCAAATATTATAGCACATTTTATATTTGCTGGGTTTTTTTATATGTTTTGTATGTTTATTATGTTATAAAGAAAACTGATGTTTGTTCTCTGTAGATTCTGTTTTTGCACTTAAAATTACAACAAACTATTTAATTGGACTAGAAGTGTAGCAGGACTGTAACAGATTGTCTGTGATATATAAACATATTAACCTTCAAAATATCACTTACCAGTTCCAAACAGCCAAAGAGTGAACAGTAATCCCGTCATTGTTCCTGTTTAGACAGAGAGACAGTGAGAGCTAATGTTCTGATCTCTTGTGTGTTCAGTAGTAAAAGAGGCCTCATGTGTGGCCTGAATGGACGTGTTAAAGCTGTGAGCTGTTTTGATTGGTCAGATATTAAACAGGAAATAATATCATGTGGTTCGTATCATGTGGTTCATACCAGAAGTAGCTTTACAGCTGAAGGAAACAGCTTTGCTCTTTAAAGTGTTAAACTGGGGTAAAAGTGACTGAAGCACAAAGTGAATTCTTATTTGAGTCTGTGTGTTGCTTTATACACCAAGCAGCCACCTCCCAATACACCACATGCACTGTACTTACGGTCCATTTCATCAGCCCTACTTACCACCATGCACTTTGTAGTTCTACAGTTACAGACTGTAGTCCATCTGTTTCTCTGCATGCTCTGTTAACCCCCCCCCCCCCCCCCCCCGCCCTCTTGTTCTTTAATGGTCAGGTCACCCCCCACAGGACTACCACAGAGCAGGTATTATGTGGGTGGTGGATCATTCTCAGCACTGCAGTGACACTGATATGGTGGTGGTGTGTTAGTGTGTGTTCTGCTGGTGTAAGTGGATCAGAGTGTTTAAACACTGTGTCCACTCACTGTCCACTATATCAGACAGTACTGCCTTGATGGTCCACCTCAGTGTCTGTGCTGGATATTATCTTGAAGACTTACACTATTGTTTAAGAACTGTCAGCTCACTCTCAACACGCTCTGTGGTACATATTGACTACCGCTAGCATTAATGATATCTATAGTCACAAAGCCATGTTCAAAGCACATACCTGACAACACAATAATAATAACAATAGAAAAACAATGGATCTCCATATTTGACATCACAAAAGATCCTGGAACAGCATTAGACATCACTATTAGGAACACTACATCAGAAACATGTCACCAGTTCAAATGAAACAGCAGGCTGTGCTGTCAGTGACAATGACTACAACATGCCATGCCTTAGTTCATCCTCTAGCATCCACAAACTCACCTCATATCCAGCATATATTGATATATATTATGTACAGATTGTGCATAACTGACATCTGGCATTTGTGTGACCAATGGACCCACCTCATCAGAAATCCCTCATTCCATCAGCATCAGAGACACATGTGAAATGGTGCACAAAGAGTTCGTAGCTGCTGGAGTGACTGCAGTGGTTTCTCATTACAGAGAGAGCTGAGATTGTTCTGAACATGATATGAAACATACAATATCATGTCAAATCATATCGAAAAGCAAATTTAAGAAGATGCCAATGATGCAAAACTTGAAAAAATGTCTTCATACCCCAGAGGGTTAAGGCCACTAATAAAGTAAGCCCGGGTTACTAACAACATGCTTCTTTCCTCCTGTATATTTCATTATAGCTGGACACAGTAGATATAATGTCTTAGAATTCCTCCCAATTCCTGATGAAATGCAGCTGAACTTCTATTCCTGGACTTAAAGCCCCACAGAACATACACCAACCAGCCACTTCATTAGGTGCACCTCCTTGTATCTACACTCACTGTCCATTTTATCAGCTCCACTTACCATATAGCTACACTTTGTAGTTCTACAGTTACAGACTGTAGTCCATCTGATTCTCTGTATACTTTCTTAATCCCCCTTTCACTCTGTTTTTTAGGGGTAAAGAGCCCCCACGGGACCACCACAGAGCAGGTATTAATTGGGTGGTGGATCATTCTCGGCACTGCAGTTACACTGACGTGGTGGTGGTGTGTTGTCCTGGTAAAAGTGGATCTAATCCACAAGGGAGACATGGGGTCTGAGGCTCCAAAATGTACCCACCTCAAATTTGAATTTGAATGTGCTGAGAATGTAGCATGCTAAGCTACTGCAGTATCAGGCTACCTGCTACTAGAGTTGGGGCCAGTGAGCAGTAATGAGAGGCTGTGTGTGTGTGTGTGTGTGTGTGTGTGTGTGTGTGTGTGTAAACAGAATGATCTCCAGATGGACATTTTAAGACTTTATTCAAAGGACAGAAAGGTAACACAGAGATAACAAACTTATAAATAAAAAACTCTGATCCATATTCCATAAATAGGAACGAGCAGTGAATAGGAGAGTGGAGTGTAAAGCATTGCATTTAAGCTACAACAAATGAATGTTAATTTACATTGACATGATTAACTGAGAAGCTGGAAACCACAATTGTACATTACAACAGATTATCAACAGGTACAAGAAACATGCCTGTGTGTTCTAATGAATCATTTTTGGCCTGATTATCTTTTTATGCTTTCTAAATGTGATGTCACTATGAAGTCATGTCAGTACACCAACAAGCAAAGCAACAAATCCAACTTTTTCAGAGAAAAACAAACACATGGATCTGTTCAGTGTAGTTATCACCTGTGTGGAAGAATAAAGTCATCAGTATTAAGGTGTTTAAAGGTGTTGGAAGACGTTCTGATACGTCACAGTATATATCACAGTATTAGTAATAGTATGTGTCCTTGAATCAATTACCTTTTAGTTTAAACTGGTACCTTTTCTATAGACTGTCTCCTCACATGCAACCACAGCACAGTAGTAAGCTCCAACATCAGAGAGGCTGAGGTATTATCTTATGTTAATATCTCTAAGCATTACCAAAGATGAAAGAATAGAAGTAGCATGTCTTTCTGTAGCATGACCTTCAAAAACTAAAACAGTCCCAGATTCAAACTCCACAACATTTGACTTTCCTTTTCCCAAAATTATACTCTGTCGTCCTTGTTGACTCTATATGTGTTGAGATCGACCCTTTCTTCATCCACAAACATACTGAAGTGGTCGCTTTCAATTGGCTGAGCAAACCTGTACCTGTTCAAATGTTGTCACAACATCCTGAGGCACCTTTCCAATACTCTGCTTATACCAAACTAAACCATTTGCCCTTTGCTGTTTGTGGGTCACATTTTATTGTCACATCATCTCCTTGTCTCACTGTTTACTCTTTAAGTTCAACATCGTCAGATGATTTCACTGAAGAAAAGAATCTTATATTTCATATCTCATATCTGAGAAAGAATGCTGAAACAATGTTGCTATTAGAAGTAGTCAAAGAGAACAGAGAAGAATCCTGACTGTTAAGGCATGTATGCCTTAAAATATTGTACATGTCCAACACTTAAAATATCACATACCAAACAGCAATTCCTCTATGTGTGGTCCACCATAGTCACTGCATAGACCGCAGTTCAGATCATTAATTGGATACTAAGTTGCCATTCTGTCTGAAAAGCCATATTTTTTAAATAAAAAAGCCATAAAAAAGATGAGATCCACTAATGGGGGGCGAAGGGGGGATCCAATCTCCATCTCTACCCCATCTAGTGGCCTAAACACAGATAAGAAACATTACTTCCTATTAGTTCAATCACCCAGTCAGAACCTAGAAAGGTAAACAGGGGCAGTACATTCAATAAAACATCATATAGTCCATTTCCAAGTGAAGTCCCATTTAATAGATTTCCCTAGACTTAGAAAATGTATCAGTTTTACCCCCCATCTTCTTCCACTACTTGCTCTATACCAAAATAAAAAACTCACAGACTGAATGACCCATCTTTAAAATGCTGCGCTACCAGATTGCTGACAGAACCTCCTTATGGCACTACAGTATTCACAAACCCTCGTTCGCACCTCCTGAGAAGTTTCACCCACATAAAACAAACCACATGAACACCAAATGCTATTGGCTGCACCATCTTCCTTCAAATTCAGTCCTTTTGAATGAAGTACGAAGAGTGCAGTGAAGTTACAGCTGTTCAGAGGTGCACAGCCACGCACATTTTTGCCACATGCACCCCCATACCACGTACAGTGGGTCAAATATTATTATTAGGCTTATTTTATTACAATAAATCTAAAGCTATAATGACCCTCAGAACAATTCTTACATAGACTCTTGGTTTGTGTACCACAAGCCCTGCACTATATGTTGTCAGTGTTGTGGCAGAGATGAGCCAGAAGGTGGTGGTCATGGTACCATTGTGGTGTTGAGGTGGTCCTCACAGGCATAAAGACGACCACAAGCTATGTGATATAAACATACTTGTGGGCACTGAAGCAGTCCTGTAACAGCAGTTAGTATCTCTCTCCGTACCTTCACTGATTAGCTCTGAGCTTTTATGTTGTCTTTTGTCTTGATCAAATGATCAAGAATTCTCTCCAGAAATCAAGAAAAGGAAGCCCCACCCAGATGTGAGAATTAGGAAATATGGTGCAATTAATTTGCCCTAAAAACACAACATTCTATATTTCAACACTGCATTAAGATATTCCTTTTATTCTCTTCCTAGGTGTCCTTCAAAGAGCACAGATAGATACTGTATAATGAAGTGAATAAAAGTGAAACAGGTCCCTTTAAAAGGTGCTACCTACTGATTCGCAAAGCTATGGTTCCACTTTTTCACTCATTCCAACATCTCAGTAGTCTGGTACTATGTTTTTTCACCAGAAAAGATTTCATTCCTGTTTAGCAGTTTCTCTTTGGTTGTATCTATTTGCTAAATAAACATTATTAAATTGTACTTAAATACAAATGATTTCCATAAACGAATTATTATTTCATTGTTTTGTTGTCATTGTGGTTTGTACCCGTTTCTCATCAGCTATATTCCACTTTTGAATACAGGTCTTGACTGTCCTGGACTCCCAGAGCAGCATACTTTAAGACCTCTGTGTCTTCAGTCTGAGACACAACAAGAGTCATTACTATCCATTACAGACCACAAACAATATCAGTGTAGAGTAAAAACAACATCAGCTCTGCAGATATTTAGTCATAGTTATAATAATACATGTACAGATTCCAGAACAAATGTGTATTTATGTGAAGAAGGCAGATGGTAGATGTGATTACCATTTTAATGTGGCTTGGATGGTCATTCTCAGCACCTATACATAAAAATATCAAACCTATTAAATATGACTGACATAATGTTTACATACAACAAAGTTATTTAATGTTTGGTGTAATCGTTTTATAGCGGCTCCAAAAATAAAATTACCATTGTGCTGCTTCTTAAGAAGAACTATAATCACAATAACAGATATTACATTCAGAGTTATCAAGGTGATGATAATCCAACTGTTATTTTCTGAAATGATAAAAGATGTAATCCTAGTATTAATATCAGATGATGTATTCATAAACAAAGAGAAGAGAAATCCCAATACAGAACTGAAGCTCTATCAATGTTCTCACCTTGTACATTAACTTCAGCTCCATTCCCGAACAGTATCTGTCCAGATGCAACCACAGCACAGTAGTAAGTTCCAGCATCAGAGAGGCTGAGGTTCCTCTTGAGGAGTTTGTAGACACAGCTCTGTGTAGAAGAATCAGTCTCAGAGCTGTCCTTACACTGATCACTCCTGTTTCCATGAGTGTAAATGATTCCTGGATGAGATTCTCCTGATCCATGTCTGAACCAGTACACACTGTGTTCTCCTGAACAGTCTGAAGTAAGAGACTGTACTGAACACTGGAGTGTAACAGACTCTAAAATCCTGAGCTGGAATTAAATAATCAGAATTCAAACTTACAGAGAGAACAGTGAAGTTAGAGAGCGCTGTTTACCTTGAAGAAACAACAGAGTTCCAGATCCAAACTCTACAAAATTCATCTTTACTTTTCCACAGAAATATGTTCCAGCATCCTCCTCCTTTATTCCGTTAATACTGAGATCAAATACTTCTTCATCCACAGTGAAACGGCCATCACTAAAACCTGGTGTAAATCTGGGTTTCCTTCCACCTCCAAACACTCTCAGTACAGGCTCTGGCACATTTCCTAAACTCTGCTTATACCAAGCTAAATAATGAGTTTTCTGGTCTTTGATAATGTTTTCATCACATTTGATGGTGACATTATCTCCACTCCTCACTGTCTGTACCTGAAGCCCAGAGACGTCAGTGTGCACTGGAAAAAGTGTGCAATACTTTAATTAGCATTTGTATTATAAATTACTAGCATTAGTAATATAAATCATATAGTATTAATATTTTATATGGAAGCATTGAAAATGTCACTCACCTGTTGTAAATAGGCAAAGAGTGGTGAGGAGCCTGATCATAGTTGCTGCTTAGACATCAACTGCTTAGAGGCAGTGAGGTTAATGAGGTCTGTTCAGGGGAAATACCAGCCCAGTGCCATACATAACTGTTGACTTTAATATGGTTCTCTAAAGGCCAACATAAAGAGTAGAAAGTTCAGTAATACCTTCATTCAGTCTTTGTTTTGTTTTATCCTGTCATTTATTCCTCTGTCATTTCTGAGTGCTGATTTTGTGTGCCACTGTTCTTACAGTCTGAATCAGGCTGGGATCAACAATGTCTGCAACCGTGCACACCATATTAAAACCCCACATCTCTAAAATGATAACTCTACAGAACAACAAAAAACATTACTAAATATCAGTGGAAGCTACAGTAACATTGTTCCCAAGTAATCCTGGCCTACTTCCATTGGTCTGTTCGTCATGAACTTTCCACATAATGGATTTTTAAATTAAAATGTGTGTATAAAAAAATAAGTTTCAAAAATGCAGATACAAGAATTTTGTATAATACCAACAAAACAGCCTCTATAATAATTGTAAAGATTAAACCATAAAAGCTATCCAAGCCTAACATTACTGCTGCTGAGATGTAGCCCCTGTGCTGTTTAGATTTAGTTTCTACCTACAAACTTCAGTAACACTTTCCATGAATACCGTGTCTATTAGAATCTATGAAGACATTCATAAGATACTATAATGCTTTAATAATGCTACATAAACATGTCTATAGACACGTATAAAAATGCATTGCATTTTATAGCTATATTTATTATCCATTATTGTGCATTCACCAAAAAGTCTAATCATCTAAACTGTATGTGGCAATAAAGTGTATCTCATAAACAAGCTTAAACCAGTTGAACATGTATGATCTCTTCATCCTGGGCTCTGCATCAGCCATTGTTGTGCTCTCCAACATTGCATAATAACCACACCCCCTACCCTGCCCCCTTCACTGAGACAGCCAATAAGATGCCACCAGCATATGAAATCAACACCCAGAAATTACCTTTCAATGCTTATAATAGTACTTTTACATACTGTACAAAACATTCCAGTTCTGGTTAAAGTTAATCAGGATCATTATTTTATATTAATCAGGATTAAAACTTCACACAACACGTTTCATTTAGTTCTGCAGGAGTGATTTTATTAAAAATGTTTATTTACATAAACATTAAAATGACTTTAGCAACTGGTATACAAATGAGTCTTATTATAAATTAAATCACTCTCAATTATACAAAGAATGAATTCCACAGTGTAAACCTATATAGTGCAGACTTCACCACTAGTTCTGAATACATGCAGCTGTGACTGACTGAGTCGTGGCTTACAGCAGTTATTCCAGTGTAGGCGTATCTCTTTGTTTGACTTCAGTGTCGTATGTTAATGTATTTATTTTTTTGTGGAGGTGAGGACGCATACCATCTACCCCACCATACAAGTAGGGTTAAGGAAGTGTTACTACCAATGTGCTGATAAGGGTTATTTATTATACAAACATTCTTAAACTGTGTTTTTAATTTTGTGAACGTTCTTAAGTGTAACCAAATTATATAGACATAATATTTATATAAGTATATCATATAACTATATAGTAAAATTATACATTGTACTATGAATATTACATGTTAAACAGACATTAATCTCTCTCTCATTATTCACAGTCATAATCTAGCATTGTAAGAGGCTTCTTTCTAAACTTCATAAGCCTGAGCCTTTGTGTAGGATAGTTCACCAAACAGTGCAATAGAAACTGTCATGACATGAACTTTATTATTATCATATTTAATACAATATTCTTCTGACCAAGCAGCTATTCCCTTATTGTATGTGAGTTCAAAGATAAAGAAGAAATAACTAATATAAATGTATCTGATTTATTTCCTTACACTCACACATGTCTCTGATTTGCTGTCTTCATAGCATCACATAACATACATGGGTGTCATATAAACACATGATCACACATGGGTCCTACTTTTCTTTCTGATTTTTATGCATTAGAAAGTTGAGTTAGCTCAGTCTATCACAGTGTAGGAGGAGGAAAGATGATGTCCTCTGTACACACTGCTATTCCAGTACATCTTTCATGCATAAGGGTTGCCTGTACCAAAAGCAATGACAGTGCAGAAATTCACATCTACCCAAAAACATGGGGTGAAACACGAACCCCTCACCTCTTATCTATACCCATGTCTGAACTACTTGATGATCACAGTTGTATTTAAAATACATATGGTCCATTATGGTGCTGTGTCTATTATGGTGACGGTCTGTATCCATTTCTCATGAGCTGTGTTTGACCTGTGAATACATGACTGGACTCTCCTTGGCTCTGGGTGCTCTGGAGGTGAGTTTCTTAGAAAATCTCAGGGCAACATAGTTTAAACCTTCTGTGTCCTCAACCTGAGACACAATAAGAGTCATTATAATCCATTACAGATCACACTGAGAGCAGCTGTTACAAATGCAGTAACACCCTCGTAATCAACAATATGAACGCAGATGATAGACATGATTACCTGATCAGTGCGGCTGGGACAGCTGATAGAAGAACCTTTTAAAGAACAATAATGACCTTAATTAATGTTTTACATGTAGAAAGTGATATGAATTTTGGTGGAATTAATTTAAAGTATAACTAAAAACAAAAACTAACCATTCCGTTGACTCTTAAGTAGAAATCCAACCAGAACCACAATCACAATAACTGATATTACATTTGTTGTCAAGCTGATAACAAGCCACCTGTTATTCTCTGAAAAGATCAAATATATATACTGGATTAAATCAGGTGATGTGGTCTAAAACAACAGTACAAAGATGCTAAACTTTAACATGCAGAGAAATTTCAATACAGAACCGAAGCTCTATCAATGTTCTCACCTTGTACATTAACTTCAGCTCCATTTCCAAACAGTATCTGTCCACATGCAGCCACAGCACAGTAGTAAGTTCCAGCTTCAGAGAGGCTGAGGTTCCTCTTGAGGAGTTTGTAGACACAGCTCTGTGTAGAAGAATCAGTCTCAGAGCTGTTCTTACACTGATCACTCCTGTTTCCATGAGTGTAAATGATTCCTGGATGAGATTCTCCTGATCCGTGTCTGAACCAGTACACACTGTGTTCTCCTGAACAGTCTGAAGTAAGAGACTGTACTGAACACTGGAGTGTAACAGACTCTCCGGTCTTGATAACCATTTCAGTCAGAGGACGGGGGTCCGTCTCCTCAGCTTTAAAATGAATTCATAAAAACAATAAACAGGCAGAAATAACACTAACAATGATGAGTGGTATGAAACACAAGTGAACATAAAACCCTGAGCTGGAATTAAATAATCAGAATTCAAACTTACAGAGAGAACAGTGAAGTTAGAGAGCGCTGTTTACCTTGAAGAAACAACAGAGTTCCAGATCCAAACTCTACAAAATTCATCTTTACTTTTCCACAGAAATATGTTCCAGCATCTTTTTCCTTTATGCCGTTAATACTGAGATCAAATACTTCTTCATCCACAGTGAAACGGCCATCATTAAAACCTGGTATAAATCTGGGTTTCCTTTCATCTCCAAACAGTCTCAGTACAGGCTCCGGCACATTTCCTAAACTCTGCTTGTACCAAGCTAAATACTGAGTTTTCTGGTCTTTGATAAGGTTTTCATCACATTTGATGGTGACATGATTTCCACTCCTCACTGTCTGTACCTGAAGCCCAGAGACGTCAGTGTGCACTGGAAAAAGAGTGTAAACAGGTTTTATAGCTCTGGTAGAAGTGTTAGTATGATATACAGTAGATAGTATTTTATACACTCACCTGTTGTAAGCAGGCTAAGAGTGGTGAGGAGCGTGATCATTGTTGCTGCTTAGACGACGAGACAGTGAGGTAATGAGGTCTGGTGAACTTGTTTGTTCAGTGTACGTACCAGCCCAGTCTCATAGCTGATTGGACATTTTGAAGGTGAGCACTGCAGTCATTGGTCCAGTAGCTGTAAGGAGATACAGAAAACACCATCCAGTCCTTTTCACATTAAACCTCATACCTCTCTATTACATTTACTGTACAGCGATGTTCACTACAAACAGACGTGTAGAATGATGTGGTATGTTAATAAAATGACAGTTTAAATGTGTCATGCAGTGGAGAAGTTAGAGTTAGCAGTACATTCCTGTTTATGCAGACTGTGAGACAGTCAGCCTTTAAATCTGTATGTAATACACTTCTATCATCTCCATGCATGAACATAATTAGATATAAAAGGTCTGCTGAAGTGTTTCACGGCCATGTGGTCAATAGTGTTTCACACTGGACACAGACACAGACTGTGCTTAAGGCTGATTTAACTTAAATTAAAAGGGACATATTTGAATATATATATAATTCAATCTTAATTCAGTCTATGCATTAAGTGTTTTACACTTTCAGTTACTCCTCTGTTTTACTGTGTGAGTTACTCCTCTGTGAATAAAGATTGTTTTCATGTTTGTATGCTAATAATATGCTAATGCTGTCACTGACTGTCTCTCGGTACAATGGAGTGTGAGGTTTGGGGTCCCTGTGCTGTGCAGTGGAACACAGTACAGAGAGACCACATGCAAGACTTTTTAAGTGGTTACAGTGAGAACCGGCTACAGTTCACACCAGCTCTCAAGACAATTCCAGCAATATATAATTTATGCTCATTTTTATTGAGATGGTTGTAAGTGATGGATGATGAATGACTGAACCAATTAAATTCATGCAACTGCTCACAGTTTTGCAGACCAGATGCATGTAAAGAGCTGAAACTTGTGGGTGTAAGAGAAAGGGTGGTGGGTGGTAGGTAGTGTGTGTAAGAGAGAAGAGGGGTGATGAGAGAACTTTTCTGACCTCTCTCTGTCTGTTTGAACAGCAGGCCTCACTACCAGGAAATATGTAACACTGGATATCAACCTATAACCAGTGGTGGAAATCACATTTACACTGAAGATTCAGTCCTAATAACCAATCAAACAGCGCTGAGACCACTTGCAAAAACACTTCAGCTCTGATGAGCAGAGAGAGAGACAGAGAGAGGAGAACATTACCAGCACAGAGGAGGAAAATACTGTCCTCTTCATTCAGTTTCAGATAAACTAAAGAAATCAGCTGCCAAATCTGCCTCCTGTGGAAATCTGCTTAACTGTTAATCTGTTTATCTGTTAGGACTGTTTAACTGATCCTAGTAAAACATGTTCTGTGTACTGTTTTCTTATTTAGAATGAACTGATGACTATCTGTTAACAGCAAACTCTGTTGTTTATGTTTAATAGCTTCTTTAGGTAACACTGGTGACAGTCCATATGGTTTACTAGTATGAAGTAAGACGTTGACACAGTGCTGCAGGTAAATTAATGTAGCAGAAGAATGTACTGACAATATGAATTGTGGTGTCACCACACTGTGATGAAAGTAGTTCAGTTAGTTAAACAGAAGAAATGTTTGTGTTTAGACCTGTTTAACGTTCATTCATGGCAAATAAAAAGAGGTTTAAACTGTTTTAGCTGTTGGAAGCCGTCAGTGCTGAGTGGAACAATATTGATTCTTCTTCTTGTGAAAGACTGTCTGCAAGTTCACCAATAAAATTAATTTTTACAGCTGTTTACATTCATCTGGTCTGCAAAACTGTAAGCAATTACTTGAATTTAATTGGTTCAATCATTTTGGGCTTGGGCAATTGGGCCAAGAGTGTTCAACATTATTCTCCAAGAGAATAACCCAAGTAGCAGGCAGATGACAAACTCAATCGCTCAGCAGTTAGATGGCTATCTCTCAAAAGTCCCCATCCCCAAGAGTGACAATCCTCTTGGATAATGGAGAGCCCATCAAGGCCGCTTTCCCGACCTGTCACAGATGGCACGCAGGTAGGTACAGCATACGACTCGCATTTGCTACTACAATGCTGTTAATGTCATACACAATCATATAGCATCAATATTCACCACTCTTAATCAGTTCTGCTCACCTGAAAGCATAAAAACAGTGCAAGTTTCGTCAGCTCTGCCTATGTGGCTGTACACAGCACCCAGTAATACAACAACGTGTACAGGACCCCTAAACTGCACTAAGCACCTAAATGCCTATGTGAGCAATAGATTCCTTATATTTGTCCCATAGCAAAGCGTCCTGCAATTACTTATACTGCACAGTGAAAATAAGAAGTTGACAAAACAAAGAAATTTTAGAAATGTATAATGTATAATAAATTAGTCCTACACTCTCACCTCCAAAATAAATGTTGTCCTGACATTGCACATTCTACCAGTCTGCCATCAACAGAAGAGTTATGGACCTCAGGCAACAAAAACACCTTAATCTTGCGCTTCCATAATTCCTTTCCCATTAATTGTACACATGTGTCTTACTGTGTCTATGTATCTATTTGTGTGTTAACTGTCTAATGTCTGGTGGGAAATGCACTACTGTAACTCAAACTGAAATGTATGCAAAATAGCAACATATGAATTATGAACTATATTTTACTCCAGCTGAGAACATGAACTTGAACTGTTACAACAAACTTCAATCATCTACTCTTAGTCTGTTACTAGAATCTGTGTGTGACTGAAGGTTGACCTAATCTGCCATATATAATGACCTTAGGTGGGTTCCTAAGTCTGGAAGGATACTTTCTTGCAGGGCGTGCCATGGTTTGAGTATCATTCTCGCCTTCTTCCTCTGATGACTCCTCCAGGTTTGCTGCGGCATCCTCCTACTCTCCTACATGCTCTAGATCAGCTGCCTCCTCAAACTCATGGACTTGATCCATCCTTCTTAGTTCACCTTGTTCTTCACCCCCTTTGTGATTGCTTGCTTCTGGTTCCTCCGCTGGAGCTAGTGGTTGAATTTCAACAGCTTCTGTCCCTTGCTGGTGCCGACTAAGACCAGATGTCGCTGCTGGTGCACTGGTAATGATTCCCCAGCGAATTTCATCTTTTGAACTGGTCACTTCCTCCAATATCTCATGCTTCTTCTGATACTTCGTTTGATTCCCACATGATCTCTGTCAGAAGGTAGTACGGAACAAACCCTGTGGCCTCACATCACGTACAGTTGTATGCATGGACCACTTTCGCAAGAGAACTCTTTCAGTCTGCCTTAGCTTCTTCTGTCAGGTTCCGAAGCATAGACAGGAGAGTTCGATTGAACCTCTCTACTTGTCCGACACCATTTCGAAAGGATAAGTGGTTACAGTATTGACCAGGGGTGCTCTAGTTAGCTTGTGTGGGCGTTTCTGTTTCAAACAACTACATACCCTGGTCACATAGTGGTCCACGTCTTTCTGCATGTATGGCCAATAGAATCTGTCTCGGATTAGGTTCAGTGTTCGTTCAACTCAGGAGTGCCCCATGTCCTCATCCAGTTCCTTATATACTAACTGATGGAACTTCTTAGGCACTACTAGCTGGGTTCGAATGGCAGATTTCTGATACAAAATACCATTTTCATTGACATATAGCTGGCTTTTCTCCCTTGCCAGTACTGGAATTTCATTTTGTTGATGTTTCCCTTGTAATGCTGGCCAGTGACTTTTCAGGACATACTGGGTCTTGTTCCTGGGCTTTTTGGATATCTTCTTGGGGTATCGTTTCTGCTCACCCTCTACAAAGGCTGTCACAATAGTGAGAGGGCACAACCATGAAGTGTGTTCCTGGGTCTCGAGTTGAAGTGTCTGTGTGACTGTGGCAATCACTCTGGGCTGAACTTCCTGTGAGCATGCATGCATATACTGTTCCATATCCAAGGACATGCGTGACAAGCAATGTGCATCCCCATTGGTCTTCCCTGGACGATACTTGATTGAAAAATGAAAGTCAGCCGATTCAGCCACCCATCGATGTGTGGTAGTATTCAGTTTTGCTGTGGTGAGTATATATGTTAGCGGGTTGTTGTCCGTGTAGACCACAAAGGAAGGAATATAATATAAATGCTTTCTGAATCACTCGCATATAGCCCATTTTAAGGCCAGGAGCTCCAACTTTCCTGAGTGAAGATGGAAGTTCTTCTCTGGTGGAGTGAGCGTCCTCGACCCATAGCCTATTACCTTCAACTTCCCTTGCTGCTTTTGGTGCAGTCCTTCTTGAGAGGCATCACAATGAAGCACAAATGGCTTTTCAATATCTGGATGGCCCAAGATGGGGGTTTGAGGAGAAATTCTATACGTTCACAAAGGACTTTTTGGTGCTGTTTTATCCAGGAGACTGGCTGACAGGATGGCAGTTAGTCACCTCTCTTCTGCTGCCCACCACCTTTACCTACTGTTTTGTCACATCTGTTACTCCCAGAATTTTCCCCACCTGACAGCAGGCTATAAAGCGGAGAAAAATTTCCTGAAAAATTTCCTGAAAAATTTGGTATATATGGGCGATAATAGAAGATAAACCCAAGTAGATTTCTCACATCTCCCACTGTCTCATATATGCGATCTTTCAGTGCCTGTACTGGAGCAAGCTCAGACTGGTCCATGGTGTAACCCACTTTTGATACTATCCTGCCCAGAAACTTCACTTTATCCTTAAACACCTCACATTTCTTGGCGGTGAGCTTCACTCCATGTGCCTGATAGTAACGCAACACGTCTCTCAAATCATAAAGATGATCCTCAAATGTTTCGCTGTGTACAAGGTTGTCATCCAAGTATGACTGACAGGTCTCTGACAGGTCTCATCTCTCAGTGCCAGAGAGGCACTCCTCCATGCTGCACTGGAACTCTGCTGGAGCTGAAGACAAAGCCATAGGGATCCGGACCCACTTATATAAGCCCCAGGGTGTAATGAAGGCTGTACTGTGTCTGCTGTTTTCCTCTAGAAAGCCTTGATGATAGGCTTTGCCTTAGACTAGGACAGAGAACCATGCATTACCACTGAGACTGTTCAGCATGTCTTGCATCCTGGGGATGGGGTGTCGATCCGGAATGGGCTTCTGGTTAAGATCACGATAATCCACACATAACCGTAAATTCCCAACTTTCTTGTGCACACACACCCCTGGGGATGAGTATGGAGACCACAACTGTTTAATCCAACCCTTGTATAGTAGATCTTCTAGATACTCTTTGAGCTCTTTGTGGAGGGGTTTAAGTACAGAAGTGTACATATGCCTTACAGGGGTGGTGTCTTTCCGTCTGATCTCCAGCTGTAGGGACGGAATGCATCCTATGTCATTTTCATCCCAGGAGAAAGCCCTGCACTCTTCTCTTAGCATTTCCCTCACCTGCTTTTGTTGTTCAGGTGTCAAGTGGCCAACAGCTACAGGCGGGTCCCACAGTTTTTCTTCTATAGGCGTGTAGCTAGATAGAGAATAGGATCACTATCAGTTTAGAAACGCTTTGTAAAATCATTCATCATTTGATTGCATATATGTTCATGCTGTTCTGTGTGACACTGGCCCTTTAAGATGCGCTCATGTGATTAATTTCTTGTGTGATTAAGAGAGCCCCAAATGTGAGTTTCTAGACCAGCGTTGCTGGAGCACATTGACGGGTTAAAAGAGACTCTGAGAGGCAAATCCAGTGGTAATTATTTCAGCCTTCACCTGTTTAGTGTGCTATACACCTAAGATTAATGTAAACTGTTTCTGTAGAGTGAGGATGAATGTATTTTCTTTTTAGAAAATGTGTCTTTTGCAGATGTTTCTTAATATCAGTTTCTACTCTGTTTGTCCGCCATTTCAGGCTGGTCCTCATTATTTCACGATATGAGTGAAATGAAACACTTGGTTACATTACAGAATGCCATTGACAACTAAGGAGGGGAGTCTCTGGGGTATATGGGACATGAGTTATTTCTTGTTGTTTTTTTGGTTTTAATTTATCTGTAGCTCTGCTTTTAGTTATTGTACTCACTTTCTCTTGTTTCTGTTTTGTCTGTTTTCCCCTGTTACTGTTTTCTGTTACAGTTGTGTACCACTGCCGTATTTATGTATTTATTCATTTTTTCTTTTGTTTGATACTGGACACACGAGTGTTAAAGTGAGAAACTAAGCAAAGTCACTAGCAAATAAAAGAACCCCAAAGATAGCAATTGTGTGCTCCGTATCCCACGGCTACAGGCGTATGTTGGTTTGTCTGGAAATTTGTGGTCTTATCTTCCTTTCTCTGGCCATGGTTATTCTGCTTTGGAGTAAGCTGTCTCTGATCAAGAATTTCCTATGGCTCAACATTAACTGGTTTTGCCTCTACTGGATACACTGCTTTAATTTTCAGCAGAATATTGTGGCTGCTAGTATTCGTGACTGAAATAGCAATCCTAGGCCAGCGCCCTTTTTGCAGGCAAACAACTGTCTCTGCAGTGCTAATCTGGCCACTTAAAGGTCTCTACTGGCCCTGTACTATCCTCACACCACATCTGACTTCTTCGGTCTGGCCTGCTGGAATTACTGTCCTTATCCCAACTCCTACAACTCCCTCCTTATAACATACAAGTTGTACTAGCACTTCCGCCGTTTTAGAGTCAATGGAAAAAGCATCACTCACCACTTCAGCAGCCACATCAGGCAGCCGTTCTGTGCCTTTACTCATCAAGTGCTCAGTCACGTTGTAGCCAATGATGGTGATTCTGCAACTCCTGGCTCATTAGAAACTAGCACTGGCACCAACAGCTCTGGCTGCCGGCTACTGTTTGACCGAAGCTGGAACTTAAGTTCCACCCAGCCTAAGGGTATGGTGTTTGCTTTGCTGCTCTAACAATAAGGGTCTCACTTTCATCTAAAAGCCCTTCCATCCTATGCAACTTAACGTGCGTGAAGGACATCTGCCTCCACCGGTTGTTAATAACAGTGACCTGCGACCCTGTGTCCCACAGTGCTTGTGAGGCTACACCATCAAAGAAGTAGTTTACCATAATTTTTTTCCCTATTAGGGCCAGTAGATTTGTCTGTCGGCGTAGTAGGGAGAGGTGACCAACATAAGTGATGTTCAGTAGCTTTTAGAGCTTGGTCTTGTTCAGGCCCACACTGTTTAGTCTGCTCACCATGACAGTCCAGCACATTATTGTCATGGCTTATGTAGCTTAAAAATGATGGTCCAGCTACTGTACTGGCTGCTACGTTGACTTTGTCCATTTTTCCTGTTAATCTTCTGGGGCCCCTGCAAACCCTCGATAAATGCCCAGACTGTCCGTACCTAAAACAGTGTTCACACTGATCACCAATTCCCACTTCTTTACTGTTGTGGCATCCTCGTGAAATGTTCCCTTTTCCTGAGTGGGCAGAGTCTTGGAAATTTGTAAGGCATTTTCTCATCTCAGCCACCTCTTCTCTTAGCAGTGTAACCTTTTTGTAGAGGTCAGTGTCTCTTCCACTGACTATGGCAGAGGGTCTACGTGTTTTCGATTTCACAACTTCAGTCGACTGTTCTTGGAATCCTGTCATTGCTGCACCTCCACCATAACTCGCTCACTTTGGGAACTTTATTGCTCAGGTTTTTCTTTTGCTTTGACTGTCTTTCAGACTCTACACTTGCTGCCTCATTCATCTTGTCAATAAGTATCTTGTCTGTCACTCTCTTACCGTCCAAATAGGGCTTCATCTGGAACTTTATATGATTTCTGATAATCAGATTACTGATAAAAGTCCAGTGCTAACTGACCTTAAGAATTTCTTGTGGATGAGCTCAGGGCTATACTGCTCGTCACCACCTCACTCTCTGGATGCAAGTATTAACCTCTCTTTTAACTCAGTGGCTCTGAATAAGAAGATTTGAGGAGATTCATGAACATCTTGAGCTATGTTCACTAATCGATGGTACAGGTCAGATGGTACAGATCCTTTTTGAAATGTCCTTTCAAACTTGTCTTAAGTTGGTGGAGGGTGTGATCACTCTTGATCTCTAGCATATCACGAATGTTCAAACCCAGGCTGACTGCTTTCACTGTATCCTTTATTCAGTCCTCTATCAATCTGGTGCATTACGTTTGCATATGAGAGTTTGTCGTTTTGTCCCTTCCCTACTCTAGACCTGGGTTTTCTCCTTCCTCTGTGCTGACTTGACTCTCTTTATGTGGATCAATCACTAGCAACAGTGAAGCAAGATACTGTTTAGCCATGTCCTCCTCTTCCTCATTAATTATGGATTCTGTAAAGGCTTTAATGGCTTTGACTAACGCTCGCCTGGTTGTGACACTGCCCGTGTGCATTTTAGCCTTGGAACACACATTTCCCAGCGGCTGCTTGAGGTTTAGCATTAGAAAAGTCCCAGCGGTGCCTCCAGATTTGTTACACACAAGGTGGGAAATAAAGAGCCTCCATACGTATGTGGGGTTTTTACTTGTATTCTCCATGAACTGAAAGCAAATTTCGTCAGCTCTGCCAGTTTGGCTGTACACAGCACCTAGTAATACAACAACATGTACAGGACCCCTAAGCTGCACTACGGATACTTTTAATATCTGTAAGGACTGATATACACTGACTACAAGCAAACAACACTATAAACTTTTACAGAATGCTTTTACACAATGTTTCGTTTCTTAATTCACGTTTTGCAGGCTACTCACTGAAAGCGCCAAACATGTCATTAACGCTTTTACTGCTGGGTTAAGCAATACTGATTACTCTGATTAGCAATTACTCACTTACAAAACCAGCATATGACTCACATTTGCTACTACTATTCTGTTAATGTCATACACAATCATATAGCATCAGTGTTCACCACTCTTAATCAGTTCTGCTCACCTGAAAGCATAAAAACAAGTTTCGTCAGCTCTGCCTATGTGGCTGTACACAGCACCCAGTAATACAACAGCGTGTACAGGACCCCTAAACTGCACTAAGCACCTAAATGCTTGCGTGAGCAATAGATTCCTTCAATTTGTACTGTAGCAAGCATCCTGCAATTGCTTACACTGCACAGTGAAAATAAGAAGTTGACAAAATAAACAAAATTTTAGAAATGTAGCCGCCAACTGTTATAAAACAATGCAACATGGCAGAACTGAAAGGTTGCAGTGTTGATTCTATGGCTCTGTCCCATAGCGCGTACCTGCACTCTCGCACCCCTCATTTGCACATGCCCGCTAGGTGTGCAGGGCTGTAGGGTGTCCCATTTCTTCAAATTACACAAGCAAGGGCGAGAATTGGGACAGGGTGTATGACTTAACAATTCCGATTCTCGATTCCCATCCTAGTACTTGTCTGCTCCTTGCACAAGCACAGAGAGTGAGAGACTGTTTAGTGCTGCATCTCATGTCATTGATGAAAAAAGGAACAGCAGAGAAGCTACTTTTCATGAAGATNCGAGGATGACTGTTCATTTGTTGTGGGTTCATCCACCGTTTTTGCACTTTTTTCGATGCACTTTTGGTTATTGGCATACAGAGAAGATGCGTGTTACATTCTATCAGCAGTCAGTTATAACAGCTAACAGGCCATAATAGCCTAACAGGTTATTCAAGGAGCTAATAAAAGTACTTGTTTTTACTCATTTGATGCTCATTTAATACTGTATTCTACTGTACATGGTGGGGGAGGGCAAATTAAATGTGTGGGGTTTTTTTGTAAATTTATTTAACTCATATTGTGCTTTGATGGTATGTGTGATAGGAAGGTAAAAATGTTCAGTGTTCAATAAATATTACATTATTAAATGAAATTAAATTGCAGGTTTGTAATTACAAAATACATTTAGCCCATTTCATTTGTGAAAAAAAAAAGTGGCACAATTAATGAAAGGCCGTGAAACACCGTGTTCGACCTTCGGGCAAATGTTTCATTTTGTTAGGTTTCGGTTTCACTTAGGGAGATGTGTGAGAGTGAGACAGTGTTTCTTTCATGTCAGACCTTTGTGGCAGGAGCAAACAGCCCAGTCCTCCTGGCAATGAACCAGCTCTGAGCAGTGGAGCCTCTACAAAGACAATGAATATGAGTTATAATATTTTACCCTTATTTTTGTGAATTCTATCAAAATTATTTGCTATATAAGTTCAATTGTTGAGTTGTTTTCCTTGTTAAAAGCTAATCCATTTTTATATTTCTTTTTTTTCTTTTTTTTTTTTTTTTAAATGTAGTCTTTAGATACTGTCTACAAGTTCAGGGTGTTATTTTGAACTTCAATTCCCTGCTGTACACATGCAAAGTTTTGTTTCTCCTTATGATTTTGTACCTTCATGTTTCCTTACCCCCCAGTGGCGCTATGCACCTAACCTCAATATTTTAATTAGATATATGTACTCACAAAGTGGATTTCTGCAAGTATTGTCTATTATACGAGTCAGAGCATCTAACTGTGTTTTTGTCAAGTATTAGTGCACATTCAACCGAATTTGCTACTTTTATTTCTTGGGGAGCAGCAAGTAGTTCTACGCAGATGGCAAAGGCATTATTTTGGTGCCAATTGCATTGTGCAGTGGAATGTGCTGGACACAGCTTAATATTCTATCTCTCTTTCTTTTCTTACCTTTATAGAGCTTGTGCAGTTGCAGAACCAAATCAAAGAAAGGGATTGTGTGTGTGAAAATACCTTCCCAATGAACAGGTATGCCATAGCTGGATACTGGGGTTCAGCCCTCGTGATTTGGATACTGGTTCTCTGTACTGGCCTCAGAATAGACCTGAATGTTCCACTAGTTCCACTGAATGTTTCCACTTTCCACAAAACTCTGCTGGACTTGGTTAGCAAGAGTTAAGATGCCACTAGCAGCGGTTGCTTATATGCCAGTTGTAGCGGATTCTATAGTATATAATTAATTATATTCTTAGATGTTATTTAAATATTAGATGTCAGACGGCATAATTTAGCTTATTTTAAAAACAAAAAACAAACAATAATTGCCATCTGATCAAATCACATGGTTCACACAAGACATCAGGGATCTGCACGCTAGTCACAATATTGAGCCACATATCCAAACTCGTTTTAATAAAAGCAGTTTGTTGACAGGACATTAATAACAAGGTAAATGTAACATTAAATGATGAGTTGAATGAATATATGCATAACAGTGTTGACTTCTGCTGTCAAAATTGTTGGTTTCTTGAGGAACAGGATTGGAGACTTTGTCAAGGAAAAGAAGTTTAATTGTTTGAACAACCCAGGCCCCCCTCGTTGATGGGCATCTGCCTCCACCTTTTGTAATTATAATAGAGGTGTTTTAGGCCCACCTGGTCTAGGAGCCAGGATATCTCCAAGAAAGTAAATTAGGCTACCCATTGAAGGTCGATACATGACAATGGGACTATTCAAACACAGCCCCGACATATCACCCAACAGAAACATACAAAATGCAAACGAGATTATGAACAAAGGAAACAGAGAAGGTCACAGTAAAGTTACAAAGTTAATAAAAGCAAGTGAAGAGAAAATTAACAACAGGAAGTCCAGATACATCACATTCACTACATGAGTGTGCTGAAACTCAGAGGAAGCTATTTTGTGCAGGCTGGCCTGGCCTTTTAGCATGGTCAGGGGATGAGGTCTGTACACCCATGCAGTTGCCTGACAGGGATGGCACCTTGTACACTCAGTGCTGGCTTATTTGGTCCGAAGCTCTCGATGCTTCAGCAGAATGCTGTCAGGTGAGCAGACCCCTGGCTAAATCTTGATTTCTTTCGAGGGCTCTTTTGAAGGGACTCAGCTTCTAGCTGAGTCTGCTTCTGGGGGACCCATCTTCCGCTGATCATCTTCTCGTCAGCTCAGCTCCGGTAGGAGTGGAGCGTGAGAGCGTTGCGTGAGAGAGTGTGGTCTTGAGACTTGAGAGCCTCAGTTGGATTTCCCCAGTTCAGCTTTTCTGGGATCTGAGCGAGCCTCACGAGAGACTCAAGCGACCCACCCAAGAGACTTCAAAAAATTCACCAGAGAGACTTCATGAGACTCCAGAAAAAAAAGTCTTATACATTCTACATTATAAGTATACCCACTTTATATTAGGGTTTCAAACAACATATTACCCTTTAATAATCCTACTGCTAAGAGGTTACATGGGAATACAGAATAGCGTGGTTACACAAAAAAATTAAAAGCAAATTAAAATCCCTGAGGTTAAACATAAGTCAGATGAGTATTTTAAATCATGATCATAATTCCAAAAACTGCAGCTACTGCTGCTAATAAAATGGGCAAGGCATAATGTATAAAAAGGTTAATAATAAGTTTGATTAAAGAAAATGAGTTGCACTTTAAGGATCATAACATATAGAGAGAGAGGTGGAAGAAAACATCAACATACTCAAATCGACAGTTCTAAAATGTGAAATTCAGTGAAATTTTGTCGTTTTAACAAACCATCGACAAAACAATTAACAGAATAATTCTAGCACAGTTTGATTATGGAGGGAAAGTGCAGTTTCAGTGGATTTCTTAAGGGTCTGCCTCTAGAGGCTTTGGAAAGTCTTATGTTGAGAAACTGCTGAGTTTGCAAGTCACAAGGATGTCTTTTATCTCTGAGGCAACATAAAAAAAACAGCCAAATCATAACACCAGTAACTACACCAGTATCACTACACCAGCCAAATCACTACACCCGTATCACCAAAGTTTAGACATCTCACTCCTCTTAAAACACACCTTAGACTACAATGTCCCACCTGAGAGCAATTTGTAAGATGATGCAACCTGTTAAACTCATACTCCAAACTCATACGCCAATGTTAACGCTGGTTTTGCTTATACATATATATATATATATATATATATATATATATATATATATATATATA
>CM067474.1:4137282-4153080 GCA_034552555.1 Semaprochilodus insignis | reverse complement strand
TCATTCCTGTTAATCCTAATAGCTAAATACAAGGGGAGTGTTTGGTGTTTGGTGGTGGTTCCTATAGAGCGGACTGCAAGGTCAGTGTCGGGGAGGGCGGCGTGAATACAGAGCCATGTCGTTAGTCACTCCCCATACATAAATTCCATCTCACAATAATACTCATTTCACGGGTCACACATACCCAGAGCGGACACTCTCGCTCCGGCAGTAACGCCTGATAAACCTCCTTTCCTCGTGATGCCTCTGCGTGTAGTACCTCCCTAGAAACAGTCAGTCGGTCCACACGGAGGAGCCTCCACCGCACACACTCATAATCACACAACTCACTCAAATCACTCATTCATCAATAGATCAATCTATACATCCATATTTACACAGGGGGAGGAGGTAAAACAGCAAGAAGGGAGATGGAAATAGAGAGAGAGAGACACAGAGAGAAAAGAAAGAAAGAAAGAAAGATAGGGAGGGAGGAGAGAGAAAGAGGGGATGAGAGAGAAAACAGAGGGAATAAAAAACAAACAAGAAGAGGCAGACAGAAAAAGAGCAAGAGGAGGAAGAGAGATAAAAAAGAGAAAAAGAAAAAGAAATAGTGATAGAAATAAAAGAGAAAGAAAGATAGACAGAGAAGGTGGAACGGTAATAGAGAGCAAAAAAAGTAAGAAAGAAAAAGAAAGAAAGAAAAAATGCAAAAACAGAAAGAAGGACAGTAAGAGAGAATAAAGAAGGGAGAGAGAGAAGAGAAAGTACTGTATAAGAATGAGAGACAGAAAGAGACAGAAAGAGAGAAAGAGGAGAGAGAGAGAGAAATAGAAATAAAAGAGAAAGAAAGTCAGAGAAAAGGAAGAGGGGGTAGAGGGAGAGAGAACAAATAAGAGCAAAGAGTGAGAGAGACAAAGAGACAGAGACAGAAAGAGAGATACATAGAGAGAGACAAAGAGAGAGATAGAGATAAAGAGATACAGAGAGATGGGGAGAGACATAGAAAGAGAGAGAGATAGAGAGAAAGAGAGAGTAAGAGAGAGTAAGAGAGAGAGAGAGAGAGAGAGAGAGAGAGAGAGAGGTCCTTCAAATTCATTCAATTACCTCACATGATCCTCACTGAGAGAGAGACGTGATGACACGGTTGCTCTCTGTCTTCTGTGGGTGGAGTTCATTGACACGTCGAGCCAATAAACATCAGCTGGTTGAGAAAACAAGGATTCCCCACTAAAGGAATTAATGACCCCCCAGAAGACCACGGACACATCACGCTAACTCTCCGCTCGCTCACACTGCTGACCGAGGAGCCGCCGCCAGCACACACAACCCCCTTATCACACTGGGCATTCTCTGTTTGTGTAGCCACGCTCGAGCTAATTAACGACTGTTATGGATGTTTACACATTTCCTGATTAATTTAATATCAAGCTCGGAAAAGGACAGGTGCTCTCGTCTCCGAGCACATCAACATGTAGAAAGTGCAAATGCCAAGGAACAGCCGAATCGTATTCCTCTCGTAGCTTTACCCTAGAGCTGCTAAGCTAATGTAGCTAGCATGTAATATAAGCTTATAACTCAATTAGCATTAGCAAATCGCATGCCCACATCCTCACATCCAAACCGTGTGGGGTTGTTAAGTAATCTCAAATGATTTGGTCAGTCATGTTAATCAGTACTAGTAGAGCTCGGTCCTCAGGTCAGGAAAGTAATATCAAAACCTGGGTAAAAACAGTGTGTGTGTGGAGTGTGTGTGTGTGTGTGTGTGTTCTGCTGTAAGTACTTTGGTACAATATGGCTGCAAAATATTGTTTTTTGTTTGTTTTGTATTATTGTTCTGACGTGTCCCTGCTGAATAAAGAGTTTACCAAGATAGTAACCAGGAGTTGTTCATGGCTACATACTGGACTTGTTACTTCAATGACAGTATGGACCAGGCACCTGTTCATCGCAATTACATGGCTACCTGGGCTGCTCGGCTGCCTAAATGATGGTACACTGCAACAGTGGGGCTCCTCGATAGTCACGTGTGAGCAGTGCTACACTGCAGCTATGAAGCCTATTCGGCCAACTGCCTAAGTGACACTTTATTGCAGCTACGTGGCTACCGGCCGTTTGGGTGTTGCTTCACTGCAGCTATGAAGCTGTCTGAAACATACCTCTTTTCCACCAACAAAGTGCCAGTGCTTGTATTCTTGTTGGTGCTGGTTCCCAGGCTCTACCGAACCTGTTAAGAACAGCCCCGTTTTTCTACTGGTTTGAGAGCTGAGAGATTTCATATCTGGAGGTGGCCGGTCGTTAGTCCGTAAGAAGAACATGGCGGAACATGTTCTTCAACTGCAAACTTTACTTCTTGCTTTGAGGGCGTATATCTTACCATCCAGAACCAGCTTTTTCAGCATTTGAGAGCAGCCGAGAGGGATCGTCATAGACAGCGATTACGCGCAAGACGACTCGTACGTGTTTTGTTTCCTCTTTCCGTTATGAAGGTGTACTGTTATAAAGCAGCGTGTTAAGTTTCGTAGCTATCTGTAACGTTTCTCACATTACAGATCTCCTGCACGTATTATATGGCAAATGTTCTGAATTCTTCTCATTTTAGCTCATTAGGAGACGGACGCCTCCTGTTGAACGCACTCATCCATGAGCACATCAATGGTGGGATACCATTGTTCCCGAGTTCAGCTCAATGCAGTTAATCATGGAGCGCCACGCCCCCTTTGCCACTTGCGTCACAGGTTCGACGGTTCCAGACCAGACAGTCGGCACCTATTTTTCCAGCCACACACCTGTTTTTTTGCGGAGGAAAAACCCGGAACGGTTCAAGATTTTGGCACTAGCACCATGTATGGTGGAAAAGGGCTCTCAGTGACTCTGTACCGTGGTCTGGGGAATTCCCTGCTAGCTTTGGGAAGTGTAGAGTCCCTATGGGATTCTAGTAGTATGTTAGCAAAGCACTCATGGCAATTCACCTGAACATTTTCTGGTCGATTGCATTGATCAGTCTACCACTCATATTAAAGGTCAGTGATGTATCTAGAATTTCCAGAAGGCCTAGAGGGATTTTTGCTTATAAAATATTCCAATCCACTGAACATCAAAACAAGATTGGTTGTCGGGGCTCTAGCCCCATCACAAAACAGTTTCAGAGAAACTTAGCAAGCTGAAGCTAACCAGCATCACCAAAAGCTAGCAAGCTAGTCCCCCTGTCTGTAGCTGCCTGTTTATCCCTTGATCCATACATTAACATTGTCCCTTCATTCTTTCTTTACTCACGCTTTGCTTTGATCGTCCGTTTGTTTGTTCATGCGTGACTTTTTTTTGTCCAGTTAGCGTTACATAAAAGCTGGACAATGATTTCAGTTCCACATGTTGCAGAGCAGGTGTTGGACAGAGAGCTGTCAATCAAGCTACTCATTAGCCACGCCCACACAGTTCTCAGCTATTTTTGCAGGTCGTCTCCACCAACACAAAAGCGGGACTAGTCACTGAAGATGACCCGCTGCCATTCTGAGTCACTCCATGACAGTCTGGCATGACACCATTGCAGTCTTTGGCGACGTTGACGTGGTGTTAAGGACAGTCGTCGTAACAGTCTGTGTACATGTAGTCCTGCATGGTGCAGTCGTCTGCCAATGGTGCTGCACTAACAGGATAACTCATAGAGGGCATCACTTCTCACTGAATATCCACAGTCGTGGCTGTTGGGTCAGTCAGGTACAACGATAAGGCCCCTGCTTATGTCACATGTGCAGCCGAGCGTGAAACTTCAATCATTCTCATGTCTCATGATTTCAAACCTACCCACCAAGTTTCATTCCTGTTGGCTGATTCCTTCTGGGTGCAGCTATTTCTGCAGCTATTCTTTTTGATGATGAGTGTATACTATATCGTTCATTCGAGCTTTGCTGGAAGTTTCATATAACACCTAGTTTTGTATCATAAACACAATTCATACACATTTTTTCAGCGTTACTATGTACAGAAGCACAGACAATAGCCTGGTTTTTAGGTTGCTGTCACTGCTGTTTACACTGCTGAAACAAAGGGAGCAAACTTCAGGCTCCAACTGTGGCAAACCTTTCATGGTAATTGTATTTATAGGAAATGAGCGTTTCTCTAATGCAGCAGTGATGCCTGGGAAGTACCGGCACTACAGGTCTCGTTGTGGTGATTGATGAATAGGCCATGGCCCACTTTGCCCTCCAGGCATTCTGACAGTCATTCAGCCATACATTAAAGATGATGTTCACTCAATCCCTGTCATCTTCATGATAAATTTAAAGGACATACTTAAAGCATTCATGTTATGATATATTGCCTGTTAAGAATACTTTTGTAAACCTAAGTAAGGGTGAGCTGACCTAGCAAGCAGCTCTTCTGGAAGGAAAAATCATCCATGTACCTCATTATTAATGGTCTACTGGTTTGTATTCTCACTGTCAGCTTTATTTAAAACGTATATTATATTACGGCTGATTGGTTTGGGCAATATTGTGATTGCAGTTTGTGATGATGTAAGTGACTGTACACATCACAGAATAAGTAGAGACTGTATTTACTTACCTGTAAACTGATGAATGGTGTAAGACAATGGTTAAAAGAGAACTGAAGGGCTCACCTTAGTTTTATCTATCGGGGTGAATCCAACCTCTGTAGAAGAGGAGGGGAGAATAGAGCAGGTAGGACAGAGTAAACTAAGGGTGTGAACTCCAGGATCACCTCAGGCCACTAATGGTTTATCCCGGGGGAGGGGTAACCCGCTTAAATGTGGCGTTACTGGGGGTACTGGGGGTTCATTTGAGGACAGACAGTGCACCAGACTGAGATCCATATGACTTCGCAGTCATCGATCCTAACACCTCTAGCTAGTAGAGAATATTATTCTCGTTTTATTTTTTTTTTCTCCGAGTGTATGCGTGTACTTATGTAAATATGTAAATTATCGTCTAACCCTAACCCTAACTGTCGGTGTGTAAATAAAGGTGAAGGGGAAAAAGATCTCTTGTGCAAACCACATTTTTTCCAGGCCTCCAGATTATTCGCCCAACACTACCCATAAAGGGCGCCCCCTACTACGACATATTGTCTGGTTGAGGGACGCGCTTTATCACACAGTTGAAATTTTTTTTTTTTTTTTAGTCAGGAAAGTTCCTCATACAGCTTACAAACACCTGTGGGGTGTGAGTGACGGGATCCATCAGTTGAGAAGAGGTGGTACAGTGCCGTGAATGTCTTGCTCCATTTGTGGAAAATGGCTCCAAAGCAGATGTTAATGATTGGCTAAAAGGAGTGACTGCATTTGGGTGTGCCGAAGACCATAGTGTGAAGGAAGTAGCTGAATCTGCAGGTGTATGGAAGCATACGGTCATACGAGTCTACCAGCAGTGGCTAAAATCCTAGTCTACAGCTCAAAAGCCAGCATCTGTGATGGTATGGGGAGCATTAGTACAAATAGGCATGGGTGACCTGCACGTCTGTGAAGGCTGTATTACTGCTAAAAGATATATATATACACTGAAAACATTCAGAGCATTATGAAATGAAAAACAGGACAAATGAGAACCCGAACTGTTGAGCAGCTGAAATCCTATACCAAGCAAATGAAAAATCTGGGCTTATATTTAAAAAAAATAAAAAAATAAAAAAATGTTAATAACTGATATATTAATATATACTATTTTCATATAAACTTGGGTGTGAATGATTTGCTCAGCATTGTATTCTCTTTTTATTTGGTCCCAACTTTTTGGGGTTGTATATGGCTCAAAAGTTTTCAATGTTTGAGTCAAGTCTTGTGTATCTGGGTCCAAGTTCAAGTTCAGCCACAAGCTTCTGTGGTCCAAATCAAGTTTCGAGTCTTGAGTCTCGATGTGGGAAGTGTGCAAGCTAGTGGTTAGCTGTGAGGCCTACACACTTTTATGGGTATCCATAGCAGTGGAGTGCGTATGGTTCAATGGGATTTCCTAGAATAATAATTTAAAAGAAAAACAAGATCTTCAAAGTGGCTGCCGATCAAAGTGCGCAGTGCTAATGTTCATTACCCGCGTTCTGGCTTTTTGGCCTCTTCAGTGGCAATGAAAAGCAGAAGCAGACGTTCAACAGCGTTCAGCCTTGATTAAAGCAGCTTGTTTACCAAAGCAAGGTGAATGGCGGTGGCGTGGGACATTTTACAGAAACATACACCAGGACGGATCAAACACGGCGGGAAGAGCAGCCAGTCGGACAGAGCAGACGGTAAAGATTCTCAGAAGACCTCGTTAAGTTTGTGGAGTTGGAGTTTCCCCAAGTTTCTGAGCTGTATGTACTGGAAAAAACAGAACAAACAAACAAAACACATCAAAACATAAGGCTGAACCAGCTGCTCTATCATTAATGTGAAGTCTTGCATTTCGGCTGCCGATGAATTATAGTGTAGGTCATGGAACCATCAGATGTTTGTCTGCGCGGTACAGATCCCAGACATTAACGTCATTTAGAAGAAGTATTTGAGGCATGTTTGTCTAGTCCTCATCCGTTGAGCTCATAAAGAAAGCCTCCAGAGGACCTGCAGCAGAAAGCATGAAAGTGGTCTGATTCGCGAATCACATACTTTGCCTCCCTCTCTACGAAGCCAACTCGCAAGTCTAAGGTTGGAAAACTCAACGGACAGTACTCAACAGATCTCTCCCGCCAGTAGAGAACCCTCAGAGCCTTCTAGGCCGTTAGAGAAGACCTATAGATTTGTACATACAGTATATTAGATGTTTAAAAATAGATGTATTTGTTAATTACTACTGATCCCAACAGAGAACCAATGGAGACACCTATCAGTGAGCACTGTATACATACACTAACATACCGCAAGTCATGGCATAGCAGTATGTAAATTCATTATAAGGTGGCCTTACCTCGGAGAACGGCTTGGGAACGGCCACACCTGTATACGTTGTAAGGTGTTATCTTGGGAGTAAGCCTGAACACTGATCAGCGTGCTCATGGCAAAGTGATATGTATTATCATAGTTTGAACAAGCCATGATAGTGGAATGCCTCAATTGGGCTCATGTTGGAGAAATGTGTGGGCAACACCATTCGCTGGAACTCCCCAGAATGCTCCTTGAACCAATCCTGTTCAACTTGGGCCCATGGTTCATTATCCTGCTAGAATATCCCATCATTGTGTGGGTACATGAAGTCTATGAAGGGCTGCAAATGGTCGCCAAGCAAGCAGTGAAATGGCAACGGTTATTGACGTGCTTAGGCGGACCAGTTGACCCAACCCATGCCATGAGAAGACATCCCACACCTGTACTGAACCATGGGGTCCATGGCTTTCTTTCATGAGCTCTGTGCCCCCACACGAATCCTACCATCAGCCCGAAACGACTGGTACCGTGCCCACACCACATGTTGCCAGTTAGCAACCTCACAAGCACAGGTTAGGCGCTGTGTCCGATGTCACAGTGTTAACAGAGGAACTCTGGTAGGTCTTCTGCTTCCATATCCCACACTGTAATCCCCTGACTTTTGGTTTAGCAGTGTAGTTAGCTTATTACCAGCTGTGGTGTGGACATGCAGCAGCTTCTCTAGCTCAACAAAAACTGACCTAAAATTTGCCTCGTGCCAGAATTTCTCAAGTCATTTGTCTTATAAGTGCAATGAGTTTATTCATGATTGCATCTATGGGCTTCAGACTGAGTTCAGTAAACACTAGTCATTCATGCTGTCCTTGGCAGCCATTTGGAAGCATCAGGCCAAAAGACCAGGCCACTGTATGATGCAGCTGACCGATGGAAGAGCAGCACAGGTGGGGCCTTAGGGGCTATCTGTATGCTATGCTAAAGGCTAAATTATGGCTAAAAGCCTTGTGGCCTATCTGGATGCTATGCTAAAGGCTAAACCAAGGCTAAAGGATTTTTTTTATCCCGCAACGGGTCTGTTCTCTAGATAACTTCCTGAACTGACATGAACTCAGAGTGTAACTGACACCACATGTAGGAGATGAGTGATTACGGTACTAAGTGGCAACTAAGCAAAAAGGCTACCGTTAGCATGTTTTGTACTGTATGTATTGTACTATTTACTGCCCTATCACTGCCTCCCTATGAATAACTACTGTTACAGATTTTACCATGAGCTGATTGTCAACCCACACCACTGAAATGCATTCACACGTCAAGCAGTAGCATGCAACAGAGATTACTTGGTGCCCTCTCCCATTGGCTAGGAGCAAAAACTCATAATAGTATTAACACAGGCATCAAACACAGCACAAAGCAATGGATGTCCAACAAGAACTCGGACTACCTCCGATTTTTACAGCATAAAAACACTCTAAATTCCAATACGCTTCTCTGAGACACCCCTGCCACCGAGTTAATATAACCAGTTTACGGACAACAAACGTCTTGATGTTTTTTCCGAAAAAGAGTCTCAGCCATCCTAGGGTCCATAACATATTTGGTACAGTTTTACTGTGGACCTAACAACAAGCAAGGAAGGAAGGCAATAAATCCCACCTTGTCAGGCCTCTGCGGTTATTTGATTTGCTGGAGAAAAATGGTTGGCCTGTATTTGAAACACGCTTTGTTTCCACAGATTGAACAGACGAGTCCACTGCTGTGGCTCTCTTTGTCTACACTTCTGCTGGGAAATTGAGACCAGCCTTGACTCCAATGCGATTTTGATCACTGACTTTGATAACTGATATACTGCGATAGTGATTTCTTGTTCTAATTATCCAATGTTCTGTCACTGTTAGGCATCGTTCAGCTGGGATAGTGAAGGAAATGCACACAGAACCTCAACAGCATAACAGCATAGTCCCGTACCAAGAACATCCAAAGACAACCTTAAGCCGTTTTGAGCTAAATATTGGTGAGAATGTAGACGTACTAGGATGGGAACAAACATATGTGTGAATGTGAAGATACTAAACTTGGGTGCTGGTTTTGGAGAGGCGTACCATTGTTAGCACTGGATTTCTCTCTAATCTAGCACCAGAAGTTATCCCCAGACAAGACTGATGGGAGCAATGCTGCCTCAAAAACATGGATGTCAATCCCAAAGCAATTAACAACTACAGCTTTTACAGTGATGGTGGCTGGACATGCATCGTTGAACATAGTTAAACATGGAGTTCAGTTGAGCAATTGCCCTTGGTTAGCCATGAACATGGTCCTTGTTTGAATACATAGACTTTGACTGAACATGGTCTCTGATTGAACATGGACTGTGGTTGAACAGATGTATTAGATGTATTAAATTTGGGTGCTGGTTTTAGTGAGGCGTACCCTTGTTAGTGGTGGACTTCATTCTAACGTAGCACCAAAGGTTTGCCCCAGACGAGACTAATAAGAGCAGTGATGGTGGCCTGCCTTTTATTACAGACTACACCACCACCTATTCAGACTGGTCTCAGACAAAATGTTTACAATGTATGGTGTTTCTATTGGTGTTTCTAAACATGGATTTTGACTGGACATGTGTCACTGAACATAGTTAACCACAGAGTTTAGTTGAGCATTGTCCTTGGTTAGTCATGAACATGGTCCTCGTTTGAATACAGTCTTAGTTGAAAAAGGTTCTTGGTAAAACATAGTCTTGTGACTGAACATGGTCTCTGGTTGAACATGGTCATTGGTCAAACATGATCTTTAAGCGAACATGATTGTTGGGTGATTTTTGGGTTTTGAGCAAAACGCCGTTGAGAACATCTAAATGTTCTAAATTTGGGTGCTGGTTTTAGAGAGGCGTACCCTTGTTAGCGGTCGATTTCACTCTAATGTACCACCAAACCTTTTCCCAGATGATAATAACAACAGCAACCCCACCTCAAAAACATGGATGTCAGTCCCCAGGTAATTCATTATCAACTGGAGCTCTAACAGAGATGGTGGCCTGCCTTTTTACAGAATACACCACCACCTATTCATACTGGTCTCAGACATGATGTATTGTGTTTCTATTGGCTTTCCAACCAGCAATGTCACAAGAAAAGCTATACATACTCAACGCATGCCCAATCCTAGCTTCAACCATTTGAAACATTTTACAAATTGGTACACGGGAAATCCTAATTCCAACCCTGTGCTTAAGAGGCCCCCTCTTATAACTGGGTTATCATTAGCGACACCCCAGACAACCTCCAAAAACCTTTGGCTGTTTTGTCACTGTGCCTTCCCCAAGTAGGAGAAAACGTCCAGTCCTCTTCCTGTATCTCTTACAGAGTAATGCCAACACCACAACTATGCACCACAACAAATGCGAGACCCTGAAGCTGCCCTTGGGACGGCGTGTTCCCTGGGTGACCCAGAAACTGTAATAATGACCATTTACTGTACATTCTCAGGGTTGGGGATGCTGGCATGCAGCTGCGCCCAGTGGCATGGACTCAGAAGCAGGGAAATTACAGCGGAAAGGACAGAGATATGGGAGAACAAGCCAAGGCCTATGGCAAGGGAAAAAAAACACACAACGCTGAGAGAGCAAAAGAATTAGTTCCCTTCACGGATGAGAAAGCACAGTGTAGCTAAAATACAAAAGCTATTCAATTCTGCGCATTCTAATTTCAAGGAAAATTTGCCTCAAAGTCTAAGATTTCATTTTGTTTTGTAACCGTCCATGAAATCAAGCTCGATCGTGAAGCTCCTTTCATATTCTGCAGAGGTTGAGTTCTTAATGACTCGGGAGCATTGCTCGGCTAGTAAAACATCAGGTTTCCGGCCAGCAGACTTTCATTTAGGCATTTGGAACCCTTCTCCCGTGGAGCTGCCCTCTGGCAAAACCTACTTCCAGCCCCAATTGAAGCTTTTCCAGAACATCTTCACGAACATCTAGAAGTTAAACATGATAGATTATAGGGTCGGGCTTTCAATAGCTCGCCCTAAGAAACACAAGACCATCCGTACCACAAATAAGAATGAGGGGTTGAATATGGACTTTGAGTCAACATGTTTTCTAAACTGAACATAATCTTTTTGCATCAACATGATCTTTGGGTGAACACAGTTGTTAGGAGGAGATGGGCTTTGAATAAACACGTACTTTGGACAGTGGTTGTGTCACTGAACATACAGTAGTTTGGCTAAACATTGTCTTTGGTTAGACAAAAGCAATCGTTTTTGGTTGGACAGGGGACAGCTGAAAAGGTTTTTTGGGAAAACACGGTCCCTGGTTGAACATAGTCTTTATGTGCACATGATCTCTGATTGAACCTGGACTTTGGCTGAATATGGTCTCTGAGTGAACATAGACTTTAGCTGAACATGGTCTCTTGTTGAATATGGACATTGGTTGAACATGGTCTCTGGCTGAACATAGTCACTGGTCAAACATGATGTTTGAGCAAACATGTTTTTTTAGGATGACATAGGCCTTGGTTAAACATGGACTTTGGCTGGACATGTGTCATTGAACATGGATAAAAATGGAGTTTGGTTGAACATTGTCTTTGACTGGCCATTAACCTTGAGCTGAAAACAGTTTTTGATTAAACACACTCCTTAGTTGAAGTGTGTTCAATCAAAAACTGTTTTCAGCTCAAGGTTAAAAAAAAAGGTTGTTTTTTTAACATGGTCTTTGACTGAACTTGGACTTTAGCTGAACACAGATGCATGTTGAACATGGACATTCCTAAAACATGGTCTCTGGTTGAACGTGGTCATTGGTCAAACACGATCTCCGGTTGAGCGTGAACATTAGTCAAACAAGATCTCCGGTTGAACATGGTCATTGGCCAAACAAGATCTCCGGTTGAACATGGTCATTGGTCAAACAAGATCTCCGGTTGAACATGGTCATTGGTCAAACAAGATCTCTGGTTGAACATGGTCATTGGTCAAGCATGATCTCCAGTTGAACGTGGACATTGGTCAAGCATGATCTCCAGTTGAACATGGTCATTGGTTAAACATGATCTCCAGTTGAACATGGTCATTGGTTAAACATGATCTCCAGTTTAACATGGTCATTGGCAAAAACATGATCTCCGATTGAACATGGTCATTAGTTAAACACAATCTCCGGTTGAAGTTGGACTTTGGTCAAACAAGATCTCTGGTCGAACATGGTCATTGGTCAAACACAGTTCTCAGTTGAACATGGACTTTGGTCGAATACAGTCTTTAAGTGACCATGATTTTGGATGAACATGGGTCCTGACACGGGCTTTGTTTAACCACAGGTCTTGGCTGGACATGTTCTATTACTGAACATAGCTGAAGAACATAGTCTTTGGTTACACATGGACTTTGATTGAATGTGGTCTTTTGTTTACCCTACACACATTCCGCCGCTGCAATTCTGCTGCAGTACATGGGCATCGAGTTAACCTTCTCCACTGCTTTGCCAGTGATCCCATTTCTTCAGAAGGCACCACAGATTCACCATTTGACTGACTGCCTTATCTAAAGAGCTCCTAGACTGCTTGCTTTTAGCATTAAAATAACACATTTTCTCTCTCGCTCGCTCTCCCAGACATGGCCTCTATCGCTCCGATAGCAGTAACCTTCAGGAGGAGATAACAAACCAGAACATTTATAGTATACATAGTGCTTTTCTCCTCTCACCTAATGCACTTTCTGTGTAATGGCAGAGCTCGACTCTCTGGCGTATAGTGCCTTGCACTTGTGTTCTGACAGGTGTGAATACATTAAATTAAACTTTCAAACAACATCTAATAGGGTCACATTCATGAGGTGACAGTCTGTTGTCTCCAAGGAGCAATGGAAAATTGCAAAATGTGGCAATTTTACAGGAGAGGGCAAAAACCTCATTCAATTTTAATATAAGCCAATGGAACCAGCCTTTTTTCCAAGTGATTTTCAGCTATTTCTGTTGGTATGTAAACGATGAGTACTGTGTTCGAATAATGCATAAAAGTAAAAATGAACAAAAATAATAATTTGGACAGCGGTGATATATAAACAGAGAGGAAGCACCGACAAAAGCTATTTGAGTGTGATTCGCGCCATCTTGTGGAGAATCTTCAGTCTGCTAAATGTGAGTGAGTGAGTTACAAGGCACACTTAGAAAGGTGCTCTGCATCTACAATGTAAAAATTCCAACTTTCATTTGCTGACCTTTGTAGCAGATGTTTTGCTATTTGACCTTTACAAATACTGCTTTAAAATGTAGTCCATCACAGTCTGCCTTGGTACTAGTCACTGCAGTGCTGAAAATGATCCACCACCTGTAATGGCTGCTCTGTGGTGGTCCTGTGGGGGTCCTGACTATTGAAGAACAGGGTAATAAAATATACAGAGAAACAGATGGACTACAGTCTATTTGGTAATTGAAGCTGATAAAATGGACAGTGAGTGTGATATAAGGAGGTGTTCCTACTGAAGTAGCCAGTGGGTCTATATAGCCTATATTACAAGCATCATCAAAAGAATAGCTGCACCCAGAAGGAGGTGTGGGATTGCAGATACTGGGAGGAATACGGATACCAGGAACAATAAATGATGATACATTTAGACTGATATGATTTATTGAGCTACACATACAGAAGTAGTGTCTCTCAGTATAGTGTCGGGCTGCCATGTTTGCTAATGCAACATATCAGACGTCTCGGTATGGGGTTGTAGAGGTTCCTGTGATAATCCATCCCATGCAGCTTGAATATTCTCACACAGTTCCTGCAGATGGTGCGGTAGGGGTGGAGGTGGAATGACACCAGGTCTTCTGGACGTGTGACACGTGACAACAAACCGTTCATCTTGGCGCTGACCATGGTGCCTCCACACACGGATTCGTTGGTTGTCTTCAAAAAGACAAAAGTGGGACTCATCACTAAAGATGACCTGCTGCCATTCTGAGTCACTCCATGACAGTCTGGCACGACACCAGTGCAGTCTTTGGTGACGTTGACCTGGTGTTAAGGACAGTCGTCATAACGGTCTGTGTCCGTGTAGTCCTGCATCAATCTGTCGTCTGCTAATGGTGCTGGAACTAACAGGATGACTCACGAAGGGCATTACTGCTCGCTAAAGGTCTGCAACTGTGGCTGTTGGGTCAGTCAGGTACAACAATAAGGGCCGTCCTTGCTCACGTCACAAGTTTCATTACTGTTGGTTGATTCCTTCTGGGTGCAGCTATTTGTGCAGCTATTCTATTGATGATGAGTGTATTTACCTAACTGAGTACCGTAAACAAGAAGGCATGAACTCCACTGCAAAAGACGAAGCAATAAGGTGACTTGATTATTTTTACATTTAAAAAAAGGACCACACGATGCACATCTTAAAACAGCAGCAGCCATAAAGCCAGGATTTTGCCTTTAGTGTTTTGCAATCTACACAAAAGCTCTTGTAGGATGTACTTGCATTGGTGGGTCATCTGCTGTCTGCATGTTTTGAGGGTCATTCCAGATAAGAACTTCTGCTAAGTGAATGCAAAGACACACATACACATACAAGTAATTGCACACACACACACTCAAGCAGACACTTCACCTGGAGTACACCTTCAAACCTCCTTCAGCATCAGCAGCCCAAGTGCTCCACTCTAATCTCTTTCAGTTTCTCCTTCATCATATCATTGGTATTCCAGCCTAATACCCAATACACTCCGGCCTGCCTAATATAACTCAGGTAATCCAGTATAATATAGCTCACATATGAAATCTGTCACATACTTCATTTATTTAAATTTCTTCTCAGAAACGTTGTGGTCAGCCGTGTGGCACTCTTCATTCTAATGCAGCTCTTTCGCCAGGGTCTTTCTCAGTATTACCCTCTGAACCTCAAAGAAACAGAGCCATAAGGCCTCTAGACAAATATGACGAACTCAAACAGAGCTCGCTCAAGGACACCGCACCGTGCATTAGGACAAGAAATGTTCTCCTACTGTAACGGAAGTCAGAATTAACTTTAGATGGAGACAGGGTACAAGCAGGAAGGGTGAGCACAGGAGGGTTCATGATACATAACTAAACTTCAAGGGCGTTTCCACAATATTTGATTCCTCAACACTTGAGTCCGCACCCAGGACCAATTCTGGACTAGTTTGGGGCAGGGGCTCATTATCGCTGGCTTGCTTTCACACAAGAACTCCATCCAAACCCGGGATCAATCATCAATTTCCTGCACATATGCAAAAACGGTAGGATGAAGCTTTGTTCGTTTGCTGCGGGTTACTATTTTGCTTGGACACACACACTCAAGTGGTGAGGAACAGCCCTTTTAGGATCCATGGCTTTTAGGTGCCTTGCAGTAGCACCTGCAAACAATGAGCCGTTCCTGTGTGGGAAGATCTCTCCCCACCATTCCGTAACTTGGAAAGGGAAATACTGGATGCATGGCTTGTCACTGTGAAGGAGCATCTGCAAATGAGGAGCCGTTTTCATATGGGAAGATCTTTCCACACCATCACAAAACTCAGAAAGGGAAGTAACACGACAAGTCAAAGCAGTCATATTACAAAACGAACTTTGTTTGGTTTGCTTTCACACAAGAGCTCCATCCAAACTCTGAATCAATCATCACTTTCCTGGATGTAGGTTTGCAAAAACGGTAGCAAGGTTAATTTGTTTGCTGTGGTTTATTATTTTGCTTGGATACAAACACTTAAGTGGTGAGGAACAGCCCTTTCAGGATGCATTTTAGGTGCCTTGCAGTAGCACCTGCAAACAATGAGCCGTTCTTGTGTGGGAAGATCTCTCCCCACCATTCCGTAACTTGGAAAGGGAAGTATTGGATGTATGGCTTGTCACCGTGAAGGAGCATCTGCAAACGAGGAGTCGTTCTTGTATGGCAAGATCTTTTCCCACCATCAATAAACTTGGAAAGGGAAGTATGGGATGCATGGCTTTTCACCTTGAAGGAGCACCTGCAAA
>CM067474.1:4125135-4136782 GCA_034552555.1 Semaprochilodus insignis | reverse complement strand
AAAGTTCTAGACTGGACTAAAGAGGAGCTTAAAAGTTCTAGACTAGGACACAGAAGAGCTGTAAAGTTCTCGACGGTGCCACACAAGACCTATTAAAGTTCTAGACCGGACCAAAGAGGAACTATAAAGTTCTAGACTAGGCCACAGAAGAACTATAAAGTTCTAGACTGGACTAAAGAGGAGCTATAAAGTTCTAGACTAGGCCACAGAAGAGCTGTAAAGTTCCCGACGGTGCCACACAAGAGCTATTAAAGTTCTAGACTGGACCAAAGAAGAACTATAAAGTTCTAGACTGGACCAAGGAGGAGCTATAAAGTTCTAGACTAGGCCACAGAAGAGCTGTAAAGTTCCCAACGGGGCCACAGAAGAACTATAAAGTTCTAGACTGGACTAAAGAGGAGCTTAAAAGTTCTAGACTAGGCCACAGAAGAGCTGTAAAGTTCCCGATGGTGCTACAGAAGAATTATAAAGTTCCAGACTGGGCCACAGAAGAGCTGTAAAGTTCTGGACTGGACCACCGAGGAACTATAAAGTTCCAGACTGGGCTAGAAAGTGCCAGAGCACAGTCCTCTGGGGCAGTGACTCTGTGACTAAATGTGTTTTAGAACAGAAACACTGGTTAATACATGACATTTGAAATCTTCACCACCGCCTCCGAATGTCTTCTTAGAGTCTGAAAGGTCATGACATTTGCACTGTGCTCCAGAGGGATCTGGTTCCAAAGGAACCAAGGTTGATCAAACGATGCTCTCTAAAATAAACCGTGGCCGAAATTCTCTGACTGTCAGTCTAATTACTCACTTAGCCAACATCAGACCGGCTCCAATCCCTTCATGCCTGTTTGCATGCTCTCACATGCCTTAGCTAATGGAGGGTTTAGCGTAAGTGTGGACATACATATTCATCTCTAATCCCTGCCCAAACCTCATCGCTGCGTCCTGTATGATTAGTCCTTCCCTGCGAGACTGGGATAGGGGAAATGATCACACAAAGGTCAGCCCTAATTTCTTCAGCCTGGAGGAAGTTTAATGTCATTTTTCTCCTCCAGCTTTTCTAGTTAAAGGTGCAGTTAGTGATTCTGAATAATACAAAATACACCCAGTTCTCCTTCAGAAGCTCCACCCCCAGACTCATGGATGTGCACTGAATTAGAAACACCTACCTTCTGCTTCCACTACCTGGCCACTTCATTAGAAACACCTACCTTGTGCTTCCACTAAACTGGACACTTTATTGGAAACACCTACCTTGTGCTTCCACTAAACTGGACACTTTATTAGAAACATCTACCTTGTACTTCCACTAAACTGGCCACTTTATTAGAAACACCTACCTTGTGCTTCCACTAAACTGGCCACTTTATTAGAAACACCTACCTGGTGCTTCCACTACCTGGCCACTTTATTGGAAACACCTACCTTGTGCTTCCACTAAACTGGTCACTTTATTAGAAACATCTACCTTGTGCTTCCACTAAACTGGCCACTTTATTAGAAACACCTACCTGGTGCTTCCACTACCTGGCCACTTTATTAGAAACATCTACCTTGTGCTTCCACTAAACTGGCCACCTTATTAGAAACACCTACCTTGTGCTTCCACTAAATTGGTCACTTTATTAGAAATATCTACCTGGTGCTTCCACTACCCGGCCACTTTATTGGAAGCATCTACCTTGTGCTTCCACTAACTGGTCACTTTATTAGAAACATCTACCTGGTGTTTCCACTACCTGGCCACTTTATTAGAAACACCTACCTCGGGCTTTTACTGGTCACTTTAGCTCACATGCATGTTGGAGTAGCAGCTCCTGCTGTGGCACAGCTAATCGGCATGTTACACCTGTTCCATCCTGGGTCCTCACATTAACCTTTCGGGTTAAAGAAGATGAAGTGTGTGCATCTGAGAGCTAATGCTAATGCTAATGGAGCACAGCTGAAAGCTAGCAGCTAAATGAAATGCACGCTGGAGTAGAAGGTCCCACACGGGTGTTCAGGATAAATTTAGCCTGTGGGCTGCAGAGCTGCAGTCAGGCAGGCTTTTCTTCTCGATCTGATTGGATTTGTGTGTGTTGAGACCTTGTTGGCATGGCGATCATTAACGTTAACACTGTCCAAATCACCAGCTAAATGGCTTAGTTTTTCTGTTTGGGCTTGAAAAGGGAAGATCTAATGAACGCTGGAGATGTTTGAGAGGAGATGTGGCTGGACTGAGAGTTATCCTCCATGATACTTAGAACATAATGACACTATTACAGATAATGAAGCTGTCGGCTCTCCTCGCGGTGTGTGTGTGTGTGTGTGTGTGTGTGTGTGTCCATCCCAGGGAACTCTCTTCTACGAATTACACCGGCATGACCTTCTCACTGCATATATTATACTGAGACAGAGAGACAGAGTGATAGAGAGAGAGTGAGAGACAGACAGAAATATATAGAGAGAGTGAGAGAGAAAGAGACAGACAGACAGACAGACAGAGAAAAAAGAGAGAAAGAAAGAGAAAGAGAGAGACAGAACAGAAAGAGAGAGAGAGAGAGAGAAACACTAAAGAAAAGGGCGAGAAACGAGAAGAGATAAAGAGAAACTAGAGAAATTAAAGGAACAACAGGAGGGACAGAGAAAGAGAGTAAGAAAGAGAGAGATAATAAAGAGGGAGAGAGGAAAAGGGAGAGAGAGGGAGGAAGAAAAAGAGAAAGACAAAACAGAGGACAAAGAAAAAATAAGGACAAAGAGAGAGAAAGAGGCAGACAAACAGAGAGCAAAGAATGACAAAACAAAGAGAAAGAGAGAAAAGAGAAAGCAAATGAACAGAGAAAAAAGAGAGTGAGAAATACAGAGAGAAGCCAGTACAGAGAAGAGGAGAGTGGAGAGAGAGGAAGAATGAGATTAGAAACAGAGAGAGAGAGAACAAATACAGAAAGACAAAGAAAGAAAGAAAGAAAGAAAGAAAGTTATAGTCCTATATACCATATATATACAGTCCTAGTCCTATATACCATATATATATATAGTTCTAGTCCTATATACCATATATATACAGTACAGTCCTAGATAGTTTAATAATTATATAATCATTAGTTTATTAATTAATAATAATAGTATAATAATTAAAAATCTCTTTCTGCTGTTCTAGATTAATTAAGGCTGTTCTAGATTAATTATGTGAAGTTGTGTGTATCGGTGTTACAGTGAGTCCTTCAGTAAAGAGTCCTCACATAGAGCTGCCGGCACTTAACATTCCTAACAACTAACCAGAACCTGCTTACACCACCACTCATACTCACACTCTAGAACCTAGAACCTCCAGAGGGAATCACTCTGGAGGATTCAGGACAAGCGTGAGTTAAAGTCAGCTGACTAAGCATGAAACCCTGCTTCAAGAAAGCCCAAGTTTAGCAAACAACCAAGTAGCACGACTGATGCTTTCTCGTGATGCTCTACAGAAGCAAACTGAGGAACTGTGAGGAATGAAGTCATTATTAATCCAAGGGAAACCAAATAAAGTAAATACGACGTACGGCAGATGATGCCTTCAAGAATATTACTTCAACTTCTTCTCCCTTGTCAGAGCCGCTCTTCTCAGCACGCTGTGCAGCTGCAGTAGAACTGGAGATGAATGTTGTTCGTTTTTTTTCCCCCCAGCTTTGCATCCGGCTTTGTTTGTTTATTTTTCCCAGCGTTCCTTTCAGACGCTGCACGACAAGCTTAAAAACCGCCTTTGACGCTCAGCGCTAACAGATGCCACAATGAATGGAAAGGGAGGAGAGAGAAACACACTTTCCCTGTTCTCTTTCTCCATCAGGACCATGTAAGGTTTTCTAGTTCAGCCCTTAGAGCTCTCGGGATTGTTCTTTCAGTAAAGCACGACCGTAAAAAAATCATCATAAAAACATCTTCCCTTCTGCTCATAAACACGAATGTGGTCTGGATTGAAGGTTTGGAGTCTGCTCTCTCCATAAAACTTCTCCACTTGTCCGTATGAGCTACCAGTCAGGAATAACTCATCCATTTACAGCATGCTGTTTTTATTGCTGGTCATGGATGTGACTTCTAAGGGTTAAAGCCCCTGGTTCTCCAGCGCTGAGACTGGAACGCTGGTGAGATTGAAATGGCTCTGACAAACCGAGAGAGTTTACGCTCCAGGCTAAATGTTAATAACTGAGGCAGAAGCAGAATGTAGAAACTCTTGAAGCCTTTCCGTGTTCTACCATCACCTTAAATTTCACCCTAACCCCGCAAGACGCCAAGCCTAAGCCGGGCCACATCAGCTTATCTTGACTTGGTGATATATTACAGACCCCCAATCAGAAGAAGCTCGGACAGCGGAAAATGCAAATGTGAAAATGTAAGCAGTGATTCTTAAACTTCCTTTAACTCTATTTGACTGCAGATGGTATGAACAGAAGATGTGTCATTTTGTTGAACTGACATCCATCTCTGCCATTCAGGCCTGCAAAACATTCCAAACCAAAGTTAGGATAGGTTACGAGGTCAAATAATTAAATAGCGATGTGATCTGAAACGGGTGATGCCAACTGTAATCATGATACGGTACAAAAGCAGCAATGTTTAAAAACAGCGTGCCTCAGAGAAGGTTTCGGATGTTTCACCCTCTACGGTGCATGACATAATTAAAATATTCAAGGAATCTGGAGGAATTTCAGTGTGGTAAGGGCACAAGCCTAAACTGAACGAGCGTGCTGTCCGTTCCCTCATATGCCATCTATTATAAGCCATGGAACCGCACGGGCTCATGAACAAACCTTCATCAAGCTCTGCAACATGCAGTTACGTCCACAAACGGCAGGTATAAACTTTAATGTGCCAAAAGGAAGATCAATGTGAGCCGTGTCCAGAAGCGCCGTGAACGTCTCTGGGTGCCAGGGACGGACCAACACACAGTGGAAACGTGTATTACAGTCGGACGAATTGGCATTTCAGGTCTTTGTGGGTTCTGGACCAAAAATATAAAGTACCCTTTACACTGTTACTAGCAATAAGGCTATCATGGTATGGGGCCAGTCTGTCAGTGTCCACAGCAAAGGACATTAAACACCTTTGGGATGAGTTGTAGTGATAAAACTCCATTTACCATATTTGGGATGAGCTGGAATGATGACGCTCCCCTAAACATCTTTGGGATGAGTTAGAGTAACGAAGCTCCCTGATCACGTTATGGATAAGTTGGAATGATGATACTCTATTGAACACGTTTGTGATGAGATGAAGTAATGAAGCTCCATTGAACACCTTTGGGATGAGGTGGAGTTATGAAGCTGCAATGAACACCTTTGAGATGAGTTGGAGTGATGAAGCTCCAATGAACACCTTTGGGATGAGGTGGAGTTATGAAGCTCAAATGAACACCTTTGGGATGAGGTGGAGTTATGAAGCTCAAATGAACACCTTTGGGATGAAGTGGAGTTATGAAGCTCCAATGAACACCTTTGAGATCATGTGGAGTTATCAAGCTCCAATGAACACCTTTGGGATGAGGTGGAGTTATGAAGCTCCAATGAACACCTTTAGGATGAGGTGGAGTTATGAAGCTCCAATGAACCACTTTGAGATGAGTTGGAGTGATGAAGCTCCAATTAACACCTTTGGGATAAGGTGGAGTTATGAAGCGCCAATGAACACCTTTGGGATGAGGTGGAGTTATGAAGCTCCAATGAACACCTTTGGGATGAGGTGGAGTGATGAAGCTCCACTGAACGTCTTTGGGATGAACTGGAGTAATAAAGGTCTACTGATCACTTGGACTGATGGATCTTTTAATAAGTTGGACCGATGAGGCTCTATTGAACAGTTTGGGATGAGCTGAAATTATGAAGCTTCCTTGAACACTTTTGGGATGAGCCAAAGTAATGAAACTCCGGTGGACTCCTTTGGGATGAGTTGGAATGATGAAGCTCTACTGAACACCTTTGGAACGGGCTGACGTGATAAAACACGCGTGGACTCATTTGGACCAATGAAAAAAACGAAAATCTAGCTGATGTGTCCAATGTAGTGTCAAATGTGTAATGTAGTGGTCAAACAGTCTAGAGGATTTCGCAGATGCGCTTTGGGGGACTGCTGGGATTTAAAAGGGAAATTCCACACAGAAATGTGGAACAATGGGTGAAAGTATCTCTAGTTTCTCCAGTTTAACATGCAGTTTGAAGCCTGCTGGAAAGTTTAAGGACGATGTGGTGTGAACGTGTTGGTGGCCACATCGCTGTCGTCTACCTGGCTGCTGTACTTGCTTGGCCTTGTCTGGCCTTTTTCTTGTCAGCATTATGCACCAGACAGGTAGCCACTTCTCTGTCCTTGTGTGGATGTGTGCCTTTGCAGGACTTTAAAAGCCTCGCCCAGAATGCAAGGACACGGCCAACTTCCGAAATTATAGAGCACTTTCAGAAATTGCAGTGGATCGGAGGTTTTTTAATGCTGCTGTAAAAGCTGAGACCGGAGGATGCGGTAGGCCTTATGTTACCGGGAGACAAACTGACGCAGCTTAGCATCGTTTTCCCCCGAACGACAAGTGTGAAAACAAATGGAGCCCAAACAAAGTCATATTTTACAGCAGATTTAGAGGCTGTAAAACAGCAGCAGGGAAAGCTGCTGACGCGGGGAAAAAACGTCTGCTCAAGGATAAGGCTCGGCATACACATTCATCCACCAGCGGGGTCTCCTTAAGCAGTAACTCTCCGCATATGTGCCTATAAGTGCTGTTAGCCCTGGCATGCACCAAGAGCGTGATCCTCCAAGTCAGCTAACTAACATTCACGTACAATGACAGAGCAGGCTCACCAGATGCTGATGCGCATAGGGCACAGAGGTCACCAACTTTCTGCAGAGTCAATCACTACAGACCTCCAAACTTCATGTGGCCTTCAGATCAGCTCAAGAACAGTGTGTAGAGAGCTTCATGGAATGGGTTTCCATGGCCGAGCAGCTGCATCCAAGCCTTACATCACCAAGCGCAATGCAGAGCGTCGGATGCAGTGGTGTAAAGCGCCGCCACTGGACTCTAGAGCAGTGGAGACGTGTTCTCTGGGGTGACCAACCACGCTTCTCCGGCTGACAATCTGATGGACGAATCTGGGTTTGGCAGTTGCCAGGAGAACGGTACTTGTCTGACTGCATTGTGCCGAGTGTAAAGTTTGGTGGAGGGGGGATTGTGGTGTGGGGGTATTGTTCAGGAGTTGGGCTCGGCCTTTTAGTTCCAGTGAAAGGAACTCTTAATGCTTCAGCAGACCAAGAGACTCTGGACCATTTCATGCTCCCAACTTTGTGGAACAGTTTGGGGACGGCACCTTCCTGTTCCAACATGACTGCACACCAGTGCACAAAGCAAGGTCCATAAAGCCATGGATGAGGGAGTTTGGTGTGGAAGAACTTGACTGGCCTGCACAGAGTCCTGACCTCAACCCGATAGAACACCTTTGGGATGAAGGTGCGGAGACTGTGAGCCAGGCCTTCTCGTCCAACATCAGTGTCTGACCTCACAAATGTGCTTCTGGAAGAATGGTCAGAAATTTCCATAGACACATTCCTAAACCTAGTGGAAAGCCTTCCCAGAAGAGTTGAAGCTGTTATAGCTGCAAAGGGTGGGCCGACATCATATTACACCCTATGGATTAAGAATGGGATGTCATTCAAGTTCATATCCATGTGAAGGCAGACTAGCAAATACTTTTGGCAATATGGTGTATATACAATACATAGACGCTGCATCTGCCGTATTGGTCTGGGAAAGACTCTAAGTATTAGTGAGGTCAAGTACCGATGTTGAAAATTGCTGTGAGGATTTGATTATTGGTGTGGTCAGGTACTGATGTTGGGTGACCAGTTCTGGATCACTCCAACTTATCCCAAAGGTATTGGATGAAGCTCCATCACTCCAGAGAACAATGCTGGGGTGGGTTATACCCCCCTAGCCCACGCTTGGCTTTGGACATTGTGTCCTTAGGCTCATGTGCAGCTGCCCAGAGCGTCCCGTTCTACTGGTCAGTGCTTTTACTATAGAGATTATCGTTGCTGTCCAACGAAAAACATGTATCTCCAGTTTTGTCCATTTTTACTTTAATACATAATTTGACCACAGCAGCTGCTGTTTACACAGTGTGAACATCTCATGAGAAATGGACCAACAGAAATGGCCCAAAAGTGCTTGGAAAGACGTCCGGTTCCATTGACTTCCATTAAAGTTAAATGAGGTTTTTGTCCTCTCCTGTAAAGTTGCCATTTTGGAGATACTTGTTTTTCTTTGGACAGCGATGTTATACAAGCTGTGTCAGTGATGGGTGACAAAGTATCTGATAGCCACTGTCTGATACTTTCACACTTATAGTGTACCGCCACCACAAACTGGGGTTACATTTATCAGGACAAGACTAACAGCAGTGGTAATGTCTGCAGGCCGGGCGTCTGCAATCCAATTTCCCAGCGTTCCTCTATCGACTGGGCCTTGCTGGTTCTGAATGGGAGCATTTAGTGCATTGATAAACGACTTTCCCTGACACGGAACCCGACGCACTGGAGAGCGAAAGAAAGCTGCAATATCCGTTTTAGCGTGCGCTAGGACAATAGCACACAATAGCAGCCTCATTAATTTCACTCCTAAAATCCCCCTCCTCCGCCGAGGCGCTTTCTTCCAGCCCCTTCGCCCGGCTGATCCAACATGACTTGGGAGGAAAAATCGGATGAAAGGCGAACAAAAGATCATTGAATGGAGATATGAAAGACGCTATTGTTTTCAGGGCGATCGGTCATGTCCCTGACAGGCCATTAGCACATTAGCATGCCCCAGACAGGAAGTTGCCATATTTGGCACAGATCGTGCTAATCGCCTTGGTTCTTAATGAGCCGTGTGTTTGGCTGGCGTGTCAGGGAGCTGCTGGTGGAGTGTGTGCGTTACAGTGTCTAAGAAAAAATACTGGACAGAAAGCTGGACAGCATGACGGTCAGCACTGCCGAAAACAACAATCCGCCTTCACTGCTGTTGGGAATCACCCTGGATCAGCGTAAACAGACTGAAAGTATGTATCAGAAGGGATTAAGTGTTTATGCAGCGCTGTGCAGTGGAGGTTTTAAGCGATATGTGCGCCGCTTGAGGTTCCAAGCAAAATTCACAGACAAAATTCAGGTTTCCAGACGACTGATGAAAAACTGAAATAGAAGTTTAATATAGAATGTAAACATTGTTAAAGTGTCTAATTGTACCATTCATTTCCCAGTCCGTGCAGAATCAACCACCGATACTGCTCCAATTAGCTGTCTGGATGGTGGAGGTAATATTCTGTAGGTTCTGAAGGCTGAATAGGTGGAGCTAAACTGCTGCAGGCTTACTGGGTGGGGCTAAACTGCTGTAGACTGAATGGGCCTTACTAAACGTCTAAAGAATGAATGGGTGGAGTTAAACTGCAGTAGGCTGAATGGGTGGAGCTGAACTGCTGTAGGATGAATGGGTGGGGCTGAACTGCCTTAGGCTGACTGGGTTGGGCTAAACTGCTGTAGACTGAATAGGCCGAGCTAAACGTCTGTTGGATGAATGGGTGAAGCTAAACTGCTGTAGGCTGAATGGGTGGAGCTTACCTGCTGTAGGCTTACTGGATGGGGCTAAACTGCTGTAGACTGAATGGGCCTTGCAAATTGTCTATAGGCTGAATGAGTGGAGCTCAACTGCTGTAGACTGAACAGGTTGAACTAAACTTCAATAGGCTGAATGGGTGGACCTAAATTGCTGTATCCTGAATAGGTGGAGCTAAATTTCTGTATCCTGAATAGGTGGGGCTAAACTGCTGTAGACTGAATGGGTCAAGCTAAGATGCTTTAGGCTAAAAGGATGGAGATGAACTCCAATATCGAGGTTCCTGATTCTGAATCCCTGGCAAATGAAGATTGTTTAGCTCTGTCAAGCCCTGGCAGATGCCCCAGGTGTAATGGGTGGAGTCAGTACTGTTCATTGTTCATACAGCACCTAAAAACCCCACTGCACAAGCCCCAAGGGCACGTCCACGACTACGACCAGCGTCATGGAGAAGGCTTCTGTGTGAACAGCAGTTGAACATTAGTCAGTCAGGCCAACTGGTTAACTACATTAGCCTTCAACGTCTTCCCTGGTCACCTGCGCTCCGTGGGGGAATGAGGGGATTTGGATTTTTCAGCTGGACTGTGTCTTTAAGCCCAAAACACTATCAACAAAAACTCTCACAGCATCACCATCTGTACACGGAAGAGGGAAGAAAAACATTTTAACAGCTTAATTGAAATTTCATTAGAGGTCAAGTAAGCAGAGATGTGCAGAGAAAGACAAAGTGTCCTGAAAAAAGGAAAGAGTTTATAACGAGAAAGAGAGAGATGGAGGAGGAGTGGAGGGGGGAATGCATCAACATTTCTGCTAGAATGCCATTTTTCAGTCTGTAAAGGTCAGCAGGCTGGGTGCAATACAGCTCCATCGATAATTGGTTTTCTATCAGTCATTAAAATTTACTATGCTCCGAGGCACAGCGCTATTATTAAACACATTCCCCCTCTCTGTCTCTCTCTCTCTCTCTCTCTCTCTCTCTCTCTCCCTCATTCCCCCTCTCTCCGAGCCAGAGTGACCAGTATTCAAACATCCAGCCTCTCTCTCTCTCTCTCTCTCTCTTATTCCCCCTCTCTCCGAGCCGGAGTGACCAGTATTCAAACCTCAAGCGTCTCTCTCTCTCTCTCTCTCTCTCTCTCTCTCTCTCTCTTATTCCCCCTCTCTCCGAGCCAGAGTGACCAGTATTCAAACCTCCAGCATCTCTCTCTCTCTCTCTCTCTCTTATTCCCCCTCTCTCCGAGCTGGAGTGACCAGTATTCAAACCTCAAGCATCTCACTCTCTCTCTCTCTGTTATTCACCCTCTCTCCGAGCCGGAGTGACCAGCATTCATTTCAGTCACTGACAAACCAACTGTGCTACAACAGCTTCGCTAGCTTTACTACACTGCTGAACTACAGAGGCCATATAAACACCACTGTAGTAGCTACGGTCTGCGTATACAGACGCTGGTGCTGCTAACGCTGACTCTTTATCCTGTGTTTATGTGTGAGCAGCCGTGTAGGACCTGTAGTTGTGACTGTTTGTATGTGGTTTCAGGTGCAACTTTTGAGGAATCACCTCGTGAGATCTGCTCAAACTGTGAGACAAGCGATCAAAATTTCGGACAGGTCAGAAATTCATCCAATCATCTGACTGCTCAATCGGAGCTCGCTCGGGCAAGTAATCGGTCATCGCTTCCCCTCTCACGCTGCACGAGGAAGCTGAACTCATGAAATTCAATCGGCTCCGACAAAATCCGGCTCCTCTCTCATGCTCGAACGGGTTCAGGTGTGTCCCACTGGTCGAGGTAACAGTGGAGGATGTACTGCTTGTGGTGGGGGACAAAAATTGGACATAAATATACTCTGCTTCTAGAATTAATAAAGCTGCAGTGGTGTTAGAAGATGGGATTTGGGCGTTGGAGACTTTTGTGCCGGTGTCTCTGTTGTTTACGGCTGCAACATAGGTCACCATCTGCAGTGTCCTGCCTTTCATTTCGAATGAACCAATGGTGAAGGGGCTGAGTCGTTTCAGGAAGTTTGCAAGTGAAATTAGCACCTGTGTCTGGTTGTCTTGGTGTACAGGGTCCTGTAG
>CM067474.1:4095566-4115770 GCA_034552555.1 Semaprochilodus insignis | reverse complement strand
TTGCTCTAAAGATACAATACAGGAACCAAAACGAAAGTAGGAATTAGCAACAGCTGAAGGGGTCTACAGCGCTGCTTGAGTCTTGAGTTAGTGCAGTTTGCTCTGTTATCAGACCTGCCATTGCGATCAGTGGGCGAGTCTACAGTCTGGTGGGACCCCGGGCAAAAACTCACAGGGAGCCGCTCCAACCAGCATCCATGAGCATCATGTTATACATCAGACCCCAATAAAAAACTTGCAAAGTGTAAACGTGTTTTACCTTTAGGAGATCAACACTAGCCAGGGTCTGCCTTGCCCCAAGAGACAGCTCTGCTTGCAATAGATTTCCAAGAGGATTCGAATCTGGCGATTTAGGAGGCCAGGCCAGATGTGTGAGCGTTCCTGAATGCTCATCATGCCAATCAGTCACATCTGCAGCCCTGTGAACGCCAGAACTGTCAGGGATAGGAACGTTACGCTCCTCAGTAAGATGATGAGCTATAGAGGAAACCTGGTTGTCCAGCAGCTCAGTGTAGGCACTGTGGTTCAGATCTACTGTCACCTCAACCAAAGAACGCATTTCCAAATAATTAAAACACCCCCACAACATCACAGAGGGGACTCGTTCTTTGTCCGGGGAGCTTAATTCTACATCAGGAAACATAAATTATTAAAACGTAATTAATACAAATCTTAAAAAATCTAATTGGATTATATACAACATAGTAAATAATATTAGTCAGCAGGTGCGTTCACAGAGACCTGTTAGAAAACTTACTGGCAGTGATTATTACTGGGTGCAAACTCTTGTCAGCAATATACAGCTCTGGAAAAATGTAAGAGCCCACCTGAAAATGATCAGTTCCTCTAGTTGTACAGTTTCTGGGTTTGTGTTGGACCAAAATGAGCAGTTCTGTTTGATTCTATACACTACTGGAAACACGTCTCCCAAATTCCAGATCAAATATTGTATTTAGATCTGTTTATTTAGAAAATCACTAATGACCCTCCAGAAGCCTGTTTACTGAACCATGCTCGCTGTGCATTTCACCCCAGCCGCCGCTCGCCAGTCTCTCTGTAGGTCACTTGAGGTCATCTTACGGTGGTTAAGTGACATTGGAATGAGGTGGCGCTCATCACGGTCAGTAGAGAGTGGTTTTGGCCCTCTACCAGTCTGTAGCTGTGTTGTCCTGTGTGTTTGCTTCTTGACCTTGCTCTTATGAACCAGACGCTCACTGTATCTGCCAGTAAAGCTAGAACCCAACCTTCTGTTCCTCACTAAGAACCTGCTGTACATGTGGAGATGCTGATTTAAGAAGAAACTTATTGATTTCCAGAGCTGTATATAACTATAAGGCGTATAACAACATATATAACTGCCTTTACATATACAAAGTTTTACATTATTGTATAATTTACTGTATTATATGATTAGTTTGGTCTCAGTAATGTAACCCAGACATGTACAGATTGAGATGCATCACACTGTATAAAAAATAAAGCTATAAATTCACATCTTCTCAAACTAAATTAAGAGAACTATCACTGATCTAGACGGGTTTAATAAGATACGTGTATTTACTGTGAATGTTTGAATGTAATAGGTAATTCAGTTAACTATTATAGAATGAGGGTTCTGCTCACTGTCGCCGCTCTCGTGGTCGTGGCCAGTGCAGCCAGTGTCTCTCTGGAGGATCTGGAGTTCCACACCTGGAAACTGAAGTTTGGTGAGTAATCTGCTCCGGTCTGATCAATTCTCCTTCAGGAACTCAGAGAGCAGTCAGAGGCCCCAGGGTTAGGTTTCTGATATTAAGATTATTGTACTCGTTTCCAGACAGGTCAGTGATTATTGCTAGCCAGATCATTTGATTCAAGCCAAGTTTTCAGCTAATGAGCAAAAATGATCTGCCAATAGACTGAGAACATCTGGCCCACTAAAATGACTTAAAACAAGTAAAAAAAGTTTGGAAATAAGGTTTAAAAGAATCTTAATTTTAAGATATATATAAATTATATATAACATAATTTTATTTACCGTGATGCAATAGTTTGCAGTGTGGTGTTGCCTTCAGTTCTGCAAAAACAAGAAAAAGAAATGCCTTTAGTCTAATGCTCATTTCTGCAAGCGCCCCTGTGGGGTTCTAGTAGTATACATTGTTTTGATGATGATTTTTTGGGAGTTCTAGATTAAAAACTGACATTTGCAGTTTGACAAATATGGCATGTTGTATCTGAGTCCTGTAGCAGACAGTATCATATATGTGATGTTGTGTGTATCAGTGTTACAGTGAGTCTTTCAGTAAAGAGTCATGACATAGAGTCCATCTACATTCCTAACAACCAACCGGAACCTTCTTACACTATCACTTACACTCACAGGGACATATCAACAACTAATGTTGGTAGCTAATGTAACGTCTTCAGTCCAGCTCCTGACCAATCAGAAGGGATCGCTCAACTGTATCTACCTACATGCTACAGAGAGAACAATCCTGATTGGATAATTTTCCATTAAGCATTTCAAGAATTTAACCCTAACATGCTTTTATCACTTTGATACATGTTGTCTTTTCTCAAACTCCACGTACACAGAAATACCATAAGTCACTATGTAAACTGTAAACTGTAAACTGATCATGAAGTGGCGTTACCTAAGGGGACGGCTTGGGATCGCCACAGCTATGAGTTGTTGTGAGGTGTTATTGTGTGAGTGAGGCTGAACCTTGACCACCGTTCTCACCGCAAATCGATGTGAATGATTGGAGTTTGTGAAATGCCTCAACTGGGCTCATGCCAGGTGAACATGCAGGCCACACCGTTTGTCAGAACTGCCTAGAATGCATCTCAAACCAATTCTGGACAACGAGGGCCCGATTGCACTGTGCATCATCCTTCTGGAATATCCCATCACTGTGGGGTACATGTGGCCACCAAGTAGTAAAAAGCAGCGGGCACCGGTCAATGATGGGTTTAAGCAGACCAGTGTACCCAACCCATGCCATGAGAACACACAGTATGGAACCATCACCAGCCTGCACAGTGCCTTGCTGAGAACTGGGGTCCGTGGCTTCACGGGGTCTGCACCACACACGAACCATACCATCAACCTGAAACAACTGGTACCGTGACTCACCAGACCACGCCACATGTTGCCAGTGCTCTAGAGTGCAGTTAGGAACCTCACGAGCCCTGGTGAGACACTGTGTCTGGTGTGGTGGTATTAACAGAGGCACTCTGGTGGGTCCTCTGCTCCCATATCCCATGGAAGCTAAAGAACGCTGCACTGACCTGTGGGAAATGCGTGTGAGGCTCCTGCATTGAATGTGGATGTGATGTGGAGTCGCTCATCTGTTCACACGGACAGTTCTAGCCAGATGCCGCCGGTCACCATCACTAAGCACTTGTGAACGGAGACTGCGCTGGTGGTAATGCTTTCAATGAGGTATTCCTGGTACACACGTGACACTTCATCAAGCATCAAGGAATGTTATATGCCCAAACAACTTCCGAAATGGAATGTCCCATCCATCTGGCGCCCACTATCTCTGACCATGGCCAGTGTTCAACCTCACTCACAAGATAATACCTCACAACTTATACAGGTGTGGGCGTTCCCGAGCCGTCCCCTGAGGTAACTCCACTACTAATCAATTTCCACACTGATATCACATGACTCTTGGTATGTCTGTGTAAATGTGTGTGTGTCTATCAGGTAAGAGTTACGGGTCAGAGGAGGAGGAGTCTCAGCGTAAGATGATCTGGCTGGACAACCTCAAGCTGGTCCTGGAGCACAACCTGCTAGCTGACCAGGGCATCAAGAGCTACAGACTCGGCATGAACCAGTTTGCAGACATGGTGAGATCTTCTACATGCACACATGCATTTCCACATTTCCACCATGTGTGTAACTTCATTATGCAGTTGAGTGAAGATCTCTGAAACGCAGACTTCACACTGTTCAGTAAATCAATAAATCAGTGTTCAGCGTTTGGGAAGAGGTTCTAGCGTGCTTTTTTAAAAACAGTCCGCAGTGCAAGATGTCAGAGACAAAGAACTCGGGTCAACGCGAGCAGAGCTAAAAGTCAATTTGGTTTTATTACAAAATGAGGCATTCCTGCTGAGCAGCAATACACAATACAACATAGGGGCACGGCAAAAACGTAGTCAGGGACAGGCAGAGGTCAGAACCAGGAAAGACAAGCAGCGAGCGTAACCAAGTTAGAAGGGTAGAGCTAGGAGAGGAGTCAAAGGACGAAAAACGGGGTCGAGAGCCAAAGAGAAAATCAGATACGGGCAGAGAGCAAAGGAGGAGGTCAGGGACAAAAGGAGATCGAAACCGGAATAGCAAGCTTCGCGGGGAACCACTGGAAAACATGGGGCTTATATGTGTGTGAATACAATGGGGTGCAGCTGGGCTAAAACTCTGGAGAGCCAGAGCGAATTGGAGATCCCGATCGGGAGCACATGGAAGTGATGTCATTGAGTGTAGCCCTCTGGGAAGTGGAGTCCGGGAGAGCGGAGGAGATGGGGAAGCCCGGAAGCGTGACACATGATTACAAAGAATTTAGGTCTTTACGTCTTGTGCACTGTTAATTAAAAACACACACGCACTAGTGGAGAAAACTAGACATCCTTGGATGCTGAACTCTCACAGCTGAAGGTGTAACCCAATCAAATGACACTTTTTATTGAGAACGATTTGTTTTCATGAGCTAGCACATAAATCAGTCTTACCGAATGCATGTAAAAACTGACTAGGCAGTTCCTTTGAAGAAGAAACGGCACAAAATTGGAATTATACGTTCATTTTACTTTCCAATACGTATATAAGCTCCCTGGAAAACGAGTCCCCTCTGTGATGTTCTGGGGGTGTTGTAATTATGTGGAAATGGGTTCTTTGGTTGAGGTGACAGTAAATGTCAACCACAGTGCCGACAGTGAGCTGCTGGACCACCAGGTTTTACCTTTCACCCATCATCTTACTGAGGAACATAACATTCCTATCCCAGTATTCCAAGACCACAGTTCGCACATTCACACATCTGGACTGGCCCACAAAATCCCCAGATCAGAATCTTCTGAAACCAGCAAAACACCAGAGAAGGCAGCCACCAAATCTGGCCCAACTGACCAATTCTTTGATGTAAGAGTGTCTGAACATTGATGTGGCTACATCCAGAAACTTGTCCAGTACATGCCAAATCCAATCACAGCTGGTGCTCGTGGAGGTGTTACACACTACTCGGTACGTTTCAGTCACAGGGGAGCTTATGTAGTAATTAGAAGCAATTTTTTGGTACCAGGTATGTATAGCAGTACAGAATTTTATAGCAAATGTGTGTAAAGCCCAATTCTATTATATTTAAAATTTTTAAATTAAGCTATTTGTTAATTCCATTAAACTAATACTTGAAACTACAATGAAATTTTATTGTATCTTATCTACCTTTTGTATTTGGTGTATAAATACAAATTTGTGGCAAACTTGGAGAAAAAAAATTGAGTTAAAAAAAAGAGTTAAAAAAAGAAAGTCATTTCTTAATGCAATTAGACAGGAGTTTAGATCTTTCACCTCTACTGTACATATAATACTGTGAAAAGATTCCAGGAATCCAGAGAAATCTCAGCTACTCCTTCTCCAACAGGACAACCAGGGGTACCAGGCCATGTTCAAGGGCTGCCTGCGATCCTTCAACAGAACCAAAAGCCGCAGTGCTACTACATTCCTCCGACAGGCAGGGGGCGCTCATCTGCCTAATACTGTGGACTGGAGGGAAATGGGCTACGTGACTGACGTTAAAAACCAGTATACTTGTAGCTCCTGCTGGGCCTTCAGTGCGGTGAGTTCAGTGGAAGCATGACACCCATAGATATAGAGTCGTATGCAAAAGTTTATGCACCCGTGGAGCGTGTTACCAGCCTCTTTGTATGTACTTTTACTGTCCAGTGTATCAGCTCCACTGACCGTATAGGACACTCTGTAGTTCTACAGTTCCAGACTGTAGTCCATCTGTTTCTCTGTATACTGTATTACCCTGTTCTTCAGTGGTCAGGACCCCCACAGGACCACCACAGAGCAGGTATTATGTGGGTGGTGGATCATTCTCAGCACTGCAGTGACACTGACGTGGTGGTGGTGTGTTAGTGTGTGTGGTGCTGGTGTGAGTGGATCAGACACAGCAGTGCTGCTGGAGTGTTTAAACACTGTGTCCACTCACTGTCCACTCTATTAGACACTCCTACCTTGCTGGTCCACCTTGTAGATGTACAGTCAGAGACGATAGCTCATCTGCTGCTGCACAGTGCAGTGTTGGTCATCCTCTAGTCCTTCATCAGTGGTCACAGGACGCTGCCCTCAGGACGCTACCCTCAGGACGCCGCCCACAGGATGCTGTCGGCTGGATAGTTTTGGTTGGTGGACGATTCTCAGTCCAGCAGTGACACTGAGGTGTCCAGCAGCACTGCTGTGTCTGATCCACTCACACCAACCCAACACACACTAACACACCACCACCACGTCAGTGTCACTGCAGTGCTGAGAATGATCCACCACCCACATAATGCCTGCTCTGTGGTGGTCCAGACCATTGAAGAACAGGTCAGTGGAGCTGATAACATTGACAGTGTACCTAATGAAGTGGTCAGTGGGTGAATGTCTCACTGTTCCCTCCTTCGATTTCCTCTCTCAGACAGGGGCATTAGAAGGTCAGATGTTCCGGAAGACGGGGAAGCTGGTATCTCTGAGTGAGCAGCAGCTGATCGACTGCTCTTGGTTTTCAGGAAACTATGGCTGTGCTGGCGGCTGGATAGAGGATGCCTTTGGGTACGTCATGCACAGTGGAGGCCTGGAGTCAGAGAGCTCCTATCCTTATGAGGCCAAGGTGAGCACAAACTAGGCCTGGTTTGATTCTTTAATCCTGGAACCAGAACCTGCCTATTCTGATCGTTCCGGTTTCTTCTCCAGGAGGGGGCTTGCAGATTCAGTCCCATGAATGCTAGTGCTACCTGCAGTGACTATGAAGCGTTGCCCAGTGGAGACGAGAACGTTCTGCAGGAAGCCGTGTCTGTGATCGGACCTATTTCTGCAGCCATAGACATAACTCGTCACACCTTCCAGTTCTATAAGTCAGGTGACCCACAGAGTCTATCTGCAGTTGTTTGTGTGTCTCATATTTACCTGTACCTGCATATTTCAAAGAATTCTCTTCTGGAATGATCTTGAGGCCTCCAGTTTACTTGGTTTGAAGAGAATAATGACATGTTGCATGTGACATGAAGAAGCGGATACATTGAACATCGACTCAGCTGGACCTCCAGTGTATCTTAAAACATCTCCTGAACTGTCTCCTTAAATGGGTGGCATGGTGGCGCAGTGGGTAGCGCTGTTGCCTCACAAAAAGAAGGGTCTGAGTTTGATTCCCTGTGTCTTTGTGGGTTTCCTCCAGGCATTCCAGTTTCCTCCCATAGTCCAAAGACCTGCGGTCAGGTGAACTGGAGATGCCAAATTGCCCCCTAGGTGTGATTTATCATGAAAGATTCAACCCATAGTTCATATTCGTATATTCATGTTAAATCCAGTATTTGGGCAGTTAAAAGAGGCATGTGGCTTCTGAGTAAAGACTTGTGGCTAATAGCCCAATAGTCAGACCCTAAACACACCCCAGGGGCCCCAGTTCTGGAGAGAGACGCTGCTATCGCCCAGATGGTCATAGATGGAGCTGAAAAAGTGGCGCAGTTTAAAATGCTGCAGTATTTGTAGACGCATGGTGAGCTAGTTTTAAAGTAGAGTGTATGTCTGTACAAGTCAGACGCCCACCATCACCTGGTGGTACGACTCAAGTCTCGCAACACCCACTGCTTTAATCTCTGTCCTGAAGAGATGTTAGTGGTGATGTTGTGGACTTACTTAACACTTCTGGTGGAGTTTAACACAGCAAGTGGTAGAAGTGGTCAGTGGGTAACAGCAGCCCCCTCTGCTGGCCAAAAAAACCTCCTCTCCTGCAGGTCTCTCTTAGAACTTTCCAGTGTGGGGTTTTTTAATTCACAGTTAAAAATGGGGACAGCTCCAGCCCACCAAAACCAGGGACTGTCCCCAGAAAACAGGAATGTCTGGTCACCTTTAAAGGGAGGGTGGACATAACCGTAACTGAAACAAAGAAACAGACTCAGCAGAAAGACACAAGAGAGGAACTAGAACTAGAAGAAATGATAAACTACTAGTGATAAGCAGGAAATTAGGAAACAGTTTTGACCAAATTAATAAAGAGAGGCTACAAAAACAAAACACACACACACACACACACATATATATATATATATATATATATATATATATATATATATATATATATATATGTATATATATATGAGCAGAGTTTAAGACTAAACAAGACACTGGCGATAATGATGAGATGGGGTAGTGAGGAACTCTAAGCTATAAGCTTGTCAACTGCAAGCTAAAAAGTTTGGCTTGGTCATTTTGTTGATGTCTTGATGTGATAATTTACTGGTATTTTTTTGGTTTGTTTGTTTAAATATTATTTTTTATCATTAGTGTTTTTCTCCGTTCCCACTCTTATTAGTACTTACTCACTTTTATTATTATTTATTACTGATTTTATCTTTTTATTAGTTTTAATTGGCAGCCCTGATTTATTTTTTCTGTTTCCTTGTTTTTATTTCTTTCTAACACTTTATAATTACATTGATGGTCATATGTTAACTTCTTTGCTATACTTTTAATTATTATCATATAGAAATTACATATTTTTTTTACAATGGTTGGCTACAGTACTAGTACTCTGTTGACACTCTGATTTGATCTTAGGTGTTTATGATGATCCGTACTGCAGCACTCAACCCAATCACGCTGTCTTGGTTGTTGGTTATGGCACTGACAGTTCTGGAGAGGACTACTGGCTGGTCAAGAACAGGTAAACAACAAAAACAGCCCAATAATGTTTCCGAAATATAAATGTTTCCGAGTAAAAACAAGTCTAGTGCTCTCTGGGACTTAAGAAATATGTAATTGCCATCAAATCCCACACTAATTGTGATGTATTTTGCAGCTGGGGTGTTGGATGGGGTGAAAAAGGCTATATCAGGATGTCCAGGAACAAGAAAAACCAGTGTGGGATTGCTACATTAACCAGCTACCCTCTGGTTTAGAGGCATCAATCCATGAAGATCTACACTGGTGAGGAAATGAAAAGCCCACTGAAACTCAAGTGGTTATTTCTCATGGCTGGAGTTTCTGAGGTTACTGGACTACAACTAGTCTAGCGGAACAAGCAGTCTCAGGGAACTCATTTTGGGCTAAAGGAACATATATTACGTTATTAGGGTGGGAACAACCGAGTGGGATTTTTTTTAAACTACCATAGAATGCATTTATTCTGTATTCTGTATTATTCTGTGACGTTGTTTGGAGTGAAAAATGCCCAGATGTGGTTCTACACACCCATTTCCGCTCTATGATCTGGTTCTAGAATGAAACGGGCTGTTTTCCCTTTTTTGGTGAGCTCCTCATGAATAATTAGATGAGCTCTGCTCTGATTGGCTGGTTTACAGTGAGATGTCATTATGATCACACAGAAGCACCATCTGGAAATAGACTAAATAAAATGAGCCTCTGTGTAAATAAGCTCCGCCCTCATACTATTTAGTTAGCAATGCTAGTTACTTGGAGCTAATGCTAGTAGCTAACGTTCCATATACTAGCTACTGGCTTTCCATCTGGACGTCAACACACAGTAGAAGGGAATGGAAAGTGCCGACATCTCCTTCCCAGCCTGGAACGCTGGATTTCTCCACATAGTCCACCATTTTGGTTGCTGTTGCTCCGTTGGGTTTATATGTAAATGTAAATATCCATTATACGGTTCCATTAAACAACGCAGCAGCTGGTGAAGGCGGTGCTTACAGTAGGGGGTGCTGTTAAGCTCATCAACATTTGTCAACAAGCCTGGTATTAATTAGAACATGGATGTAGGGTAATTATCTTTATGTGGTGTATTTGGGGTAAACGTTGTGAATCTGATTGTTATTATTATTTTTGTTCTACAGGTGACAGAGAGACCCAGACTAACACAAGAAGGACAAAGACTGTCCCTCTGTGAGAGATTTACCTCTGAGCAAAAACACTGAGTTTCTCATATCATATCATATTCATCATATCAGTAATTCATCCTGTATGTGTTTCTTTCATGGCACTAATCTGGCCGTGGTGAAGCTCTGAGCCGTGAGCTCTTCCTGTCTAATAAACCCAAACTCTCTCCTGTTAAATCAGCACTGCAGAACACTCACTCAGCATTACTGCACACCTGACAGTCTGAAATAAAAACTAATATTAAAAATAAAAATAATATTAAGAATAATAAATACAGCGACCGGGGCCTGTGTTCACTCAGAGACTGTAATACTGTTATTTGTGTGTGTGTGTGTGTGTGTGTGTGTGTGTGTGTGTGCGCGTGTGCATGTGTGTTTACTAGTTCATCAGCACTTTACACACTGTTTGTTGTTGCTGTTGTTGTTTTTGCTCTCTGCATCTTGTGACACTTCAGAAACTTGAGTGTTAGCAGTTCACATGCCCATTCTGAAAAACTGAGAGTCTGAGAACAGAGAGAAAGACTGAGAGAGACGATGACAGATAAAGAGACACTGAGAAAGAGGGAGAGACAGAGAAAAGAGAGTGAGACTGACAAAGAGATAAAGAAGATAGAGAGCCCATTGGGGGGGGGATGGAGAGAAAGACTGACAGAGAGAGAGACGAAGAGAGAGAAAGAGAGAGAGCAAAAAAAGAGTGAGACTGGCAAAGAGATAAAGAAGATAGAGAGACCATAAGAGAGAGAGAGAGAGAGAGAGAAGGAGAGAGAGACAAAGAGAGAGACTGGGAAAGATATAGATGGAGAAAAAGAGAATGACAGTGAGAAAGACAGAGACAGACAAAGAGAAAGAGAGAGACAGACGAAGAGAGCGAGAGAGAGAGAGAGAGAGAGAGACGAACGCCAGCTTCGGCAGCCTATGAGTGTGCAGGATCTACAGTCCCAGCTGCCAACATCAGTGGACAAACGTGCTGCAGGATGCCGCACGGAACCTGTAGGTCTCCACCCCCAACCGTATCTCATCTTGTATCCAGACTACAGGCGGGCCAACAGGGTACTAGACCCTACTTTCAATTGTTGTTTCTCCCAATAACTTTATCCCTTCACTCTAATACCGTAATCACTCACATATATCATCATCACATTCACAGTTTCTCTATTTTTCAAGGGCTCAAAAAAAATTGGACATTTGACTGCTGTGCTGTTCCATGGCCAGGTGCTTGTCAATCCCTCATTGTTCCACTAACAGGCAAGTAGATCAAAATATAAAAAATCACAATATGAAGTCCACAGGCCAATCCCTCATTAGATTCCAGAATCTAAACAAACATAACAAAGAGATAGATTAAAAGCAGATGTGGCCAACAAACTATTTGGAAAATTCCTAAACATGAATATTCCAATCTTCGGTAGACCACAGAAAACAGCTGTGGTGGATGACATGCCTTCACAACAGTTGGCCAGATCAAAAACACCCTCAAGGAGGTCGATGCACACTGTTAAGGCCAACAATCAGGAGAAGAGAGGCTGAGTCCAGTTAGGGTTTACCACAATCTGTAAACCTCAAAAACAGGAAGGCCAGATTAGAGTCTATGAAAGCCTGGACCGTTCTGGACGTATAGACTGGAGAGATTATACAAAGAACAAATGGAACCAGAATGATGAGGGAAAAAAAGAGTTGAATCTGAAAGGATATACTATATCATGTTTCAGGATAGTGGAGATAGTGTTATAGCGTGGGGATGTACAACTGCCAGTGGCTCTGGTTCGTTGGTGGTGTGATTCCTGACAAAAGCAGCAGGATCAATTCTGAAGAGTTATACTATCTGCTCAGGTTCTGCCAAAAACTCTAAAACTCAACGGATGGACTTAAAGTATCCTGTGAAAGCAACCCAAGTGTCATGCTCCCGGGTTCTCCCGGCTGCTCCGCTCCTCCGGACTCAACTTCCCAGAGGGCATTGCTCCATGACGTCACGCCCACGTGTCCCCAGTCTACTAACCAATCCCGCTCTAGGTCTCCTGAATTTTGACAGATGTTTCTTGTTAGCCCCTGTATATTTACTCCCTGTAAACACTTCCTGGTTGCGAAGCTTTGCCAAATGTTTCCGTTAGCAATCCTGAGCGTTTCTCCTGTTTATTCTCCACTCTGGCTTTTGACTCCTTTTGTTCTTAGACCTCCTCTTTGCATTTCCCTTGTCGGCTTTGATCTCTCCCTGACTCTCGACCTCTCTTTCGTCCCTTCATTCATTCTCCTGCCTAGCCCTTCTAACTTGGTTACCTCGCTGCTTGTCTACCCTGGTTTCGACCTCTGCCTGTATTTTGACTTTGATCTTGCCTACTCTCCTCATGGTTGTTCGTGTACTGTTGCTGTGCTCGACTCCCCGCTTGTTAAATAAAACTCCACAGACTTTTAGCCCTGCACGTGTCGGTCCTGGTTCTTTGTCCGTGACACCAAGACAGAATCAGAAGGCAACCCAAATCAGAATGTTCTTTGATGGCCAAGTCAATCACCTGAACTCAGTTCAATCCAGCATGTATTTCAACTGAAGGTCGTTGGATATCAGTGTTTATGTATAAGTGAGTATGTATGCAAGTGTGTATACATACAGTCCCTGGGAGAATGTTGCCATCAGGGTTCTACAGGTTATAGGTCAAACACCATTTGGAGGCGAGCTGACCATCTGGTAAAACCAGACAAGGACACGTTAAGGGTGTGGTGAAACGGTCTATATAAACCCTGTGACAAGTTTTTGTCTTCGGACTAGATAGAGCTGTGAGTCAACTGTGATCGCCTTGAAATCAACTACCCCAACATCTCCAGCCTTCAGTCTCCTGACTCTACACTTCTGTGCAAGCAAGAAAAGAAACAACAAGGTACAACTGAAGGTACAATGCCCCGGGAACAAGCAAGAACTGAATACAGCTGCAGGTCAGAACATCACCAGGGAAGAGACCCGGGATCTGGAAAATCAGGAAGTCATTAACTAATCATTAACAAGTTTGGAAAATCACAGTTTAATCTCTGATCTGACACACCTCCAAAGTTCAGTCTTAGAAGCTGGTTTAGCTGTCTCTGCTTCTTCTCACCATCCAAATAACCCCAAACACATTCAGTGGTGTTGAGGTTCTAGACTCTGGGGTGGTCAGTCCATTGTTCTGAGAACACCAGCAGCTTCTTTGTTTATGTGTGTGTCTCCTTTTCCTCAGTGAGGAGCTTCTTGAACAGCTACACCTCCTCCTTTCAGACCTCCATAGTGTTGAGGTGAGTCTTCTCACAGTGGAAGAAGGATGGACAGGAACACCTGTGGATGTTCTCAGATCTGAAGCAGGAGTAGAGCTTGATGTTCTCCTCTCTCTCAAAGATGATAGCACTGTTTACCTGATGGGGACAGCATTGGTGGGGCTACCAGGTCTTCCAGGTGGTTGCTAGGAGTCCCATTGGCTTAATCCATATTTGAACTCACTCACAAAATTCACTTATGCTCATTGTGACTTTCTCCATTCATATAATCTGCTCATGAATATCTCACTAGGGTGGTCTCTGACTTTCACATCACCATACTGTACCTTGCTTTGTAAGATCGTGATGCGTTGGCACGGTTTCCAGAGTGAAACTGACCGTGTGGTTTGTCCTGTCTTGCTAAATGATGTGAATGTGTTCTCAGCTTCCTGCAGAGAGGTCTTGTGGTGAGCTGAGCGGCTGTGGGCATCTACAGCACCTAGAGATGCAGCGAAGTGGTACACAAAGTCAGGAAACGGGGCAGAAGTTCATGTTGTTCACATGTACACTTCAGTACACACACACTGACTGTTTCAGGCTGCAGGAGATCACACGCAGGTAAGAGCTGAAACTCATGCTGCTACTCAGAAAGGAGAAAAGACAAACAGAACAAAAACCTAGGCTGAAAGAGAGGAGTAAGACGTGTAGTTAGCAGCTGTTAGTAGGGTTTTTCAGGAAAATGTTTGAGTCAAAAGGCAAAGCTGAGTAAAGTTTCAGTCTAATCAGTTCAGAGAGTATTTTTAAGAATATGTATTAATATATAAAATAATAAAAGTTGCAGCAATGCTGTACATAGTAACACAATACAATAACACGAGTGCTTCTCCTGACATGTCATGGTGCAACACATTACAGGCTCATTATAATATTTGTTTAACATTACAGATACTGACTTATCAAGAATGACTAGCATTAACATTACCTGTATGCGTTAAACAGAGCAACACGGAATATGTATCTATATGTAATCTGTGTTCATGTATGAGACTCTGTGATTGTGTTAGCAAAACTAGCACAACCTCTGTGAACTCAACAAACTCAAATCTCAGCATTTTCAGTGCCGACAAACCACAGGGGGAGTGAAAAGCAACACAATTAGCAATGTATACAAACTGACATGGCAAAAAAAACGAGTCCCCTGTGACTGAACGGTCCCTAATAGTGCGTAATTCCTTCACAAGCACCAGCTGTGATTGGATTTGGCATGGACTGGACAAGTTTCTCAATGTAGGCCACATCAATGTCCAGACACTCTTACATCAAAGAATTGGTCAGTTGGACCAGATTTGGTGGATGCCTTCCCTGGCACAATTCCGAGGAGTATTCCCTGTAGACTGGGATTTTAGCCACTGCCGGTAGACCTGTATAACTGTACACTTCCATACACCTGCAGATTCAGCTACTTCCTTCACACTATGGTCTTTAGCACACCCAAATGCAGTCACTCCTTTTAGCCAATCATTAACATCTGCTTTGGAGCCATTTTCCACGCATGGAACGAGACATTCCCTGCACTGTACCACCTCTTCCCAATCTATGGATCCTGTCACATCCATAGAACATAAAGATTGTTGGTCATACCTTTGCTTGTATTTTAACTATTTATGCCAAGATAAAAGCTATGCTAGCTTTAGCAAAGGCATGGCTGCCGATCTTCTTCTGCCATTTATCCTGGCTGATGGCCTCCTCCCGCCATCTCTCATGGCAGTCATCAGCACGTAGGGCTGGGTCACTGCCTTCTGGCCAACTCTCACTCTCAGAGGGAGGGATGCCTGCCACAGGGGTATATATGGGTGTCTTAATGAATCCTGACTGTCCATGAAAATGGGCTGCATTTGTGTGGGAGTGGAAAAACTAATTCTAAATTCAATAATTAAAGAATATTAAAGAACTTTTATGGTGCCTAACACCTAATGTTTTATGGGACACTCTCAACAGGCAATGAATCCTGGAGCAGCTGTAGTAACAGCGGTAACCACAGCATCAGCTGCCATTGTTGGCGCTGACAAAATATTCCGGCACATGAAGACAAACAGGAATGTCACCATTGAAATCAGCAATTACAGCCTTACTCAGATCTTAACAAATCCAAGGTAAGCAACTTCTGGATGAATTACAATCACAACTTGGCTCCGTTTCCTGAAGTAGCACAGAGAAACAGTGAACAGATCATCGGAGAGACTGTTGAGAAAACCTGGAGTGTAAAACGACTGTATAGCTTAAGCAGTTCTGAGAAGGTGCTAATGGGAGGTTGTTATAGGGCTCCAGGAGGTTGGTAGGTGCAGTCCCAGGTGCTTACTAAGGTATTCCTAAGTAAATGGTCGCTTTGGTATTCCAGGTGGTTGTTAGAATGCGGCTAAGTGGTTGCAACAGTGTTTGAGATAGATGCTAGGGTGATGCTAACCAGATGTTAGAATGTTGCTAGGTGATTGTTACTATTTCCAAATGCTTGCTAGGATAGTGCTTGTGTGATTGCTACTGTGTTTCTAGGTGGTCGCAATCAAGTTCCAGGTGATTGCTAGGTGTTGTTACATAGTTGCTGTAGTATTCCAGGATCCTAGGTTGTGTTGCTAAGTTGCTGTCATGGTATTCCAAATGATTGTTAGGGAGCTACTAGGAAGGTGCTTTGGTATCCCAGGCAGTTGCTAGGATATGCCATGTAAGGTGGTCTCTAGTATGTTGCTAGTATTTTACTACAGGATATTAATGTATTTGCTGTCCAAATGAACTCAATTAGTAAGTTACATCCAATCAGTTTGATTCACCAACTCAATGACAAACAACAACAACAACAACAACAACAACAAAAAGCACAGATAGAAATGTCGGATGGCTGCAAAACCTGGCATGCAGTTATGTCTCAAGCAGATATATAAATGATTACAGCATGGTCTGATTATGTGAGGGCAAACACACATGGCCCCGGTAGAAGGAATTGTTTGATCCCCCAACAAGCGCAAGCAGCTCCCACTGTTTCCTTGTTCACCATCCAGACACAGGTGGCACCTTCATTACACACCGCTGTCTCTGCCCGGACCATTTCCAGGACCTTAGCAGAAGGAAGTTTGGTGTCACGGCACCCATTATTGTCATTTATTGACGAATCCAGGTTCTTTTTGGGATCCTACGATGGTAGTGTTGAGTATGGAGGCCTCGTGGTGAGTGCTTTATCCTGCCTTTGCTGTGGAGGGTCTCAGCGTCCCAACTGCTGGTGTTATAATCTGGGGACCCATCGCTTACGACAGTCAGTCACCCCTAGTGGTGAAACGATGGACACTGACAGCTCAGCGATATGTGCAGAGCATCCTCCGGCCACATGTGTTGCCTCTCATGGCAGGTCTTCCAACTGGCACCTTTCTGCAGGATAATGTTCACCCACACATGCTGCCCTCCCAGATTGCAACGCTTCCTTCACCTGCCCAGTCACCAGATTTATCGCCAATCGTGCAGTTATGAGACCAGCTGGGACGCCAGCTTCGGCACCCTACGAGTCTGCAGAATGTACAGGCCCAGCTTTAACATCGGTGGGCAACTGTGCTGCAGGATGCCATACGGAACCATACGGAATCATGTCTCATTTTGTATCCAGGCTAGAGGCAGCCCAACAGGTTACTAGAGCCTACTTTCAGTTGTACAGTTTTCCCCAATAAACCCATCCTTCCAACAACTCCTTTTTGGTGCATTCGTTTTTTGGCAATGTGTATATTTAACACAGTATCAAAGATACATTGTTAAAAACGTAGAAGATTTTGGTTTTGAAGTTCCTTCTGTCTTTTGTGCACCGAAGGAATAACCAAGGAACAGCTGAAGGGTTGGTTTCTTTATTTCAAGGCGATCGCAGTTGAGTCTCAGCACTCGATCCAAAGACAGTATCTGGACACAGATTTTATAGCCCCCCTTAATGTACAAAGAGGGTGTATTCTTGTGGTGTTTTATTGGATGGTCAGCTCTACTAACTGATTATTGCCTACAGGCATTTGATCTTTAACCTATAGGTTTTACCACCCTGATGATAACCCTGTTCCAAAGATCAGACCTTGTTGTACACATACACATACCATCGATATCCAACAGTGTAAAGTCTGTCATACTATAAGACATTTCACTGTAGCATTTTAAAGCTGTTGACAACCAAAGTTACCGTATCACACAATTACATTAGTAACTGGCATCCCATCTAATTTACCCACAGGTCATTCATATGATTATTATAAAACCTCTGTCTGTGTTACAGGACCCACACCATCAGTGGACGCTGTCAACATCCTCCACAACCCACCATCATGAAGAACGCACATGAGACTTGCTCATTCTCCAAATACACATATTCAGTCCGCGGTTCTGTTGGGGTCCTAATGTACCAAATCCTCAACGATGCAGGCCGCCATGTCGGTGAACTGGCCATCATGTTCTCTGTGCCTTATGGCTACAGCTTCTATAAAAACTGGTTTGCTGTTGGCATTTTTGAAGTAGGCACTCCATGTGATTACAAGCTTTACAGGGAGATGTATTATGACAAAAACGGGCCGTTCACCAGAGTAAAAGGCTCAGGGGATGTCATAAGGTATTCTGACAAAGGTGTTCTGGTGAAGGGAACAATGTCTGCATTTGGCCATTCGATCATTAAGGTTGAACTGTGGGATGAGTAGTCTCATTGTATGTTAGCAAAAGTCACGAGTCACGAATATTGTAAATTTGAGAACTGAACTGAAGCATGCAAACCGCTTAATATACTGTATGTATTTCTGCTCAGCATGTTTATAGATAGATATAAAAAAAAATAATGTGAAACCTGAATAATATTGGCTTTCTGGTCTTTTCTGAGTCTGTGTGCCTTTAAACTTCTACACTGCTTGCTGCTTACTGTCAGAATCAACAAACGTAGTTTGACGCACATAGAGCTAAAAGTCAAATGGTTTTTATTACACAGATTGACAATCAAAATCGATAAACACAGGAGACACCGAAACCAGAGATAACAGGCAGAGATCGCAGGAGAGAGTTTGGCCATACTTTGCGACATGTCTGTGAGAGGTTTAAATACAAACGGGGAAATGATGTGTGTTCAGTACTCAGGTGAGGATGAACAGGAGAATGCCATGTGATAGGTGAATTCCGGACATGTGGCTATGACGTCATCGGGAAGGGATCGGGAAACATTACTAAGGAGATATTATTAAACCGCTTGGTGTTTGCTTCATTATGAGTTATTGAGCATATGTGTACAGGGTCATAACCTTCTTACTGTAGTTTTGAAAGCAATCGTGAGATTCAATGTGGAAACAGTGAGTTGTGATAATGAGACACCTATGTTACTGTAATAATGCAAAGTTAGGGGCGGAGCAAAAGCCCAGGAGCCCAAAACACACAAAAGTCAACATAGCTAACCAATCACAAAAGCACAAAGTTGAATGAAGAAGGGGAAATGGCTCAGGATTGCAGCGGGACACTGACAATGCTTCACAACAGTAGACCGTAACGTCAAGGTGACCCGTTGTTGGGGCCTGCCTCTTGGCCTGGGAGCAGGACAGCCTGGATGAGCATGATGGAAGTCAGCAATGTCCAGAATGTCATCAGCAAGCACCCAACAGCATTTGCCAGGACTATATCTTTCCCAGTTAGCTAAATGGAATAAGTGATGTTATTGCCCACTGCTGAGAGTCCAATAGTGAGTGGACAGTATACAAAGAGCTCCCATCCACAAGCAGAGGGGCAGAGGATTTGAGGAGGGCAGGGGAATCTGACCTGGAGGCTTCAGAAGGCCTGCCACACATGTGAAGTGAACCGTATGGTTGTGTAGGATTTGGATTGCACAGAGTGTGAACTAAATCTTCTATGGTGTTAACTGTTGTTCATGAGGTCCAAAGAGTTTTCCTCGAGCAGCCAGCGTGCAGCTCCTAAAGGCCTGCTGAATCCAGGTAGGCAAAGCATTCTGTAACTGACTGCAGAGTCAGGCAGGCTTTTTGGATCCAGGAGCAGGCTGTATTGAACAGGAACAATAGGAACAACACAGTCTAGAAGATCATGGGCATAGCAAAGGGTCAGGAGCCAAAACATACCAATTGCAGAAAGTTCCAAGGCAGAAAAATCCAATACAAAGTCCAAAATCAAAAGTCAAAAGGCTAACTGGGATCGATAAAACACCAATTTGAATTCTAGCACCACATGCACAATGTAACTAATTAAAACCCTGAAATAAATAAATGAATTAGCTGATATGGCAAAGCTAATTGTTAGCCAGTCAGCTAAGAGTAAGGGACAAAACAACAACAACAACAACATGAAGAGCTGCTATAAAAGCATATGTAGTACGGTAAGCGTTAGTCCTTTTGAAAACTAAACAGGCTACAAATTAAAATACTGGTTCAGCGTCAGGGACAAAGAACTGGGCTCGACGTGCGCAGAGCTAAAAGTCAAAGGNGTGTGACATCATCGGATAGTGCACTCTGGGAAATGGAGTCCGGGAGATCGGTGGTGTCAGGGAGACCCGGAGGTGCGACATTCAGCCTTTTCTGCTTCTGCAAAAAATCCCAAACACATTCATTGGTGTTGAGGTCTGGGCTCTGGGGTGGTCAGTCAATTTTTCTCCTCCCTCCCAAAGATGAAAGTCCTGCTTATCTGATAGGGACGGTGTTGGTGGGTCTACACGGTCTTCCAAGTGGTTGTTAGGACTCCCATTTCTTTCTAGCTTAATCTGAAGTTTTGAAACTTCACTTATTCTCATTTTGACTTTCTCCATTCATATAATCTACCCCTGAATATCTCACTAGGGTGGTCTCTGACTGTGCTGTACCTCGCTTGGTAAGATCGTGATGCGTTGGCACGGTTTCCAGAGTGAAACC
>CM067474.1:4075039-4095066 GCA_034552555.1 Semaprochilodus insignis | reverse complement strand
GGTTTCACTCTGGAAACCGTGCCAACGCATCACGATCTTACCAAGCGAGGTACAGCACAGTCAGAGACCACCCTAGTGAGATATTCAGGGGTAGATTATATGAATGGAGAAAGTCAAAATGAGAATAAGTGAAGTTTCAAAACTTCAGATTAAGCTAGAAAGAAATGGGAGTCCTAACAACCACTTGGAAGACCGTGTAGACCCACCAACACCGTCCCTATCAGATAAGCAGGACTTTCATCTTTGGGAGGGAGGAGAAAAATTGACTGACCACCCCAGAGCCCAGACCTCAACACCAATGAATGTGTTTGGGATTTTTTGCAGAAGCAGAAAAGGCTGAATGTCGCACCTCCGGGTCTCCCTGACACCACCGATCTCCCGGACTCCATTTCCCAGAGTGCACTATCCGATGATGTCACACNCCTTTGACTTTTAGCTCTGCGCACGTCGAGCCCAGTTCTTTGTCCCTGACGCTGAACCAGTATTTTAATTTGTAGCCTGTTTAGTTTTCAAAAGGACTAACGCTTACCGTACTACATATGCTTTTATAGCAGCTCTTCATGTTGTTGTTGTTGTTGTTTTGTCCCTTACTCTTAGCTGACTGGCTAACAATTAGCTTTGCCATATCAGCTAATTCATTTATTTATTTCAGGGTTTTAATTAGTTACATTGTGCATGTGGTGCTAGAATTCAACTTGGTGTTTTATTGATGCCAGTTAGCCTTTTGACTTTTGATTTTGGACTTTGTATTGGATTTTTCTGCCTTGGAACTTTCTGCGATTGGTATGTTTTGGCTCCTGACCCTTTGCTATGCCCATGATCTTCTAGACTGTGTTGTTCCTATTGTTCCTGTTCAATACAGCCTGCTCCTGGCTCCAAAAAGCCTGCCTGACTCTGCAGTCAGTTACAGAATGCTTTGCCTACCTGGATTCAGCAGGCCTTTAGGAGCTGCACGCTGGCTGCTCGAGGAAAACTCTTTGGACCTCATGAACAACAGTTAACACCATAGAAGATTTAGTTCACACTCTGTGCAATCCAAATCCTACACAACCATACGGTTCACTTCACATGTGTGGCAGGCCTTCTGAAGCCTCCAGGTCAGATTCCCCTGCCCTCCTCAAATCCTCTGCCCCTCTGCTTGTGGATGGGAGCTCTTTGTATACTGTCCACTCACTATTGGACTCTCAGCAGTGGGCAATAACATCACTTATTCCATTTAGCTAACTGGGAAAGATATAGTCCTGGCAAATGCTGTTGGGTGCTTGCTGATGACATTCTGGACATTGCTGACTTCCATCATGCTCATCCAGGCTGTCCTGCTCCCAGGCCAAGAGGCAGGCCCCAACAACGGGTCACCTTGACGTTACGGTCTACTGTTGTGCCATTTCCCCTTCTTCATTCAACTTTGTGCTTTTGTGATTGGTTAGCTATGTTGACTTTTGTGTGTTTTGGGCTCCTGGGCTTTTGCTCCGCCCCTAACTTTGCATTATTACAGTAACATAGGTGTCTCATTATCACAACTCACTGTTTCCACATTGAATCTCACGATTGCTTTCAAAACTACAGTAAGAAGGTTATGACCCTGTACACATATGCTCAATAACTCATAATGAAGCAAACACCAAGCGGTTTAATAATATCTCCTTAGTAATGTTTCCCGATCCCTTCCCGATGACGTCATAGCCACATGTCCGGAATTCACCTATCACATGGCATTCTCCTGTTCATCCTCACCTGAGTACTGAACACACATCATTTCCCCGTTTGTATTTAAACCTCTCACAGACACGTCGCAAAGTATGGCCAAACTCTCTCCTGCGATCTCTGCCTGTTATCTCTGGTTTCGGCGTCTCCTGTGTTTATCGATTTTGATTGTCAATCTGTGTAATAAAAACCATTTGACTTTTAGCTCTATGTGCGTCAAACTACGTTTGTTGATTCTGACAGTAAGCAGCAAGCAGTGTAGAAGTTTAAAGGCACACAGACTCAGAAAAGACCAGAAAGCCAATATTATTCAGGTTTCACATTATTTTTTTTTATATCTATCTATAAACATGCTGAGCAGAAATACATACAGTATATTAAGCGGTTTGCATGCTTCAGTTCAGTTCTCAAATTTACAATATTCGTGACTCGTGACTTTTGCTAACATACAATGAGACTACTCATCCCACAGTTCAACCTTAATGATCGAATGGCCAAATGCAGACATTGTTCCCTTCACCAGAACACCTTTGTCAGAATACCTTATGACATCCCCTGAGCCTTTTACTCTGGTGAACGGCCCGTTTTTGTCATAATACATCTCCCTGTAAAGCTTGTAATCACATGGAGTGCCTACTTCAAAAATGCCAACAGCAAACCAGTTTTTATAGAAGCTGTAGCCATAAGGCACAGAGAACATGATGGCCAGTTCACCGACATGGCGGCCTGCATCGTTGAGGATTTGGTACATTAGGACCCCAACAGAACCGCGGACTGAATATGTGTATTTGGAGAATGAGCAAGTCTCATGTGCGTTCTTCATGATGGTGGGTTGTGGAGGATGTTGACAGCGTCCACTGATGGTGTGGGTCCTGTAACACAGACAGAGGTTTTATAATAATCATATGAATGACCTGTGGGTAAATTAGATGGGATGCCAGTTACTAATGTAATTGTGTGATACGGTAACTTTGGTTGTCAACAGCTTTAAAATGCTACAGTGAAATGTCTTATAGTATGACAGACTTTACACTGTTGGATATCGATGTTATGTGTTTAAATGTGTATGTGTACAACAAGGTCTGATCTTTGGAACAGGGTTATCATCAGGGTGGTAAAACCTATAGGTTAAAGATCAAATGCCTGTAGGCAATAATCAGTTAGTAGAGCTGACCATCCAATAAAACACCACAAGAATACACCCTCTTTGTACATTAAGGGGGGCTATAAAATCTGTGTGTCCAGATACTGTCTTTGGATCGAGTGCTGAGACTCAACTGCGATCGCCTTGAAATAAAGAAACCAACCCTTCAGCTGTTCCTTGGTTATTCCTTCGGTGCACAAAAGACAGAAGGAACTTCAAAACCAAAATCTTCTACGTTTTTAACAATGTATCTTTGATACTGTGTTAAATATACACATTGCCAAAAAACGAATGCACCAAAAAGGAGTTGTTGGAAGGATGGGTTTATTGGGGAAAACTGTACAACTGAAAGTAGGCTCTAGTAACCTGTTGGGCTGCCTCTAGCCTGGATACAAAATGAGACATGATTCCGTATGGTTCCGTATGGCATCCTGCAGCACAGTTGCCCACCGATGTTAAAGCTGGGCCTGTACATTCTGCAGACTCGTAGGGTGCCGAAGCTGGCGTCCCAGCTGGTCTCATAACTGCACGATTGGCGATAAATCTGGTGACTGGGCAGGTGAAGGAAGTGTTGCAATCTGGGAGGGCAGCATGTGTGGGTGAGCATTATCCTGCTGAAAGGTGCCAGTTGGAAGCCCTGCCATGAGAGGCAACACATGTGGCCGGAGGATGCTCTGCACATATCGCTGAGCTGTCAGTGTCCATCGTTTCACCACTAGGGGTGACTGACTGTCGTAAGCGATGGGTCCCCAGATTATAACACCAGCAGTTGGGACGCTGAGACCCTCCACAGCAAAGGCAGGATAAAGCACTCACCACGAGGCCTCCATACTCAACACTACCATCGTAGGATCCCAAAAAGAACCTGGATTCGTCAATAAATGACAATAATGGGTGCCGTGACACCAAACTTCCTTCTGCTAAGGTCCTGGAAATGGTCCGGGCAGAGACAGCGGTGTGTAATGAAGGTGCCACCTGTGTCTGGATGGTGAACAAGGAAACAGTGGGAGCTGCTTGCGCTTGTTGGGGGATCAAACAATTCCTTCTACCGGGGCCATGTGTGTTTGCCCTCACATAATCAGACCATGCTGTAATCATTTATATATCTGCTTGAGACATAACTGCATGCCAGGTTTTGCAGCCATCCGACATTTCTATCTGTGCTTTTTGTTGTTGTTGTTGTTGTTGTTGTTGTTTGTCATTGAGTTGGTGAATCAAACTGATTGGATGTAACTTACTAATTGAGTTCATTTGGACAGCAAATACATTAATATCCTGTAGTAAAATACTAGCAACATACTAGAGACCACCTTACATGGCATATCCTAGCAACTGCCTGGGATACCAAAGCACCTTCCTAGTAGCTCCCTAACAATCATTTGGAATACCATGACAGCAACTTAGCAACACAACCTAGGATCCTGGAATACTACAGCAACTATGTAACAACACCTAGCAATCACCTGGAACTTGATTGCGACCACCTAGAAACACAGTAGCAATCACACAAGCACTATCCTAGCAAGCATTTGGAAATAGTAACAATCACCTAGCAACATTCTAACATCTGGTTAGCATCACCCTAGCATCTATCTCAAACACTGTTGCAACCACTTAGCCGCATTCTAACAACCACCTGGAATACCAAAGCGACCATTTACTTAGGAATACCTTAGTAAGCACCTGGGACTGCACCTACCAACCTCCTGGAGCCCTATAACAACCTCCCATTAGCACCTTCTCAGAACTGCTTAAGCTATACAGTCGTTTTACACTCCAGGTTTTCTCAACAGTCTCTCCGATGATCTGTTCACTGTTTCTCTGTGCTACTTCAGGAAACGGAGCCAAGTTGTGATTGTAATTCATCCAGAAGTTGCTTACCTTGGATTTGTTAAGATCTGAGTAAGGCTGTAATTGCTGATTTCAATGGTGACATTCCTGTTTGTCTTCATGTGCCGGAATATTTTGTCAGCGCCAACAATGGCAGCTGATGCTGTGGTTACCGCTGTTACTACAGCTGCTCCAGGATTCATTGCCTGTTGAGAGTGTCCCATAAAACATTAGGTATTAGGCACCATAAACATTCGTTAATATTCTTTAATTATTGAATTTAGAATTAGTTTTTCCACTCCTACACAAATGCAGCCCATTTTCATGGACAGTCAGGATTCATTAAGACACCCATATATACCCCTGTGGCAGGCATCCCTCCCTCGAGTGAGAGTTGGCCAGAAGGCAGTGACCCAGCCCTACGTGCTAATGACTGCCATGAGAGATGGCGGGAGGAGGCCATCAACCAGGATAAATGGCAGGAGAAGATCGGCAGCCATGCCTTTGCTAAAGCTAGCATAGCTTTTATCTTGGCATAAATAGTTAAAATACAAGCAAAGGTATGACCAACAATCTTTATGTTCTATGGATGTGACAGGATCCATAGATTGGGAAGAGGTGGTACAGTGCAGGGAATGTCTCGTTCCATGCGTGGAAAATGGCTCCAAAGCAGATGTTAATGATTTGGCTAAAAGGAGTGACTGCATTTGGACGTGCTAAAGACCATAGTGTGAAGGAAGTAGCTGAATCTGCAGGTGTATGGAAGTGTACAGTTATACAGGTCTACCGGCAGTGGCTAAAATCCCAGTCTACAGGGAATACTCCTCGGAATTGTGCCAGGGAAGGCATCCACCAAATCTGGTCCAACTGACCAATTCTTTGATGTAAGAGTGTCTGGACATTGATGTGGCCTACATTGAGAAACTTGTCCAGTCCATGCCAAATCCAATCACAGCTGGTGCTTGTGAAGGAATTACGCACTATTAGGGACCGTTCAGAGTCTCATACATGAACACAGATTACATATAGATACATATTCCGTGTTGCTCTGTTTAACGCATACAGGTAATGTTAATGCTAGTCATTCTTGATAAGTCAGTATCTGTAATGTTAAACAAATATTATAATGAGCCTGTAATGTGTTGCACCATGACATGTCCGGAGAAGCACTCGTGTTATTGTATTGTGTTACTATGTACAGCATTGCTGCAACTTTTATTATTTTATATATTAATACATATTCTTAAAAATACTCTCTGAACTGATTAGACTGAAACTTTACTCAGCTTTGCCTTTTGACTCAAACATTTTCCTGAAAAACCCTACTAACAGCTGCTAACTACACGTCTTACTCCTCTCTTTCAGCCTAGGTTTTTGTTCTGTTTGTCTTTTCTCCTTTCTGAGTAGCAGCATGAGTTTCAGCTCTTACCTGCGTGTGATCTCCTGCAGCCTGAAACAGTCAGTGTGTGTGTACTGAAGTGTACATGTGAACAACATGAACTTCTGCCCCGTTTCCTGACTTTGTGTACCACTTCACTGCATCTCTAGGTGCTGTAGATGCCCACAGATGCTCAGCTCACCACACGATCTGTCTGCAGGCAGCTGAGAACACATTCACATCATTTAGCAAGACAGGACAAACCACACGGTCAGTTTCACTCTGGAAACCGTGCCAACGCATCACGATCTTACAAAGCAAGGTACAGTATGGTGATGTGAAAGTCAGAGACCACCCTAGTGAGATATTCATGAGCAGATTATATGAATGGAGAAAGTCACAATGAGCATAAGTGAATTTTGTGAGTGAGTTCAAATATGGATTAAGCCAATGGGACTCCTAGCAGCCACCTGGAAGACCTGGTAGCCCCACCAATGCTGTCCCCATCAGGTAAACAGTGCTATCATCTTTGAGAGAGAGGAGAACATCAAGCTCTACTCCTGCTTCAGATCTGAGAACATCCACAGGTGTTCCTGTCCATCCTTCTTCCACTGTGAGAAGACTCACCTCAACACTATGGAGGTCTGAAAGGAGGAGGTGTAGCTGTTCAAGAAGCTCCTCACTGAGGAAAAGGAGACACACACATAAACAAAGAAGCTGCTGGTGTTCTCAGAACAATGGACTGACCACCCCAGAGTCTAGAACCTCAACACCACTGAATGTGTTTGGGGTTATTTGGATGGTGAGAAGAAGCAGAGACAGCTAAACCAGCTTCTAAGACTGAACTTTGGAGGTGTGTCAGATCAGAGATTAAACTGTGATTTTCCAAACTTGTTAATGATTAGTTAATGACTTCCTGATTTTCCAGATCCCGGGTCTCTTCCCTGGTGATGTTCTGACCTGCAGCTGTATTCAGTTCTTGCTTGTTCCCGGGGCATTGTACCTTCAGTTGTACCTTGTTGTTTCTTTTCTTGCTTGCACAGAAGTGTAGAGTCAGGAGACTGAAGGCTGGAGATGTTGGGGTAGTTGATTTCAAGGCGATCACAGTTGACTCACAGCTCTATCTAGTCCGAAGACAAAAACTTGTCACAGGGTTTATATAGACCGTTTCACCACACCCTTAACGTGTCCTTGTCTGGTTTTACCAGATGGTCAGCTCGCCTCCAAATGGTGTTTGACCTATAACCTGTAGAACCCTGATGGCAACATTCTCCCAGGGACTGTATGTATACACACTTGTATACATACTCACTTATACATAAACACTGATATCCAACGACCTTCAGTTGAAATACATGCTGGATTGAACTGAGTTCAGGTGATTGACTTGGCCATCAAAGAACATTCTGATTTGGGTTGCCTTCTGATTCTGTCTTGGTGTCACGGACAAAGAACCAGGACCGACACGTGCAGGGCTAAAAGTCTGTGGAGTTTTATTTAACAAGCGGGGAGTCGAGCACAGCAACAGTACACGAACAACCATGAGGAGAGTAGGCAAGATCAAAGTCAAAATACAGGCAGAGGTCGAAACCAGGGTAGACAAGCAGCGAGGTAACCAAGTTAGAAGGGCTAGGCAGGAGAATGAATGAAGGGACGAAAGAGAGGTCGAGAGTCAGGGAGAGATCAAAGCCGACAAGGGAAATGCAAAGAGGAGGTCTAAGAACAAAAGGAGTCAAAAGCCAGAGTGGAGAATAAACAGGAGAAACGCTCAGGATTGCTAACGGAAACATTTGGCAAAGCTTCGCAACCAGGAAGTGTTTACAGGGAGTAAATATACAGGGGCTAACAAGAAACAGCTGTCAAAATTCAGGAGACCTAGAGCGGGATTGGTTAGTAGACTGGGGACACGTGGGCGTGACGTCATGGAGCAATGCCCTCTGGGAAGTTGAGTCCGGAGGAGCGGAGCAGCCGGGAGAACCCGGGAGCATGACACTTGGGTTGCTTTCACAGGATACTTTAAGTCCATCCGTTGAGTTTTAGAGTTTTTGGCAGAACCTGAGCAGATAGTATAACTCTTCAGAATTGATCCTGCTGCTTTTGTCAGGAATCACACCACCAACGAACCAGAGCCACTGGCAGTTGTACATCCCCACGCTATAACACTATCTCCACTATCCTGAAACATGATATAGTATATCCTTTCAGATTCAACTCTATTTTTCCCTCATCATTCTGGTTCCATTTGTTCTTTGTATAATCTCTCCAGTCTATACGTCCAGAACGGTCCAGGCTTTCATAGACTCTAATCTGGCCTTCCTGTTTTTGAGGTTTACAGATTGTGGTAAACCCTAACTGGACTCAGCCTCTCTTCTCCTGATTGTTGGCCTTAACAGTGTGCATCGACCTCCTTGAGGGTGTTTTTGATCTGGCCAACTGTTGTGAAGGCATGTCATCCACCACAGCTGTTTTCTGTGGTCTACCGAAGATTGGAATATTCATGTTTAGGAATTTTCCAAATAGTTTGTTGGCCACATCTGCTTTTAATCTATCTCTTTGTTATGTTTGTTTAGATTCTGGAATCTAATGAGGGATTGGCCTGTGGACTTCATATTGTGATTTTTTATATTTTGATCTACTTGCCTGTTAGTGGAACAATGAGGGATTGACAAGCACCTGGCCATGGAACAGCACAGCAGTCAAATGTCCAATTTTTTTTGAGCCCTTGAAAAATAGAGAAACTGTGAATGTGATGATGATATATGTGAGTGATTACGGTATTAGAGTGAAGGGATAAAGTTATTGGGAGAAACAACAATTGAAAGTAGGGTCTAGTACCCTGTTGGCCCGCCTGTAGTCTGGATACAAGATGAGATACGGTTGGGGGTGGAGACCTACAGGTTCCGTGCGGCATCCTGCAGCACGTTTGTCCACTGATGTTGGCAGCTGGGACTGTAGATCCTGCACACTCATAGGCTGCCGAAGCTGGCGTTCGTCTCTCTCTCTCTCTCTCTCTCTCGCTCTCTTCGTCTGTCTCTCTCTTTCTCTTTGTCTGTCTCTGTCTTTCTCACTGTCATTCTCTTTTTCTCCATCTATATCTTTCCCAGTCTCTCTCTTTGTCTCTCTCTCCTTCTCTCTCTCTCTCTCTCTCTCTTATGGTCTCTCTATCTTCTTTATCTCTTTGCCAGTCTCACTCTTTTTTTGCTCTCTCTCTTTCTCTCTCTTCGTCTCTCTCTCTGTCAGTCTTTCTCTCCATCCCCCCCCCAATGGGCTCTCTATCTTCTTTATCTCTTTGTCAGTCTCACTCTCTTTTCTCTGTCTCTCCCTCTTTCTCAGTGTCTCTTTATCTGTCATCGTCTCTCTCAGTCTTTCTCTCTGTTCTCAGACTCTCAGTTTTTCAGAATGGGCATGTGAACTGCTAACACTCAAGTTTCTGAAGTGTCACAAGATGCAGAGAGCAAAAACAACAACAGCAACAACAAACAGTGTGTAAAGTGCTGATGAACTAGTAAACACACATGCACACGCGCACACACACACACACACACACACACACACACACACACAAATAACAGTATTACAGTCTCTGAGTGAACACAGGCCCCGGTCGCTGTATTTATTATTCTTAATATTATTTTTATTTTTAATATTAGTTTTTATTTCAGACTGTCAGGTGTGCAGTAATGCTGAGTGAGTGTTCTGCAGTGCTGATTTAACAGGAGAGAGTTTGGGTTTATTAGACAGGAAGAGCTCACGGCTCAGAGCTTCACCACGGCCAGATTAGTGCCATGAAAGAAACACATACAGGATGAATTACTGATATGATGAATATGATATGATATGAGAAACTCAGTGTTTTTGCTCAGAGGTAAATCTCTCACAGAGGGACAGTCTTTGTCCTTCTTGTGTTAGTCTGGGTCTCTCTGTCACCTGTAGAACAAAAATAATAATAACAATCAGATTCACAACGTTTACCCCAAATACACCACATAAAGATAATTACCCTACATCCATGTTCTAATTAATACCAGGCTTGTTGACAAATGTTGATGAGCTTAACAGCACCCCCTACTGTAAGCACCGCCTTCACCAGCTGCTGCGTTGTTTAATGGAACCGTATAATGGATATTTACATTTACATATAAACCCAACGGAGCAACAGCAACCAAAATGGTGGACTATGTGGAGAAATCCAGCGTTCCAGGCTGGGAAGGAGATGTCGGCACTTTCCATTCCCTTCTACTGTGTGTTGACGTCCAGATGGAAAGCCAGTAGCTAGTATATGGAACGTTAGCTACTAGCATTAGCTCCAAGTAACTAGCATTGCTAACTAAATAGTATGAGGGCGGAGCTTATTTACACAGAGGCTCATTTTATTTAGTCTATTTCCAGATGGTGCTTCTGTGTGATCATAATGACATCTCACTGTAAACCAGCCAATCAGAGCAGAGCTCATCTAATTATTCATGAGGAGCTCACCAAAAAAGGGAAAACAGCCCGTTTCATTCTAGAACCAGATCATAGAGCGGAAATGGGTGTGTAGAACCACATCTGGGCATTTTTCACTCCAAACAACGTCACAGAATAATACAGAATACAGAATAAATGCATTCTATGGTAGTTTAAAAAAAATCCCACTCGGTTGTTCCCACCCTAATAACGTAATATATGTTCCTTTAGCCCAAAATGAGTTCCCTGAGACTGCTTGTTCCGCTAGACTAGTTGTAGTCCAGTAACCTCAGAAACTCCAGCCATGAGAAATAACCACTTGAGTTTCAGTGGGCTTTTCATTTCCTCACCAGTGTAGATCTTCATGGATTGATGCCTCTAAACCAGAGGGTAGCTGGTTAATGTAGCAATCCCACACTGGTTTTTCTTGTTCCTGGACATCCTGATATAGCCTTTTTCACCCCATCCAACACCCCAGCTGCAAAATACATCACAATTAGTGTGGGATTTGATGGCAATTACATATTTCTTAAGTCCCAGAGAGCACTAGACTTGTTTTTACTCGGAAACATTTATATTTCGGAAACATTATTGGGCTGTTTTTGTTGTTTACCTGTTCTTGACCAGCCAGTAGTCCTCTCCAGAACTGTCAGTGCCATAACCAACAACCAAGACAGCGTGATTGGGTTGAGTGCTGCAGTACGGATCATCATAAACACCTAAGATCAAATCAGAGTGTCAACAGAGTACTAGTACTGTAGCCAACCATTGTAAAAAAAATATGTAATTTCTATATGATAATAATTAAAAGTATAGCAAAGAAGTTAACATATGACCATCAATGTAATTATAAAGTGTTAGAAAGAAATAAAAACAAGGAAACAGAAAAAATAAATCAGGGCTGCCAATTAAAACTAATAAAAAGATAAAATCAGTAATAAATAATAATAAAAGTGAGTAAGTACTAATAAGAGTGGGAACGGAGAAAAACACTAATGATAAAAAATAATATTTAAACAAACAAACCAAAAAAATACCAGTAAATTATCACATCAAGACATCAACAAAATGACCAAGCCAAACTTTTTAGCTTGCAGTTGACAAGCTTATAGCTTAGAGTTCCTCACTACCCCATCTCATCATTATCGCCAGTGTCTTGTTTAGTCTTAAACTCTGCTCATATATATATACATATATATATATATATATATATATATATATATATATATATATATATATATATGTGTGTGTGTGTGTGTGTGTTTTGTTTTTGTAGCCTCTCTTTATTAATTTGGTCAAAACTGTTTCCTAATTTCCTGCTTATCACTAGTAGTTTATCATTTCTTCTAGTTCTAGTTCCTCTCTTGTGTCTTTCTGCTGAGTCTGTTTCTTTGTTTCAGTTACGGTTATGTCCACCCTCCCTTTAAAGGTGACCAGACATTCCTGTTTTCTGGGGACAGTCCCTGGTTTTGGTGGGCTGGAGCTGTCCCCATTTTTAACTGTGAATTAAAAAACCCCACACTGGAAAGTTCTAAGAGAGACCTGCAGGAGAGGAGGTTTTTTTGGCCAGCAGAGGGGGCTGCTGTTACCCACTGACCACTTCTACCACTTGCTGTGTTAAACTCCACCAGAAGTGTTAAGTAAGTCCACAACATCACCACTAACATCTCTTCAGGACAGAGATTAAAGCAGTGGGTGTTGCGAGACTTGAGTCGTACCACCAGGTGATGGTGGGCGTCTGACTTGTACAGACATACACTCTACTTTAAAACTAGCTCACCATGCGTCTACAAATACTGCAGCATTTTAAACTGCGCCACTTTTTCAGCTCCATCTATGACCATCTGGGCGATAGCAGCGTCTCTCTCCAGAACTGGGGCCCCTGGGGTGTGTTTAGGGTCTGACTATTGGGCTATTAGCCACAAGTCTTTACTCAGAAGCCACATGCCTCTTTTAACTGCCCAAATACTGGATTTAACATGAATATACGAATATGAACTATGGGTTGAATCTTTCATGATAAATCACACCTAGGGGGCAATTTGGCATCTCCAGTTCACCTGACCGCAGGTCTTTGGACTATGGGAGGAAACTGGAATGCCTGGAGGAAACCCACAAAGACACAGGGAATCAAACTCAGACCCTTCTTTTTGTGAGGCAACAGCGCTACCCACTGCGCCACCATGCCACCCATTTAAGGAGACAGTTCAGGAGATGTTTTAAGATACACTGGAGGTCCAGCTGAGTCGATGTTCAATGTATCCGCTTCTTCATGTCACATGCAACATGTCATTATTCTCTTCAAACCAAGTAAACTGGAGGCCTCAAGATCATTCCAGAAGAGAATTCTTTGAAATATGCAGGTACAGGTAAATATGAGACACACAAACAACTGCAGATAGACTCTGTGGGTCACCTGACTTATAGAACTGGAAGGTGTGACGAGTTATGTCTATGGCTGCAGAAATAGGTCCGATCACAGACACGGCTTCCTGCAGAACGTTCTCGTCTCCACTGGGCAACGCTTCATAGTCACTGCAGGTAGCACTAGCATTCATGGGACTGAATCTGCAAGCCCCCTCCTGGAGAAGAAACCGGAACGATCAGAATAGGCAGGTTCTGGTTCCAGGATTAAAGAATCAAACCAGGCCTAGTTTGTGCTCACCTTGGCCTCATAAGGATAGGAGCTCTCTGACTCCAGGCCTCCACTGTGCATGACGTACCCAAAGGCATCCTCTATCCAGCCGCCAGCACAGCCATAGTTTCCTGAAAACCAAGAGCAGTCGATCAGCTGCTGCTCACTCAGAGATACCAGCTTCCCCGTCTTCCGGAACATCTGACCTTCTAATGCCCCTGTCTGAGAGAGGAAATCGAAGGAGGGAACAGTGAGACATTCACCCACTGACCACTTCATTAGGTACACTGTCAATGTTATCAGCTCCACTGACCTGTTCTTCAATGGTCTGGACCACCACAGAGCAGGCATTATGTGGGTGGTGGATCATTCTCAGCACTGCAGTGACACTGACGTGGTGGTGGTGTGTTAGTGTGTGTTGGGTTGGTGTGAGTGGATCAGACACAGCAGTGCTGCTGGACACCTCAGTGTCACTGCTGGACTGAGAATCGTCCACCAACCAAAACTATCCAGCCGACAGCATCCTGTGGGCGGCGTCCTGAGGGTAGCGTCCTGAGGGCAGCGTCCTGTGACCACTGATGAAGGACTAGAGGATGACCAACACTGCACTGTGCAGCAGCAGATGAGCTATCGTCTCTGACTGTACATCTACAAGGTGGACCAGCAAGGTAGGAGTGTCTAATAGAGTGGACAGTGAGTGGACACAGTGTTTAAACACTCCAGCAGCACTGCTGTGTCTGATCCACTCACACCAGCACCACACACACTAACACACCACCACCACGTCAGTGTCACTGCAGTGCTGAGAATGATCCACCACCCACATAATACCTGCTCTGTGGTGGTCCTGTGGGGGTCCTGACCACTGAAGAACAGGGTAATACAGTATACAGAGAAACAGATGGACTACAGTCTGGAACTGTAGAACTACAGAGTGTCCTATACGGTCAGTGGAGCTGATACACTGGACAGTAAAAGTACATACAAAGAGGCTGGTAACACGCTCCACGGGTGCATAAACTTTTGCATACGACTCTATATCTATGGGTGTCATGCTTCCACTGAACTCACCGCACTGAAGGCCCAGCAGGAGCTACAAGTATACTGGTTTTTAACGTCAGTCACGTAGCCCATTTCCCTCCAGTCCACAGTATTAGGCAGATGAGCGCCCCCTGCCTGTCGGAGGAATGTAGTAGCACTGCGGCTTTTGGTTCTGTTGAAGGATCGCAGGCAGCCCTTGAACATGGCCTGGTACCCCTGGTTGTCCTGTTGGAGAAGGAGTAGCTGAGATTTCTCTGGATTCCTGGAATCTTTTCACAGTATTATATGTACAGTAGAGGTGAAAGATCTAAACTCCTGTCTAATTGCATTAAGAAATGACTTTCTTTTTTTAACTCTTTTTTTTAACTCAATTTTTTTTCTCCAAGTTTGCCACAAATTTGTATTTATACACCAAATACAAAAGGTAGATAAGATACAATAAAATTTCATTGTAGTTTCAAGTATTAGTTTAATGGAATTAACAAATAGCTTAATTTAAAAATTTTAAATATAATAGAATTGGGCTTTACACACATTTGCTATAAAATTCTGTACTGCTATACATACCTGGTACCAAAAAATTGCTTCTAATTACTACATAAGCTCCCCTGTGACTGAAACGTACCGAGTAGTGTGTAACACCTCCACGAGCACCAGCTGTGATTGGATTTGGCATGTACTGGACAAGTTTCTGGATGTAGCCACATCAATGTTCAGACACTCTTACATCAAAGAATTGGTCAGTTGGGCCAGATTTGGTGGCTGCCTTCTCTGGTGTTTTGCTGGTTTCAGAAGATTCTGATCTGGGGATTTTGTGGGCCAGTCCAGATGTGTGAATGTGCGAACTGTGGTCTTGGAATACTGGGATAGGAATGTTATGTTCCTCAGTAAGATGATGGGTGAAAGGTAAAACCTGGTGGTCCAGCAGCTCACTGTCGGCACTGTGGTTGACATTTACTGTCACCTCAACCAAAGAACCCATTTCCACATAATTACAACACCCCCAGAACATCACAGAGGGGACTCGTTTTCCAGGGAGCTTATATACGTATTGGAAAGTAAAATGAACGTATAATTCCAATTTTGTGCCGTTTCTTCTTCAAAGGAACTGCCTAGTCAGTTTTTACATGCATTCGGTAAGACTGATTTATGTGCTAGCTCATGAAAACAAATCGTTCTCAATAAAAAGTGTCATTTGATTGGGTTACACCTTCAGCTGTGAGAGTTCAGCATCCAAGGATGTCTAGTTTTCTCCACTAGTGCGTGTGTGTTTTTAATTAACAGTGCACAAGACGTAAAGACCTAAATTCTTTGTAATCATGTGTCACGCTTCCGGGCTTCCCCATCTCCTCCGCTCTCCCGGACTCCACTTCCCAGAGGGCTACACTCAATGACATCACTTCCATGTGCTCCCGATCGGGATCTCCAATTCGCTCTGGCTCTCCAGAGTTTTAGCCCAGCTGCACCCCATTGTATTCACACACATATAAGCCCCATGTTTTCCAGTGGTTCCCCGCGAAGCTTGCTATTCCGGTTTCGATCTCCTTTTGTCCCTGACCTCCTCCTTTGCTCTCTGCCCGTATCTGATTTTCTCTTTGGCTCTCGACCCCGTTTTTCGTCCTTTGACTCCTCTCCTAGCTCTACCCTTCTAACTTGGTTACGCTCGCTGCTTGTCTTTCCTGGTTCTGACCTCTGCCTGTCCCTGACTACGTTTTTGCCGTGCCCCTATGTTGTATTGTGTATTGCTGCTCAGCAGGAATGCCTCATTTTGTAATAAAACCAAATTGACTTTTAGCTCTGCTCGCGTTGACCCGAGTTCTTTGTCTCTGACATCTTGCACTGCGGACTGTTTTTAAAAAAGCACGCTAGAACCTCTTCCCAAACGCTGAACACTGATTTATTGATTTACTGAACAGTGTGAAGTCTGCGTTTCAGAGATCTTCACTCAACTGCATAATGAAGTTACACACATGGTGGAAATGTGGAAATGCATGTGTGCATGTAGAAGATCTCACCATGTCTGCAAACTGGTTCATGCCGAGTCTGTAGCTCTTGATGCCCTGGTCAGCTAGCAGGTTGTGCTCCAGGACCAGCTTGAGGTTGTCCAGCCAGATCATCTTACGCTGAGACTCCTCCTCCTCTGACCCGTAACTCTTACCTGATAGACACACACACATTTACACAGACATACCAAGAGTCATGTGATATCAGTGTGGAAATTGATTAGTAGTGGAGTTACCTCAGGGGACGGCTCGGGAACGCCCACACCTGTATAAGTTGTGAGGTATTATCTTGTGAGTGAGGTTGAACACTGGCCATGGTCAGAGATAGTGGGCGCCAGATGGATGGGACATTCCATTTCGGAAGTTGTTTGGGCATATAACATTCCTTGATGCTTGATGAAGTGTCACGTGTGTACCAGGAATACCTCATTGAAAGCATTACCACCAGCGCAGTCTCCGTTCACAAGTGCTTAGTGATGGTGACCGGCGGCATCTGGCTAGAACTGTCCGTGTGAACAGATGAGCGACTCCACATCACATCCACATTCAATGCAGGAGCCTCACACGCATTTCCCACAGGTCAGTGCAGCGTTCTTTAGCTTCCATGGGATATGGGAGCAGAGGACCCACCAGAGTGCCTCTGTTAATACCACCACACCAGACACAGTGTCTCACCAGGGCTCGTGAGGTTCCTAACTGCACTCTAGAGCACTGGCAACATGTGGCGTGGTCTGGTGAGTCACGGTACCAGTTGTTTCAGGTTGATGGTATGGTTCGTGTGTGGTGCAGACCCCGTGAAGCCACGGACCCCAGTTCTCAGCAAGGCACTGTGCAGGCTGGTGATGGTTCCATACTGTGTGTTCTCATGGCATGGGTTGGGTACACTGGTCTGCTTAAACCCATCATTGACCGGTGCCCGCTGCTTTTTACTACTTGGTGGCCACATGTACCCCACAGTGATGGGATATTCCAGAAGGATGATGCACAGTGCAATCGGGCCCTCGTTGTCCAGAATTGGTTTGAGATGCATTCTAGGCAGTTCTGACAAACGGTGTGGCCTGCATGTTCACCTGGCATGAGCCCAGTTGAGGCATTTCACAAACTCCAATCATTCACATCGATTTGCAGTGAGAACGGTGGTCAAGGTTCAGCCTCACTCACACAATAACACCTCACAACAACTCATAGCTGTGGCGATCCCAAGCCGTCCCCTTAGGTAACGCCACTTCATGATCAGTTTACAGTTTACAGTTTACATAGTGACTTATGGTATTTCTGTGTACGTGGAGTTTGAGAAAAGACAACATGTATCAAAGTGATAAAAGCATGTTAGGGTTAAATTCTTGAAATGCTTAATGGAAAATTATCCAATCAGGATTGTTCTCTCTGTAGCATGTAGGTAGATACAGTTGAGCGATCCCTTCTGATTGGTCAGGAGCTGGACTGAAGACGTTACATTAGCTACCAACATTAGTTGTTGATATGTCCCTGTGAGTGTAAGTGATAGTGTAAGAAGGTTCCGGTTGGTTGTTAGGAATGTAGATGGACTCTATGTCATGACTCTTTACTGAAAGACTCACTGTAACACTGATACACACAACATCACATATATGATACTGTCTGCTACAGGACTCAGATACAACATGCCATATTTGTCAAACTGCAAATGTCAGTTTTTAATCTAGAACTCCCAAAAAATCATCATCAAAACAATGTATACTACTAGAACCCCACAGGGGCGCTTGCAGAAATGAGCATTAGACTAAAGGCATTTCTTTTTCTTGTTTTTGCAGAACTGAAGGCAACACCACACTGCAAACTATTGCATCACGGTAAATAAAATTATGTTATATATAATTTATATATATCTTAAAATTAAGATTCTTTTAAACCTTATTTCCAAACTTTTTTTACTTGTTTTAAGTCATTTTAGTGGGCCAGATGTTCTCAGTCTATTGGCAGATCATTTTTGCTCATTAGCTGAAAACTTGGCTTGAATCAAATGATCTGGCTAGCAATAATCACTGACCTGTCTGGAAACGAGTACAATAATCTTAATATCAGAAACCTAACCCTGGGGCCTCTGACTGCTCTCTGAGTTCCTGAAGGAGAATTGATCAGACCGGAGCAGATTACTCACCAAACTTCAGTTTCCAGGTGTGGAACTCCAGATCCTCCAGAGAGACACTGGCTGCACTGGCCACGACCACGAGAGCGGCGACAGTGAGCAGAACCCTCATTCTATAATAGTTAACTGAATTACCTATTACATTCAAACATTCACAGTAAATACACGTATCTTATTAAACCCGTCTAGATCAGTGATAGTTCTCTTAATTTAGTTTGAGAAGATGTGAATTTATAGCTTTATTTTTTATACAGTGTGATGCATCTCAATCTGTACATGTCTGGGTTACATTACTGAGACCAAACTAATCATATAATACAGTAAATTATACAATAATGTAAAACTTTGTATATGTAAAGGCAGTTATATATGTTGTTATACGCCTTATAGTTATATACAGCTCTGGAAATCAATAAGTTTCTTCTTAAATCAGCATCTCCACATGTACAGCAGGTTCTTAGTGAGGAACAGAAGGTTGGGTTCTAGCTTTACTGGCAGATACAGTGAGCGTCTGGTTCATAAGAGCAAGGTCAAGAAGCAAACACACAGGACAACACAGCTACAGACTGGTAGAGGGCCAAAACCACTCTCTACTGACCGTGATGAGCGCCACCTCATTCCAATGTCACTTAACCACCGTAAGATGACCTCAAGTGACCTACAGAGAGACTGGCGAGCGGCGGCTGGGGTGAAATGCACAGCGAGCATGGTTCAGTAAACAGGCTTCTGGAGGGTCATTAGTGATTTTCTAAATAAACAGATCTAAATACAATATTTGATCTGGAATTTGGGAGACGTGTTTCCAGTAGTGTATAGAATCAAACAGAACTGCTCATTTTGGTCCAACACAAACCCAGAAACTGTACAACTAGAGGAACTGATCATTTTCAGGTGGGCTCTTACATTTTTCCAGAGCTGTATATTGCTGACAAGAGTTTGCACCCAGTAATAATCACTGCCAGTAAGTTTTCTAACAGGTCTCTGTGAACGCACCTGCTGACTAATATTATTTACTATGTTGTATATAATCCAATTAGATTTTTTAAGATTTGTATTAATTACGTTTTAATAATTTATGTTTCCTGATGTAGAATTAAGCTCCCCGGACAAAGAACGAGTCCCCTCTGTGATGTTGTGGGGGTGTTTTAATTATTTGGAAATGCGTTCTTTGGTTGAGGTGACAGTAGATCTGAACCACAGTGCCTACACTGAGCTGCTGGACAACCAGGTTTCCTCTATAGCTCATCATCTTACTGAGGAGCGTAACGTTCCTATCCCTGACAGTTCTGGCGTTCACAGGGCTGCAGATGTGACTGATTGGCATGATGAGCATTCAGGAACGCTCACACATCTGGCCTGGCCTCCTAAATCGCCAGATTCGAATCCTCTTGGAAATCTATTGCAAGCAGAGCTGTCTCTTGGGGCAAGGCAGACCCTGGCTAGTGTTGATCTCCTAAAGGTAAAACACGTTTACACTTTGCAAGTTTTTTATTGGGGTCTGATGTATAACATGATGCTCATGGATGCTGGTTGGAGCGGCTCCCTGTGAGTTTTTGCCCGGGGTCCCACCAGACTGTAGACTCGCCCACTGATCGCAATGGCAGGTCTGATAACAGAGCAAACTGCACTAACTCAAGACTCAAGCAGCGCTGTAGACCCCTTCAGCTGTTTCTAATTCCTACTTTCGTTTTGGTTCCTGTATTGTATCTTTAGAGCAA
>CM067474.1:3974842-3999109 GCA_034552555.1 Semaprochilodus insignis | reverse complement strand
TGTGTTAGACCCGCCCTTTCCGTCAGAATTCTCAGTTTGTAAAAGTGTTTCGGTACTGGTAAACGTGTTTCACGTCTTGTAAAATTGTTTTTGCTTTTGTAACTTTGCGTTCTTGAATGTCATTTTTTTTTGTTTGTAAATTTATTTTTGCAATTATGTTTTCTGAAATGTTAATTTGTTTTGCACTTCTCGGCCACCGTAGTCATATCCACAATTAGTGTAAGCAAAACAAATATATTCAAAAGTGTGGTTAAAGAAAACACTCCGTACTGATACATTTCTATATAGTTTGATTCAAACAAGAATGTGTTCTGCTTTAGAGTACTTGACCATATTGATGGATATTTTTTCCGTATTCTCTGCAGGAAGTCTGGAACTGTGTTTCTAATAGGTTTTTTATAGGCCACCAATGTGGAACCGGTACCTTTCTGATTCACACACCTCATTTTAAGCCAAAAGTAAATATACTGGAACAACAGCACAAACGCCCACCATATCTATACACTCCACTGTCTTGTTACTACTGTTTACTAACGCAGGCTGGCTCCATGAATAGCACCAAGATTCTACGAAGCCTGAAAGGAACCGGTTCAAGAACCAGGGTTCTTTTGGTCGACAAGGGCTATACGTGAATCACTGAATCACAAACGCTTAGGCTTTTCTAAGCGTTTGTGATTCAGCGTTTGTGATTCAGTGATTCACCAATAGCCCTTGTTCCCTTCAAAAGGCAAATGTAATTCACTGTAAAGCAATAATAATATGAGCTTATAAAGGTAAACAAACGGACTGATTTTAAATTTCAAGATCATTTAACGTCACATAGCAACATTAAAACTGCCAGTTTACCTACTTGTTTAAGTTAAACCGTCCAATTACTGTACATAAAACAATACTTATGTGAAAACCAGCCCAACCCGAACCCGATGCCGTATGGGCAAAAATGTTAAGGTGTTAATTTGACTAGCCCGTCAGTCTTAGTCTTAGAAGGTTTACAGAATGACTATTTAGCTTCTGAAATACATATAAGCTAGATAAAATGTTCATCTGCTAGCAGGACATTAGAGATGTAGAGGAGATGGTTGATGCTGAGCAGGAAGACACGTGAAACCAAGTTAATATCATTTTTCCCAGTTAGCGTTACAAACAGTGTTTTCACTCTTCTATTCTTAGGTTTGTTTCTTGCATTAGAATTAGAATTCAATAATACATAAATAAGTAGCAACTGTAGATTTTACAGGCAAGTTATAAAGTAAGAGCAAATCATGAAACACGTTTAGGGTGAACTGGGCAGAGCCACGGATCTTTCCAGGCCCAGCAGGTGCCCCTGGTGAGGAGTAAAGCAGAACTCTACCTGACTGATGGAGCCTGAAGCTTGCAGGGGTGTCTATGCCTGCGGAGATGGGTCCGACTGCAGCTACGGCTCTCTGCAACATGATCTCGTCTCCATTGGGCACGTACATAAAGCCACTGCAGGTGGCGCTCACTTTACTTGGATTGAACCTGCATACCCCCCCCCGAGGAAAGATGGGAGCAGAATAGGTTGCAAGCAGAGATGTTCACAAACAGATGAATGTAAGTCGAGTCTCGAGTCTTTAGTTTAGATCTTAGTTCAGTCAGGACCACTTCTTCAAGGAAGACTGACGGGTGGCAAAGAGGGGAGGGAAAAGTGGCTTAAAAACCCCACCTGCTGACAGTTGGTGATTTGAGGCTGTGGCCTAAGCTTGACCTCTTGGCCTGCCTGAACTCAGTCTTTTTTTAATGCTAAATTTAACCCCTTCTAAAAACCTGTCAGGCCGAAAACTGAAGCGTTACATGCATTAAATGTGCAGTTTGAAGGAAAGAAGCACAACAACATGAAACAGTTAGCTAGCCTGTAGTACAGCCCAAATGGTAGCTACCATAATGGCGAGTGCACTGGCTAGCATTATTGCTAACCAAAAATTCATGATAGCTATAAGTTTAAAGTCACCTCTTTTCTTTAAAGATCACATTTACTGTGTTTGCTGTTTGGTTCTATCCTTCAGTTTAATCAGTTTTCAGTTTCAGGATGGAATTTCAGGTTAGCTTGAGTCTGAAAGCCTGACACCAGTAAACCTCCAGGACGTTCCATAGCCGCAAATTTTGTTGACTTGTTAGTTTACGCAGTTGAGCATACCTCTACCGTTTTGACTATAATTGCTGTTATGTGTCACGCTTCCGTGTTCTCCCCTACCTCCAACGCTCCGAACTACACTATGGCCATCAGCCATCTCCATATGATGTCATCTCTATGTGTTCCCAATCCGCCAATCACAACCCACCTTCCCAGATGAGTTCTAACTCATCTCACCTGTTCCTCATCATGTTACTCTGTACATGTGTACCAGTCTGTTTGCACTTACTCCTTGTGACCTATTGCCAACTCTGTCTGGGTTTGACTTTAGTTTGTCTTTTGGCTTTTGTCTTTTGGTTCTCCCTTTAACTTGTTTGCTGGCTCTGTTTTGATCGTTTGGTTTTGACCTTCCACTTGTCGGAGGTTGTTGGCTTTGTTTTTATCCCTTCTGGGATGTTTGCTCTGATTTGGTTGCTGAGTTCGATCTCTTGTATTCCTAATAAAGCCAGCTTTTGTTCTAGCTCTGCTCGCTTCGAGGTTTGTCTGTTTATCGTTACATTATGTCAGAGCTAATTGATTTATGTGCTGATTTATCACGAACTTGGCTTTTCAATGATGCACACATGTCAAAGAATTTCAAGACCAATCTTCATGTTTTTATACCAGCTGGAATGAATAATTTGAAGAGTAAGACACTTACACTGAGCTTACCCTGGACATGTATGGATAGGTGGCCTCTGCCTGCAGACCTCCGCTGTGCATGAGGTACTGAAAGGCTTTCACCATACTGCCACCTCCACAGCCAGTGTTTCCTTGCATCCACGAGCAGTCCACCAGCTGTTGAGCGCTGAGGGGTACCAACTTTCCTGTCTTCCGAAACATCTGACCCTCTAGTGCCTCCGCCTGAAAGAAAGACAGGGCTTAGTAAGACAATGGGAAGAAGATAAAACATAGTAAGGTGTGGGAACAAGATATTTACATCATAGCAACAACCATAGCACTGTAGATGATTATTCCAATAGGTGCCGTTTGTTATTAAGGTTATGTTTGCCAATGTTGATCAAAGTAGCCTTTATAACAGATGATACCTAAGCATTAATACACATTTATGTAGAGTTATGTCAGTTGTCAAGATAAGCTTATGTGGGTGTCATGTAGCCTCCCTGTCACGTAGATCAGCACCCTACAGTAAAGTGTTAGTTCTACAAGTTGAAGGTCAAAAGCGAGTAAGATGTGGGAGCAAGGTGATTGTGAAAGCCATGACTTAATGAGGCCTGGGAATGAGATTGTTAAGATGTGGACATGACTTGGCCACAGGAACTAAATACAGTAGATGTGGCATAGTCATGACTTAATAAAGCTTAGGAACAAGATAATTAAGTATAGCCACAATTCTGTAGGACACGGCAACAAGATTTCGATAATTTAGGCACAGGGATGAGGAGTTCTGTCATGGCCATGACTTAATGAGGCTTGAGAATGAGAGAATGAAGTGAGAGCCACAGCTTAGTAATGTGTAGGATAGTCAGGTAGTGGCCACAACTTGGTAAAGTGAGGGAACAAGATTGTTATGTCATAGCAGTGACTTAGAGTAAGGCACAGGAATGAGACATTTCAGCAACAACCTCAACTTGGGAAGGGAAAGGAACAAGATCATTAAGTCGTGTCCATGCAGGGGTATCCTGTTCCACGCTTTATTGGGTGGCATCCACTTAGTGTTTCATTATGAAGGGATGTTGCTCCATATTTCTGTAACCCATTCATTTCCATTCATAGTTTGCAAACCATTGGGGTAGAGGGTGGCTGACATGACCACAGATGTGCTACAGTAACTTTACAGCTGTTGTCTCTTTCAAATCTGCACACGTTCCTCGTTAGTGCCCAAACTGAGATTCACACTCGCAATTTATCTCTCCTTAGGTCTCTTTTCTAAAGAGCTGACTGTAACTCACCGCACTGAAGGCCCAGCAACAATCACAACTGTTTTGCTTTTTAACACTGGTCACATAGCCCTCCTTTGTCCAGTTCACAGCAGCTGGCAGAGCAGCGCCCTCTGACTGTCGGAGGAACGGAGCTGCACCGCGGGTCTTGGTGCCATTGAAGGATCTCAGGCAGCCCTTGTACTCCTGAATGGCCTGTCAGAGGTGGAGAATCTTTATGTTAATTGTCTTTGCAAAGAGGAGCAGAGAAGGATTGCTGTTCTGTAACTCACTCTTAATGTAGGTATTGTGGTATAAACCGAGTCTGTTCTACGGTTTCTCGTTAGGTCGAGTGTATAACTCTAAGCTCTAAATGTAGGTATTGTGGTATAAATGTACGTATATGTTCTACATTAATAATATTACAGGTATGGTTGTTATTTGTGTGTATGGATGATCTGACCATGTCTGCAAACTGGTTCATGCCGAGTCTGTAGCTCTTGATGCCCTGGTCAGCCAACATGTTGTGCTCCAGGACCAGCTTACGACTGTCCAGCCAGATCATCTTACGCCGAGACTCCTCCTCCACTGAACTGTAGGTCTTCCCTAATGTAGAAACACATGCACCACTGTTTTAGTCCAGTGTTCTTTCCTGTATTATACCTTCTAATCTCTTCACAGATATGTGAGTGATGGTTGTTGACTTGTCCAAAATACTGTACTGTACTGTTGTAAAACTCGGATGCACTGGGGCTACTTTCAAAGTTTGTTCAGACCATGTTGAACTGAAAGTGAGTCTCCTGAAACGAATTGAAGCTGTAATGCAGGGACATAATAAACATCCAAAACATTTGTAAAAGTATTCTGTTGTTTTGTTTAATTATGTAGATTCTGTGTTTTTTTATTTTACTCAAAATTGTTTAACAGATTTCTCACCAAACTTCAGTTTCCAGGTCCTCCAGAGAGACACTGGCCGCACCAGCCACAGCCACAAGAGCGGCGACAGTGAGTAAGATCCTCATTCTGGTTAAAAGAGGTGAATATATAAAACCACACGTTAAATTGATTCTTCTTCTTCTTTTCGGTTGAGAGATATTTTGTCCCGCAGTTTCCAAGATATTGACACCATTCCAACTCCAGAATATTTGTCTGATCGGAAATGTTGTGCTTGTATACAGCTTTTTGATCCGACATGTGGTTGTGGCTTGAAAAGTACACGCCTATCTACTGTAACTCTGCTCGACCGACAGACACTGTTTCACATACACGCAAAGCGCGAAATCAGTGCTCTTTGTCTTTTTATCTCTATCCCTATTTCCTTCCATAGACTCTCATTCATTTTTGACCCCCACCAAACTACATATATTCATGTAATCCCCAGCCTATTGACCTGCGCTCCTTGATGTGTCGTTTATTCATCCTTTGTTCCTCCCATACACTTACCCATTCATTTATAGCAGCAGGCTAGCAATCACTGCATTTCCTTCTTGAAAATGTACTTACTTCTGGGTTATCTTAATATTTCAATATTACCATGTAATCTAAACCCCTCCTCCAGTGAGCTCTGATGGTGGGTGGATGGCTGATGATCCAGACTCCGTCACTCAGCCAGTCGCTAATACTTTCCAGTATAAAAGCCTCCAGTAATGATCATTTTCTGTGTCTTATGATGTAATAATGATGAAGTTTTCTCAATCACTATACTTCAAAGATCTTTTTGTAGGTTTCTTTTAATGTTTTCAGCTATCTGTCTCAAAGCTCTCCATCATTTATTCTATTTTATTATCACTGATTTACCTCTCCTTTTCCTTTTTTTCTTATTAGTGTTATAGTTATTGAATTGTCTGGTTCTGTATAGTCAGTGTAACTGGTCATGCTCTTTAATCTGGCTCCTGCTGTTTAGTTGAACTCAGGAAGCCGTTCGGATGAGCACTGAAACGTCTAGTAAACTTTCTTACTTTCTTACTATGTTAGGGGAAAGCAGAGCATCTTGTCACTGGGGTAAGTTGTCACACTGTTAATGTTTCCAAACCATGGAATACTAGTTTGGTGCATGTATTTGGTCTGATGTGAAATCTTGTCCCGAGAAAGACAAGACAAACTGTGAAGCTGTGTTGACCACAGATTCACCATTTTACACATTCTGGAGTAAAAAATTGGAATATGAAATTTTGGTAATAATCTTCTTCTGTTAAAATCTTCACAGTTATACATTTGTGCTCAGTAGAATAGAGAATATGATGTCTTGTACTTTTGCTAAGTTTCTGTGCTGAGCTAACTTTACTACATATATGAACCATGGCAGTTTGGGGCAAATTGTCACAGTGATTTGGGGTTATCACACACACACACACAAAAAAAAAACCCTATTAAATTTAAAATTATAATCTCGTTTAAATGCTCAAAATGTCGTATGTGAATGATCACTTGAATGAGTTTCTGGTTGTTGTAAACCACTTTAACCATGCTCCAGGACTGACCCAGTAAATGATGATTAATATCAAGATCAAAGATTAATAATGCTTCTTTTCTCAAGGAAGTAAATAACAATAATAATAATAATAATAATAATAATTTTCAACAGTCCAGTGTGATGTCTTACCCCACATAGTGTGACAGCATACCTGCTGATGGGGCAACTTGTCACGGGTGCACACTCACTATTCTGTTGCTCAAAATACATTCCTGAAACCTCATCCTTTCATTTGGGGTGCAGTTTGGAACAGTATGTTCTGTTGATCCCACCATATTTAAAAAAAAAAGGGTGACAAGTGTGACAAGATGCCCCAGACTTTACCTCAGACGAGACCCAAATAAAAAATAAGTAATCTGCTCTAAATCTGGATTATTAATTCGTTCATTTATTATGTTTTAGTTTATTTATAATTGTAGTTGATTGTTTTTTAGTTGTTTGCCAAACCCAGTCAATAATAAACACATAAATACAAATAATTAATCAGATACAGTGTTGAGTTAGAGTGTGAACTCAGTGTTACTCTCTATATGCATGTGTTGTGACAGATTATTATCAATTTTAAAGGTGTATAATAAGCATTAATAAACTGTTTTCTTAAATCATTTATGAGGACAGTCTCACTGTAAAGTGGTACCTTGTAAACAGAGATGCTTTGGCACCGACTTCACAGCAAAACCTGGCAGTCGTGTCAGTCACGTCTTGCTAACTGCAGTGAAGAAGCAGATTTAAAACCAACCTGTGAAACCAAACGCGACCCACTTGTAAGACTGAACTTGACACCTGTGAGCAGCGCTAGTGTAAGTCTTATTAAGTCAGCAGCTGTAATGTGATTACAGGGTCACATTACATCACTACAGGAAACAGGGGCTGCTGCTGTGTAGCATTACAATGTGCATTACAATCACTTAATCACTTTATTACATGACAACCACATCATAATCCCGCATAATGATCTACTAATAATCAACAAAAAAATTACCAATATTTAATAACTACATTCCTCTCTCCTCTTTTTAAGTATATCTCTTATGTTTTTTTTTCTTTTTTTCTCTTTTTAAGCATCAGCAGGTGTTTCAGCTCTTACCTGCATGTGATCCTCCTGCAAAGTGAAGCTGTCAGTGTGTCTCTGCTGACAAGTACATGTAAGTATCATGAACTTCTGGCCCGTTTCCTGGCTTCATCTGGCACTGTCTTCTATACCTGTGAACACACTTAGCCCACCGCAAACACCTCTGCAGGCAGCTGATAACACGTTCTCACCCTTTACCAGGACAGGCCAAAACCACACGCTCAGTTTCACTTTCAAAACGGTGCCAATGCAGCACAAATTTACACACGAGAAAAGTACAGAGTGGTGCAAAAGCCAGAGACCACCCTATATCACAGTGTATAAGTTTGAAGTTAAACTGAATTGGGATTACTGTTTACTTCAACTCATGACTCTCGGTCTAGATTGGCTTTGAACTCATTTCTGAAAACTGATTTGACTATATTGTGCAGGTACAGAGTTTTTCTTGCTTGTCTCAGCAATAAGACGATAAATGACATTTCCAAATACCAGGACTTCTAACAACCACGCGTAAGACCTGGTAGACCCATGACACCAACAAATGAGATGAGGAATGGCTGAGGAACCTCAGAAGAGCTGCTGATGCTCATCAGGTAAAAGGTTACAGAACCATCTCTAAAGAGTTTGGACTCCACCATGCACAATCAGACAGATTGTGTACAAATGGAGGCACCGTTACCCTCCCCAGCAGTGGTCTACCAACATCGATCACACCAAGAGCAAGGCATGTAAAAGTCTGCGATGTCTCAAAGGAACCCAGGGAACCACAGTGATGTTTTGGTGAGAGGTGTAGTGACAGTCCCATTGACAGATACACCAGCCTGCACGACTTTGCCATCTTAAGGGAGGCCTGTGCATGTGTTGTGGTGGTGCTGGTCACATTCTGCCTGACTCTCAGGCTTGTCCATACAGACCTCAGGCGTTGATCCCGGGAAAGTGTGTAGAGTTTACTCCGTGAGCTAATGTGGTGAGTTTTCACTGCCAGCACGGGAACGGAAGGTAGTTCTATCTCTGCAAGCTTAGTGGCCCCCAGCCACACTTCTGCGCATAACAGACCTAAATTGTTGAAGTGCCTGTGGGAATGAGTGCCATCATACAAGTTACCAAGGCTGTCACAATTGCTACTAGTACTCTTCATAGTGAAAAACTGGGTTCTCTGTTGTTCTTGGTCTGCCATGGTTAGAGAACCATAACCCTGTAATTTCACTGATAGAACAACATATCATGTCATGGTGGGAGTTTTGCCAGAAGGAATGCTCAAAGTTTCCCACTCTAGCTCTTAGATCTGCATCAGTTGAGAGCAAAAATAGGAGTACTTTAGAAGTACCCCCTGAATACACTGATTTGAGTAAGGCATTTAACAAGGTCAGCGGTGAAGTTGATATTTTCTTTGTTGCACCGAAGGGAGAGGCAGGAGACTGAGGGATCGAGTTGTTAAGGCGATCACAGTTGAGTCCTCAGCTCTTGTCTGAAAACAGTTGCTGGACACACTGTTTCACCCCCCTTAAAGATCATACACGAGGGGCGTAATTTTGGAACTAGGTATGTTGGTGTTGTTTCAACAGATGGTCAACTCTCCTAACCAGTAATAGCCTAAAGGTATTTAACCTTTAACCTACAGGTATATACCCCTGATGATAACACTTTCCCAGGACTGAGATCCTGTCGTAAATGCATAAAATGAGTTCTGTTCCAGGAACTCAGCTCTTCCCAGAGGTAAACAAATGGTTTTATAAATGGCAAAATCCACCAACAACATATAGAATTGTTGTACATATACACTGTAGTGTAAGAAGAAGAAGAGTAGGGTGTGGGTGAGTACATAGATGAGGTTTTAGCTCAGGGGTTCATTCATCCTTCTACCTCACTCATAGCTCCAGTTGTTTTCTTTGTGAAGAACAGAGATGGGGTTTTCACCCATGCAGAGATTTGAAACATATTACTAAAAAGCACTTCTGCCTCTGATTCTGGTTGCTCATGAACAATTGCATGTAGCACAAATTTTCGCTAAATAGAATTGCTTACAATCTAATTTGCGTCATAGAGAAAGACAAATGGAAAACTGCTTTTATTACAACTGGGGACACTAAGATTACAAAGTAATGCCATTTGGGCTTTTGAATGTTCCCCCCATGTTCCAAGCATTCATTGATGTCCTGCAAAATACAAGTCAATAGACTTGTAATTGCTTACATAGACGACGTCCAAATCTATTCCCTGATTACAAGACACACATAGATCACATTAGAGAGGTGCTAAAGAATCTCTTGGAAAACCAACTTTACGTGAAGACAGAGAAATGTGAATTTCACCATCAGGCTAGGTCATTGATACCAATGCAGATATCATGGATGACCACAAAGTAGAGGTAGTAGTTAATTGGCCCACTCTCACAACAGTCAAAGACCTACAAAGGTTTCTGGGCTTTGCCAATTTCAACCATCGTTTTATATGTAATTGTAGTACTACAACTGCTCCTCTAAACAATGGCTTAAGGAGTCATTCACTACTGCCCCGATTCTCAAACTCCCAGATCCCACTGAATCATTTTGGTTGAAGTAGATGCTCCAGAGACTGGTGTTTGAGTTCTTTCTCAGGGCTCTGGGAAAAGATGAAACCTTCTTCTCTCACAAGCTCACCACCACTGAGAAGAATTACAGGATTAGCATAGCAACTGTGAGTTATTAGCAGTCAAACTTACATTAGGAGAGTGGAGACACTGGTTGAGGGGGCCAAACACCCATTTCTTGTTACTCACTGACTTAAAAATGTGGAATACTAATGTAATGGCAAACACTTAAGCCCTGGACAAACTTGTTGGCCCGTTCTTGGATCTTCCGACAAGATGCTAAGGAATCAAACTGTTAGTGGTACATGGTTGATGTTCATCTTCAAATGAGGCTAAAGTTGCTTCCTATTCACCAGCTTCTTAATCCAATGTTGGAATGAAAAAACAAAAAGCTGGAGAACAGGAACTTCAGCTCCCACATCTTTAACAGGATCCCAGGACAACTTTAATCCAGAGTCTGCACATTTCACTCTGGACAGTTTCCCAAACTCTTGGACAATATGGAGCAGCTCTGCTCAGCACTTGACCCCAAAGAGACTGAAGAGAGGAGCTACTCCACCTTTATTAGCATCACAACCCCAACAGCAGCCTGCAAGTAGCAGCCATGCTGTGTGATTGTATCCGTGTTTGCTGGTTGAAGCAGATCATCTTAAACTGAGAGTTCCATAGTGAGGAACAACTTTAATCTACTGTGTGTTGATGTCCAGATGGAAAGCCAGTAGCTAGTACAGGTAACGTTAGCTACTAGCATTAGCTCCAAGTAACTATGTATAGCTAACTAAATTGTATGAAGGCGGAGCTTATTTATGTAAATGGGAACAGGGAAGAACCTCATTCACCCTAAAGTCATTTACCTTCTATGTAGAACATCAGAGAACCATTTAAATACTGAATGAATGTGTTCTACGGCAGTTTCAATGTTCTGTAGCTTCAACTGCTCATCATTCTTGACACATCTAACATTTCCCCCTAAGTATTCGAAAGCTGAGAATGAATATTTATCTGCAACATAATGGGTATGAATGAAGCACAGAGAGAGGAAGCTGCAGATGTTCTGTAAAGAAGCTTTGCTGTCTGTCAGCAGGAAACTTCACACAGACTGATTTCTTCTACCTCAGTTTCATAGAAACCGCACACATCCTGTTCAGCTGAAGGATGGCACCCCGTTACACTGACCCTCTCTCTTTCTCTTTCCTCTCTCTGTGTTTCACTTTCTCAGCTTGTCTCTGATGGTTATAATGTCTTTCTCTCAGTTTCACTTTCTTTGTCTGCCCCTTTGTGTGTCTCTCTTTCTCATTGTCTCTCTGTTTTTTTCCTTCCCTCATTCTGTGTCTCCTTTGTCATTGTCATTTTCTCCCTGTGTTTGAGCAAGTGTTTCCTCAGGTTAGATGTGTTGGACCAGGTGTTTCCTCAGGTTATATATGTTGGACCAGGTGATTGCTCAGGTTAGATGCATTTAACCATGTGTTTCCTCAGGGTAGATGTATTGGACCAGGTGATTGCTCAGGTTAGATGTGTTGGACCAGGTGATTGCTCAGGTTAGATGTGTTGGACCAGGTGGTTGCTCATGGTAGATGTATTGGACCAGGTAATTGCTCAGGATAAATGTGTTGGACCAGGTGATTGCTTAGGGTAGATGTGTTGGACCAGGTGTTTGCTCAGGGTAGATGTGTTGGACCAGGTAATTGCTCAGGGTAGATGTGTTGGACCAGGTGATTGTTCAGGATAAATGTGTTGGTCCAAGTGATTGCTTAGGGTAGACGTGTTGGACCAGGTGTTTGCTCAGGGTAAATGTGTTCGACCAGGTGATTACTCAGGTTTGATGTGTTGGACCAGGTGATTGCTCAGGTTAGATGTATTTGAGTTGGTGCATACGTGGTGTAACCAAGTTCAGGTTCTAGATGCTTTATTGTCATTTGAGCTATATAAAAGTATACAATAAAACAATAACCTTCTTCCAGGGCCGTGGTGCAATGCGGAAACACAAGTGCAATACAATTCAATGTACACAGTGCAATAAACACAGAAGAATCACAATAAACACAAGACAGGACTCAGGACAGATACAGCAGTACGTAATTTTGAGAATATGTGGAGTTTTAATGAAGGCCGTAACATTATGACATATTAGCAGATATGAACACAGCAGTCACCGAGGTCGCAGTAACTGAACACAGTATTGGCTGGTACAGTATTCTGCAGCAGATATTTGTGCAAACATGCAAACAGTTGCTGCTGGGCTTTCTTGGCTATGAAGCTGGTGTTCAGGGTTCATGAGACGTTCTTCGCTAGGTCAACACCAAGAAACTTGACTTAGTGCTCTCCTGGTCAACAACCGCCTCCTTTGTCTCGTCCACATTGAAATACAGGTTGATCACTTTGCACCAGTCTTTCAGCTGCTGTACCTCGTTTTTGTATGCTCACTCATAGTTCTTGCTGATGAGACCAACCACAGTTGTACCATTAGCAAATTTCATGATGTGGTTTGAACTGTGCGTTTCCACACAGTCAGGAGTCAGCAAAGTGAGCAGCAATGGACTAAGTACGCTGCCCTGCAGGGCTCCAGTGGTCAGTGTGATGGCGTTGGAGATGCACACAACAAGGATCTTGACCATAGTTGAGAGTTCAGACAATCCCTACAGAATTTCAGACAGCCCAAACCATTTCACATCTAGTCTGGACTGCGTTCTTCAAACACATTGGACTTAATCTAAGCTTGACCTCTGAATATCATCAGACTAATCAGGAACTTCTCAGGCTTTATTGCCACGATAAGCCCATGGACACACTTTTCAGTTTGGGCAGAAATTGCCCTGTCCACGTTCAAATACACATTGTTGACCAGTCTGTGCTGAGTAACTCATGAGACCAACCACAGTTGTACCATCAGCAAATCTTCTGTTGTGGTTTGAACTGTGCGCTGCCACACAGTTGAAGGTCAGCAGAGTGGTCAGTTTGATGGCGTTAGAGATGCTGCTCCCAATCCAAATTTGACTGAGGTCTCCCAGTTAAGAGGTCTGGGATCCAAGTGCTGAGGAAGGTGTTCAGCCCAGCACTCTCAGCTTTCCAATCAGATGACTGATGGTATTGAATGCTGAACTGAAGTCTGTGAACAGCGTACTAACCCGTATCCATTTTCTCAAGACAACAAATGGGTGTAGTGTAACTATGGAGATGAGCTGCACCTAAAATGAACACACAGCTATCTTTATCCCAGCCATCTGTGTAAAAGCAGAAGTTCTATTATATTTTTACATCAGTTTTACGATTTTATAATAAATGTCCTCAAATCACAGCAACACTGAGAGATTCTGTAGCTGCTACAACTTTTCCCCAAGAAGACAGGCTAATATTAACCATAGACAGATTCATGCACCTTCTTTTAATGTGGAGTAGAGTTCAGGACAGCAATGTGACAGCAACAGTAATGTGTTGGACCAGGTGATTGCTCAGGGTAAACGTGTTGGACCAGGTGATTGCTCAGGGTAAACGTGTTGGACCAGGTGATTGCTCAGGGTAAACGTGTTGGACCAGGTGATTGCACCAAGAGTTTACTGTGTTGTCCCTCTTCCCAGATATCCCTTTTCGGCCAAAAGAACCCTGGTTCCTGAACTGGTTCCATTTAGGCTTTTTAGAGCNCTTCCCAGATATCCCTTTTCGGCCAAAAGAACCCTGGTTCCTGAACTGGTTCCATTTAGGCTTTTTAGAGCCTTCAGGGAACCAGCCTGTGTTTGCACCGATTTTTTTGTTGGAACCCAGGAACATTAAAGCATATGCCATCAACGTCAACAGAGGGCGCTGCACAGCGGTAGTAAACATATAGATTACCTGTGAGCGTTTGTGCTGTTATTCCAGATGTTTGTTTATATCCAGAAAGCAGCACGATCAACTACTGGAGATAAAAAGACCTAGAAGAGGTTCTCCAGCCGACCACTGGGTGGCGCCATTGTTGCCCTCAACAACACACACGCTCACAGATGTCATCACAGTTCAGGCTATAGAACCAACTGTTCTTTGGTTCAAGCCAGGAATGAACTTCTCCAGTTGCGAACCTGTTTATTTTAGGTAGTTTGTGCCAAATGATTCAAAATTAGGTGTGTAAACCAGAACCAAACACGTTCCATGTTGGTGGAAAAGAGAGGTTCATCCAGGTTCTGACCTTCAACAAAAACACAATATGATAGTGCAGTTGAATACTGCTGATGTCCTTGATGGTGTACTAGAATTAGAGATACAATGCATTAGACAGTGTATGGTTATGCACTGCCGTAATTCATGCATTTTACCGTTAACACCTTGCGAGGTGGTGGATGAGGTGGCATCTCAGCTCCAGAAGACACACAAGCCTATTCCAGTCTTTGTTGATTACTCCACACAGGGGATGAAAGATTTATCTGTTCCCTTCATCTGTGGGACATAAGCAAAACAGCCCAGTCACTCACAGTCAACCGTTTTAAGGTTTTGACAACTTTATCAATACAGTATATTTGATAGACAAACACAGTTCAATGAGAAAAAGAAGATCAAAGGGAAAGATAAAGGTAAAGCGGTTAAAGTTAAACAACTAGAAAGGAGAAGTTTGCAAACAGACTTTAAGCTGGCTTGACAAAGCTGCTTACATCACAGAACGCCTTAAGTCTTCTACCGATAATGTGAGCATGAGTCATGCATAGTCATCTAGAGTCATGCTGTTAGGCAATGTGTCATGTCTCTATTTGTTCACTAGAGGTCATTGTAAACAATAAAATAGACTATTTTAGTGCAACGTGCACAAACAAATCAGTGTGAACCAGATTTGGGCCAGATTTGGTAGATGCCTTACCAGGCATTTTGCTGGTTGTTCCAGGTAGTTCCACAGGTTTTCAAGAGGTTTCAAATCTGGGGGTTTGCAGGCCATTGAAACAGGAAATTGCAGGGGAACATGCATGGCATTTCTGTTTATTAAATGGTGTACCTTCTCCAAAATCACTATGTGAACACAGAGGTGTAATAATGCGGATCTAATCTGGGTATGTATCTGATTTCACACAGAATAGCTCATGTTTATAGCCTTCTTGTGTTTGTAAACACCAGAGGCATGCTTGCCTAAAAAATGGCCTATATACTCTAGTTTTGTATCTTATGTTTTAATTTTGTGTTTATAATGTTTTTGTGGATTTATGTAACAAAAATAGTCAGAATTCATCTTTCCAGTATTTTCCATTATCAATCACAACTAAACAGGCTGGTTTTGTTACGGTGTCTGTAAGCGTGATGTGCCTGTCCAAAATGAAGTTGTTATCCTTGTATCTACAAACACTGAGCATGTAGGACACTCTGTAGTTGTACAGTTCCAGACTGTAGTCCATCTGTTTCTCTGTATACTGTATTACCCTGTTCTTCAATGGTCAGGACCCCCACAGGACCACCACAGAGCAGGTATTATGTGGGTGGTGGATCATTCTCAGCACTGCAAATGTTTATGTACTCCATTAAATGTAAATGCTTATTATTAATGACATATTAATATTTCGACGCCCCCATTCAAATGTTATGTGCTTATACAATATGGTTATCATTTCATCGAACTGCTTTTCATAGACAGTGCTATACTGCCAGAGTCCTATAGCTTAGTACTGTGAAATGATCTTGCGATGGTGTTTATGAACATGTTTATGATATTGATGTTGTGTGAAACCCGTGAAAATATCTATTCTCCTGCATTTTACATGTTTAAGTGTCTGTGATAACGGGGTTTGAACGCTAAACAGCTTTCTGTTCCAAGGTGGGGTTATATGTAGCTCAAAAAGGTGCCTACCAGCCAAGCAGGGATGGAGGATGCAATCATTTACCTTCTCCACAGATCCTTTGCTCATCTTGAAAGGGCAGGAAGTACTGTTAGAACCATGTTCTTTGATCTATCTAGTGATTTAAACACCGTCAGGCCCACTCTACTGGGGAGCAAGCTGGAGAGCGCAGGGGTGGATCACCATCTCATCACTTGGATTATGGACTATCTCACAAACAGGCCACAGTATGTGAGAGTTAAGGACTGTGTGTCAGACACAGTACTCTGCAGCACAGGGACACCACAGGGAACGGTCCTGGCCCCATTCCTCTTCACCCTCTACACTGCAGTCTTCACCCACAACACCACATAATGCCATCTACAGGAATTCTCTCACGACTCCGCCCTTGTTGGCTACAGCTCGGATGGAGACGAAAGGGAGTACAGGGAAGTAACAAGGAATTTTGTGGACTGGTGCCAGCAGAACTTCCTCCAGATCAGCATGGGCAAAACCAAAGAGCTGGTGGTGGACTTTCCGCAGGACTAAGTTCTCTTCCCCCACTCTGGTGAACATCCAGGGAAGGGACATTGAGATCATCAGATCCTACAAGTACCTGGGTGTTCTGAACAATAACCTGGACTGGTCGGACAACACACACGCTCTGTATAAGAAAGGCCAGAGCAGACTCCACCTGCTGAGGAGGCATTCAGGATACAGGGTCCACTCCTCCACGCTTTTTATGACACCGGTGGTGGCATCAGCCATCTTCTACAGCACTGCCTGCTGGGGGCGGGCGGCATCACGACCGCAGGCGGAAGAAACTGGACAAGCTGATCACGAAGGCAAGTTCTGTTCTGGGTTGTGCGCTGGACCCAGTGGAGATAGTTAGTTGGGGAGAGGAGGATGTTGGCTGGCATCCATAATGGAGGACACCTCTCACCCGCTACAAGAGACAGTCGCAGCACCGGCCAGAACCTTGAGTGACAGGGCTCATCCACCTGTGGTGTGGTAAGGAGAGATACCGCAGCTCTTTTCTCCCTACTCCTGTTAGGCTCTACAACCAGCACCTCCCCAAGCAGAGCACCAGACACTCACTACTGTAGCACACTATATCACTATATGAACCCATTTCTATCTGTATATATATATTAATATATATACCTGTACATCACCTGTATACCACCTGTACATCACCCACTTGTACATCACCTATATACCACCTATACATCACCTGTACACCACCTATACATCACCTTCATACCACCTGTACATCACCTGCATATCACCTGTATCTGTACTAGTACATATCTGTGCAATTACACAAACTGTAAATGTGTGTAGTTTATTTTATAGTTTATATCCAACAATAGAGATTTATTTATGGTTATAATTTGGTTATTTATGGTTATAATTTCTTATATTTTGTATTTTGTACAACTTGTTCTTTAGTCTACCTCTTGCTCTGTATCTGTTTACTGTATATTCTGCTGTAATGATGCAAATTTCCCCATGTGGGATAATAAAAGGCCGTCTTATAATATTTCACTTTCAATCCAAAGACTCTAACAACCATTATTATTGCCATTTCCTTCTTTTATTGATCCCAAATCACTTTCATTTTTACATTCACACAATGTTCTCCTAACACAGGAGAGGATTACAAACCAGAACCACATTCATTTATTAACATCAGTCATTTTCTATAAAGAGCAACTTTATAAAAGTGACTTGTAAAGTAAATATGAGACCTGTTTACAGTCTCTCCCTGAGGTAATGCTGAGGGGCACATGTTGAGGATTAACAGCACGGCTGATAGCTCACTTCTGATAATCAGCTGCTGGGACTGCTGCCACCTTCTCACACAGAACCTGTTCAAACATAAACATACAGCATTAGAATGAAACAGATGGACTGCAGTCTGTAACTGTGGAGCTACAACATGCTCCTATATGGTGCATATATATGTCAGATACCATCTATGAGCATATAGGAACATCTAAAAAACCTGAGCTCACCTTTAGACCAGTGGATAGCTGGCTGCTGTGGCGATACCACACTGGTTGTTCTTGTTCCTGCTCATCTTGATGTAGCCGTTGTTACCCCAGCTGAGACCCCAGCTGTAATACAGGAGTTAGAACTCAGTTCCACTGTAGAAATGGTTCGGTTTGGTTTGGATGTTTGTCTCTTTGGATGACATCCAGTAGAACTTTAGCTAGTACTCAGTCAACTTCCTACAATTCTAGAACATTCCTATATAATCTATCTAGAATGTGGTACATTTACTGTGGTTGCTTGTTTACCTGTTCTTGACCAGCCAGTAGTCCTGTGCACCCTCAGTGCCGTAACCAACAGCCAGGACGCCATGATCTAGATCAGAGCTGCTGCAGTCAGGCTCATCATAGACACCTACAATCAATCAATCAATCAATCAATCAATCAAACGTTACGTCAACATTTATGTCAAAGCCAATCGAATGAGAGGTGTTCCCATGAGTGAAGCATGACCCCCTGGTCATTGGTGGGTGACATTCACCTGAATCATAGAGCTGGAAGGACATGTGTCCAGCGTCAATGGCCACAGAAACAGGTCCAATGGTGGCCACGGCTTCCTGTAGAGCCTTCTCGTCTCCGCTGGTGATGTCCACGTAGCCAGTGAGGGTGGCTCCCACACTGCCTGGTTTAAACCTGCAGTCTCCATCCTGCAAAGTGGAGACAAACAGCGGTCAAGCTACACTCAAAACAACTCCACCACTACAGATCATCATACACTGCTGTTCAAGGGTCTTCAGATATCTAAAAACATTCTGGCTGCAGATTAATGTATTAAGTTATTGCAATCTGTTCATCGTGAACAGCTTCAGATGAAGAAGAAATGCTAGACGAGTCCAGAATGGTGAGCATTCTGAAATGCTCAAAAAGCTGAAGGACAAAAGGCCCAATAAAATGAATATCCGGAATTTCATGATATTTCAGAAGTGTAGATCAGATAACTCAAAACCAAAATATTATTGATAATTTATTAACTCTTGAAAAGAAATTGATAATATTGCAAGTGATTCCAAACTTTGGAATGGGAGTTAATAATATGGTTTTAGAGTATATTAGAGTTAAATTGTATATAGAAATTTATTGAGCTCCATCAAATGATCTCCTCTGGTTCCAAATGAACAGTGGTTCAGAAGCATGATGCCCTCTAGTGGTAGACAAATTAATATCACCATTAGAAATGTACATCTACAGCACAGCTACAGTAAAACTAGAGTAAGATGTACTGTGCAGGTACAATATCCTGTTCCCCCAATATCACATGGTCAACATGCCAGCTTGCTAATCTATGGTTCTCTTATGCTAGCCTACAAAACTGCTGAAAGCCTACGGTGCTGGTGTTTCTATAGCTGTATTCTGAACACAAACTGTCTGTGGTTCAATCAGCCCTGGAAGGTTATAAGAAGAACTGCAAAGTAAGTGTTTGGCTGTCCTCCAAACACTAAAGGTCTGCACACAGACACAACAGCTCATCATCGCTCTGGACAGTCTGAACAATTAACACAGCCAATAGTCTCATGTTAAACAGTATGGTCTTTAGTTCATCGTTAGCATTTGCATCCATTTAATAAACCCCATATGACCTGACCTAGAACCTAAACTGGTAGGAACCGTGAGGACGTTCCTAAAAACCTTGTGGGTAACTTACTATGGCCTCGTACGGGTAGGAGTCCTCAGTGTCAATTCCGTTGTTGGCTTTGATGTAGTCAAAAGCCTGGTCCATCAGGCCACCTCCACAGCCCAGGTTCCCGTATTGCCCAGAGCAGTCCACCAGCTGCTGCTCGCTGAGAGACACCAGCTTCCCGGTCTTCCTGAAGGTCTGACCCTCCAGTGATCCCGTCTGAGAGGGTGATGGTGGAGAAGATGGAAAAGAAGGGAAGGATTAAAGAGATATAACAGCAGTGGGGAAGGTCTTTGCCAAAGAACCATTAGAGAACCACCTTTTTAACAGTGTATGGTGAACAATAAGAGGTTTGATGAAAAGGGTTCTGCTATTGTGATGATGTCAAGCTGGTGACCCTCAAAAAGGTTCTATATAGGACTATATACAACACTTTCTCTGTCAAGCTGAAGAACCCTTTTACAATGCAAAGAGCCATTTAATCATGCAAAAGGTTCTTTGGTGTTCATGGTTCTATGTAGAACCATGTTCTTTACTAAAGAACCCTTGAAGAGCCAAACTTTTTAAAGTGTGTATGGCGCCAAATGGAACCAAAAAAAACCCAAAAACCTAATGTTCTAAGGGCCAAAGCCATACAGAAACCACTACTGGTTCCTTATAGAAGCTTTCAAATGAACGTTCCTTAAGTTAAGGACCAAAGAACCTCAACACAATATGAAGGATCTGCACCAGGCGTGTCCAGAGTGCAGTGCTTGTGGTGGGCCGAGAGATAAAGGCAAAACAATCTACAACAAATGAAAGTAAACAACTATTTTAACATAAGGCTTGGGTTCTACTCGTCTACTAAAGTTCCTCCAAGTCTGGTTCTAGTTTCCTTTCGCTCCCTTACCGCGCTAAAGGCCCAGCAGGATCCACAGTCCTTCTGGTCCTTAACGTCAGTCACGTAGCCCTTGTCCCTCCAGTCCACAGTGGCGGGCAGAGGATCTTCCCATGTCTTACGGAGGAATGTAGTTGCGCTGTGGGCCTTGGTCCTGTTGAAGGACAGCAAGCAGCTCTTGAACAGCAGCCTGTACTCCTGGTTGCTCTGTTGGAGAAGGAGATGTTAGGAGATGTTAGGAGATGCAACCGCTGAACTGAGTTCAGTTGTTAGTAGTCCAGGAGGTGCAGAGTAAGAGTTTTTTCTACACATATGACAATAAAGTCCAGAATCTGTAAATATTTACTGATTATATATATATATATATATATATATATAATGTTGTTGACAAGATTGATTTGATTTACAGTAAATCATAATGTTGGGCCCTAAACCACATCTACAAGTCTGCACTACCTTAATGAAGACCAGGATATGGTCTGCACCAGTTATGAAAGTTTTTGGGAATGCATTTACATTTACCATTTGGGTGACTATTGAATTCCATTGTTAACCTTAATGTTAGCCTCATAGCTCCAGCTGGAGAACTTTATGGAATACATTTACGCTAACTGCTATTTGGACCTCAGTTGTGGCCACATTGTGACCTACAGTTAAGGCTCATGCCCATCTCTGTATCTCTGTTCTTCTCTTTGCACTATGGCTTATTTGTCTTTTTTGTCCCCGCACAGAAGACTGTGGGTAGCCTGATCGTGTTTTAGCATACAGTACAACCTTGCATCGGTGTAACAACAATAACGTTGAACTGAATCTGAAACTGAAGTGGAAAAGACTGCTGTACCATTTCTGTAAGTTTAGAAGTCAATATAGACTAAAATGTACACGTGTGTTGCCTTTCTTACCATGTCTGCAAAGTAGGTCATGCCGAGTCTGTAGTTTTTGATGCCCTGGTCTGCCAGCATGTTGTGCACCAGGACAATCTTACGATTGTCCAGCCAGGTGGTCCTACGCCGAGACTCCTCTTCTGCAGAATGGTAGATCTTACCTGAGGAGAAACACACACAGCTCAGTTAGACTGTCAGTCTAGATATACAGTATTTGTGTCAGCCTGTTACAGTCTGTTGATAGTCTGACTGGTGATGTGTGTCTCTTAGATCACTAGAGGTCACTGTAAACAAGGAAATAACTTTTTTTTAATGACCCATGTTTGAACTAATCAGTGTGAACTCCAGTTTAGTGTTCGCTCTGCTCTAAATCTCATTACATAACAGATTCAGCCAGTGAAAAGTTGGATATGAAGCTGATAAACTGACTCAAGAGCATCCTCTAGCAGAGTTTACAGGTACCAGCCTACACTGTTATATCTAATAAATCCTCTATTAAATCATATCAGTTGATGGAACTGAACAAATCTATGTATTGGCTGGAGCACACTGTGTGTGAGTGTGTGTGTGTGTCTGTGTGTGTCTGTGTGTGTGTGTGTGTGTGTGTGTGTGTTCTTCTAATCTACATACAGCTCACTGAAACACTCCGACTTCTGTGTTTATGCTAGTTTGAAGGTTATACAGAGATTTTACTGCCCAGATCAGGCAGTTTTAGACAGTTTTAGACAGTTTGAGACAGTTTTCATTGCTGACTAAGACTTTAGTCCTAGTTGTGTCTCACCAAACTTCAGTTTCCAGGCGTGGAACTCCAGATCCTCCAGCGAGATGCTGGCAGCACTGGCCACAGCCACAAGAGCGGCGATAGCGAGCAGAACCCTCATTCTGCACAGAGTAGAGAAAACACAATGTGGAACGCAGGTTATTGTTTTTTGTCTTTTCCCGATTATTATTATGTTTGAATTTGATGCATTTCTTATAAATATCTGAAATAATCTGCAAAGACTTTATATCAGTATTTTAAAGGTGCATTCTGGGTTAAAACTAGGGAACTCTGACTGTGCAGGCATGTAGGGGTAACTTAATATGGGGTACATGTCCTATACGGTTCACATATACTATATAAACCAGCAAGATACATGATGTATTCTTTAAAATAGACCAAATACTAAATTACTAGTAGGCGGCCATCTTTGTTCCTGCACGTTTCTCTCCCTCTCTCTCTCTATCTATCTATCTATCTATCTATCTATCTATATCTCTCGCCCACTGAATGAGGAACACTCATTTAATTGTATATCATTCAGCCTTTCCAGCTTTAGCTAGAACATGACATTACTCATTACTCATCCCGTGCAAGCATATGACATCATCACAGTGCGACAGTGGTGGTCTACTTGTCGAGGCTTTTAGCCTGTTTGTCGATAATCAGAACAAGTCATATTAGCGTTAGACATGTACACTGTTTTAAGGCACACATGTATCAGCAGTCAGGGTTCCCAGCCTTCAGAATACATCACCGGAAGGTGGTTTTCCCAGTGTTTAAATGGGAAAATCCCGACTACTGCAGCAGTACCGTAGAAGACGATTAGGCATGTTTGCAACACAGAAGGTCAAATGCTTCATCATATATATATGATAGTAATAACCGTCTTCTTCTTTCATTCATACCGGAGTCTTTTTCAAATAGTCTCATTATTACCTGATTAAATAGCTCTGTATAGGTTTGAGGACTCACCTGTGCGAGGTCTCCTGAGGCTTTGATGATGGTGAGAGAGAGAGAGAGAGAGATCAGAAGAAGGGTGGAGGTCTGTCTGAGTGTTCTGATGTTTTATACACCTCTACAGTCGCTCTGATCAGGTGTCTGTCACACGCAGTCATAAAGCACATCCCACAGAGTGCTTAACAAACACAATTTACACCTGGTCACCTGACACGGAACCAGACAGACCTGCAGACCTGCAGCTTTTTTATTTGTGCAAGAAGGAATCTGCAGTAAATCTGACCCCCTTCTGCTGCTTCTCACCCTCCAGATATCACCAAACACATTCAGTGGTGTTGAGGGTCTAGACTCTGGGGTGGTCGGTCCATTGTTCTGAGAACACCAGCAGCTTCTCTGTTTGATGTGTGTGTGTGTGTATGTATCTCCTTTTCTCAGTGAGGAGCTTCTTGAAGAGCTACTCCTCCTTTCAGACCTCCATAGTGTTGAGGTGTCTTCTCACACAGTCACAGTGGAAGGATGGACAGGAACACCTGTGGATGTTTTCAGAACTGAAGGACGAGTGGAGCTTGATGTTCTCCTCTCTCTCAGAGATGAAAGCTTTAATTGATGTTTATCTGGCGGGTCAGCGCTGGCGGGTCTACTGGGGCTTCCAGGTGGTTGTTAGGAGCCCCATTTTGTCTGTATGGACAGTTTTTGCTCTTACAGAAGCTGATTCTTCAAGGGTTCTTTAGGCAATAGTTCTTTATAGAACACCCAAAGAACCATTTGCAGGCTTAAAAGCTTCTATACATGGTGAAATGGTTCTTCAGATGGATTGTTGGCACCACATAGGGTTATTCTAACATAACACTGTCAAGCTTGAACACAAAAGAAGAACCCTTTTTCGGTACTATAGAGAACCATATACAATGCATTCTCAATCCAAAGAACCAGTTCACATGCAAAGACAACCGTTTAAGTATGAAATGGTTCTTATATAGATCTCATGGTCCTAACTTGTGGAACCATGGAACCATTCCCTTTACTAAAGAACCCTTAAAGAACCATGAGTGTATATTATACCAAATCTATCTAAAGCACCAGTGAACCACATGTCTTCTGAGTGTATATGGAATGTTGATGATGGGAAAATCTGGAAAACCTGGAAATAATAAGTTTTTTTTGGGGGACTATTCTACTTCACAGCGCCCTGCAGCATGTATCCCTCCACCATGAATGGAGTTTAA
>CM067474.1:3924583-3940498 GCA_034552555.1 Semaprochilodus insignis | reverse complement strand
CCAACACTACAGCTACACTTCAGCTCCCTTCACTGAACCTACACTGTACAGGGAACCAGCGGCGGAGCTCCTTCAGTCCAAATCCAGAACACCAACACTACAGCTACACTTCAGCTCCCTTCACTGAACCTACACTGTATAAGGAACACGGAGGTTCTAACCCTTAGAAGTGACCGGTGATAACGACAGCACACTGCAGTCTTATACGCATAATTAGCTCATTGTAACGAGCAGAGGACAAGCAAGGAATTACAGACTCTAAACCTTCAAGAGAAGGAAAACCTCCGAAAACCTGTTTACTTTAATTTATTAATTTATTTATTTTATTTAACTTTTAAGTAAAAACTTTACTTTTAATGGAAGTCAATGGAACCAGGCGTCTTCCCAAGTAATTTAGAACTGAAAATGATGAAAAAAAAGAAAGGTACAGACTCCAAACCTTCAGTCCATACCGCACACAGTAAGATATCACCTACTTTATCGTTCCGCACTGTTAGAAGATCAACAAACTGAAGATTTTAAGTCAAGCGGGTTACTTTTTAAGTTAAAACACTGAATCATTTTCATAGTCTGGTATTTATCTTAGATTATTAACATCTATATAGTACATCACTGCAGTCGGAACAAAACCTTGTACCTCCGGAAACTTTACAAGAGAAGGAAAACCTCCCATTTACTTTATTAATTAATTAATGTATTTATTTATTTATTTATTTATTCTTTCTAACTTTTAAGTAAACACATTTAATGCAAGTCAACAAAACCAGATGTCTTTCCAAGTAATTTAGAACTGAAAATGATGAAAAAGGTATTATTATTATTATTATTGTTGTTATTGTTGTTGTTATTTTTATTATTACACACTGCAGTCTTGTACACATTATTAGCTCACTGTAACAAGTATACGCAAGGAAAGTACAGACTCTCCACACTGCATCTGTGTAGGGAGATGGTTTATTGTGGTTTCAGTCTCATGGAAGGTTATGGTTTGTGTACAGTCTGGTTTTGTAGAAAGCAAATACATCCTTACTGAGCGAAAGTCAGAGACCGCCCTTCATTACTTCATTTTCCCGATTAATTCCAGTCAAAACATCATAAAACCTCCGATCTGTTCATCCGTTTGGGTATCTGGAGTGTATTTTACCATTCAACAAGCTGTTCACATCTGACTCTACTTCCTACGTGTAGTGGGGTCTCATCAGAATACTACCGCCTCCTTCTGAGTAGCTCCAAGGCCAGCTCTGTGAAGGAGCCCCCATTTTTATCCCCACCAGAGCAACTACCACCTAACAGCTAGCAACATGTGAAAGCTAAGAGCTAATCACGGGAACTGCTCTGTTGTCGGCTGCACCTGAGTGGATGAAGTGTAGGCAGCATCACAGCTACAGTCAGCATGAACCTGCACATGTGGGCTGACCACTTTGCGTTCGACCCTAGAGTGAACTCAGCCTCTTATTTGCCAGCTTCTTCTTCATTTCCCGGTTCTTGGTGTTTAGCACTAGCTAATGCTAATGACTGGGTTAATATATTAACAGAGATGTAATGTTCTAGATATTTCTTGGTGTTTAGCACTGGCTAAAACTAAAGGCTGGGGTAACATATTAACAGAGATGTAGTGTTCTAGATAGTTTTTAGTGTTTAGTGCTAGCTAATGGCAACAGCTAAGGTGATATATTAATGGAGATGTAATGTTCTAGATACTTCTTGGCATTCAGCCCTAGCTAACGCTACCAGCTGAGGTAATATATTAACTGAGATTTAATGCTCTAAGAAGTTCTTGCTGCTTAGCCCTAGCTAACGCTAACAGCTAAGGTAATATATTAATGAAGATGTAATGTTCTAGATACTTCTTGGCGTTCAGCCCTAGCTAACACTACCAGGTGAGGTAATATATTAACTGAGATTTAATGCTCTAAGAAGTTCTTGCTGCTTAGCCCTAGCTAACGCTAACAGCTAAGGTGATATATTAATGGAGATGTAATGTTCTAGATACTTCTTGGCGTTCAGCCCTAGCTAACGCTACCAGCTGAGGTAATGTATTAACTGAGATTTAATGCTCTAATAAGTTCTTGGAGATGTATTACTAATGGAGATGTAATGTTCTAGATACTTCCTGGCATTATTGGTGCTGCAGGATCCACAATAACGTTAACACTGTTAGTCCGTTAGCTAAACGTCTGTAAGACGAACTTCACCTGATCAGCAGGTGAATAAGGTGATAGTAAAATAAGAGAATGTGGAAGAGGGGGCGGGGCCAGCAGTGGAAGAGGGGGTGGAGTCAGTAAGTAACCAACCCGGCTGCTCTGAACAGGTCTCTGGGGGAGAAGGAGCTGTGCTGCTCCAAAGCATGTCCGGACGTTTCATCAAGACCCCAGAGAGACGGTGTGACAGGGGTATAACAGGCCACCTTTCGGTTACCCACCCCGAATCTGCAGCCAGCCCTCCAGGCTTAAGACATGTGAACGAAGGGTGGTCTCTGACGTCCGCACAGCAGTCTACACAGTGTAGCCATGTTTTTGTCACTGGCATCAAACTACAAACATGAAAGTCTCAAAGCCGACTCGAACCATGGAAATCATGACACGCGGTACACAGTTCATTACATGACATTTAAACAGCACAGAGAAACAACAGTACTAACGGCGGACCTCTCAGGGTGCAAACCCGTCCAGGATTAATGGTCCGACACGCTCCCGGTACTTTAAATTAGCCAAAATAATCTGAACCAGTGAGCTGGACAATTGGGTGGAAGTCTGAACACAAAATTAGAATCACAGAGTGCCCTTACGCTCACGAGCCTTATGCTTGGGTCACATGGTGCGACGGTGACGTTCACTCTGGTCCATTGAGGCACGCTGAAAGATGAGCTCGTGTTAGATACACACAGTATCGTGTGTCAGACTCAGCGGTTTAAGGTTGCTAAGTCTACACAGTGGACACATTCTCAACCTTGACACTGGAAAACACACATGCAGCCTACGGCACGTTTTCATACTGTACCAGAGTTCTACAGAGGCCTCTAGCACTGTCTGGTCTTTCATGTGAAGCTAGAACCACTGACCGTCTCACCATACAACCAAAACAACCACATCCACTGCGTCGTATTCGCCAGCGGGCCTCAGGGCCTTCTCTACCAGGTTATGATTTTTATGTATCATCTTTATTGAATTCAGGTTTTGCATGTACTCATACTCTTATTTCACCCTTCAGGTTTGCTCGGTAACAGAACGCCTGGAACGTCTAATGGGAAACTGTCCAGTCATGATGTTCATTGATTCATTGATATCTAGGTAGAATCAGTCAATCAAGCCCTCCTATTGGTCAGGACTTCAGGAGCTGGACTGAAGGACTTTACCAACCTAATCTAGAACTGACAGAACCAGTTTCATTAGAAAACAGGTCACTCCTCCGGATGTTCTAGATACATCACTTACTGTGAATTACGGGTGGCACAGACTACCTGACTTTACTGCTCAGCAATGGCACTTCAAGCTGGATCAACTGTTGAGTCCCCGAGTCCGGTTTCCTGGAAGCTAGGTAATCCAGACCATCTGAACTGGAAACGGGACATCACGCTCTACCAACCTGCAGAGTTTGGCTCGGTTCTAACATTTCTCTGTTGATCTACAGAGCTTCAAAGATTAGATTTCGAACCACGTTATCTCCCATTTCCTGAAGACTACAATAAGAAGTCCTAAGTGGTCGGAGGATAATGCCCTATCGTCCTGTAAGGTATCGAGTCAGTTACTCTTATTTACTCAGAGTTACGGTGGTCTAAATGTCGCGGGCTTACCAGACTTCCGCCAGGGGGTGGCGAGCGTCCCAGCAGGGCCTAATCTGAACTCGTGCAAGCTCTAGTGTGAACACAAGCTGTAGTCCAGACACCGTCAGTGTACAGTGGCTGCATAAGTTAAAACATACAGAATGTCTTTTACAGGCTTCAAATTGCCTTGACTGATATAGAATCACCAAATATTAGAGTTAGCATAGTGCTAACATACTACTAGGAATCCCCTGTGGATGCTAGCAGCAATGAGCATCATCATACGGGTTTTTAAAACCCGGTTTTGACATGTAATGGCCTCAAACCAAAAGACAAGTTGTGATAGTCAGGTTAGTCAGGGTTTGCATCAGCAAAAATGTCATCCCGGTTGGCCCGTTTGGCTTTGTACGGTTCGTAAACGAAGAGGAAAGTCAAAACAGCGTTCTCACGGGTCGTGAAAGCATTGGCGGAATAAACCTCTAGGAACTGGCGGACTTGCTCTCGATCTTGGAATGTAACAGGCAGGATGACATGGACTCTAGCAGCCTCGGTTACGTACAAGCTTCAAATTGCCTTGTTTGATCTAGAATCAGCAAAATATTAGAGTTAGCATAGTGCTAACATACTACTAGGAATACCATGTGGGTGCTAGCAGCAATGAGCATCATCATACGGGTTTTTTAAACCCGGCTTTGACATGTAACGGCCCCAAACCAAAAGACAAATTCCAATTCCAATAGTCATGGTTTGCATGGTAGCAGAAGGCTGATCAAGGCATTCAAATGATTCAAGTCTCATTCATCTAGTGTAATCAAGTCTGGTCAGGTAATTCGTGTCACCTTGAGTGTTCACCAAGTTGCTTATAAATTATTGCGGGATGAAATGTGGAGCAACATGTTGTCCATTCTGTCCACATCCGGTAGCCCTATGTGCTGTTCCCCTGTTCTACGTTGAAGAGAACCATGGCGAGCTTGGAGAGAGGCCCCAGTCTCTGCAGCATGCCTTGCATGCACCTGTGGTAGCCTTCCTCGCTAAGTTCCGGGTTGCACTGCTGGTGGCTGTAGCGGCGGTGAAGGGATGGTTCCACCGCCCGGAAAACATGTAGGCCGGAGTACTTCACAAACAAATCATACAGGTCCAGGCTCTCCAGGAGTTCCTCGTTCTCCTCCAAGTCTGCAGCGATCCGGGTCCGAGCTGCTATGAAGTCGGAGTTGTAAAAACACGCCTCATCGAAGGAACTGCGGTCAAAAAGACCTGCCTCTTTGACCAAATCTATAGTCTTAGGTAGGGGTTCGCTGTGGTACGCGATGTCTGGGTTATACTCTTGGAAGTGGATGGGAAAAAACACCTGCCAGTTGCTGATGGAGTTCATCCGGCAGCGGTTCAGGAACTCGGGTTTGATATTGGTTTTCACCGTGGCGATGAAGAACAGGGTGTCCACCTGGTGCTTTTTGGAAATGATGTCCATAAACTTGACCGGGGATGAACTTTTCGTTGTTTTGATGCTGATCCAGGGAATCTTGACCATGGGGTACTTGTGTTCGTAGGTACTAATCTGAGCCTTGACATCGGCAAAAATGTCATCCCGGTTAGCCTGATCGGCTTCAAACGGTTCGTAAATGAAGAGGAAAGTCAAAACAGCATTCTCGCCGGTCGCAAAAGCACTGGCGGCATAAACCTCCAAGAACTGGCGGGCTTGCTCTCGATCTTGGAACGCAACAGGCAGGATGACGTGGACTCTAGTGGCCTCGGTTACGTACGGCATCGGGATGATTTCGACGCGGCTGAGAGGCCTGAGCAGATGCACACGTTTCATAATGGAACAGGTTCGTCCTTTCTGGTTAGTGGCTTCCAGCTGCAGGTCCAGAATGTACTCCATCCCTCTGGTTGGGTCGAACCTTCTGTACCCGTTCGCGAGTTGCTGCTTCTTGAGTTGAAGCACCGGATTGTACTTCCTGTTCAGCTCCTCCATGGCTACCGCAATAACATCAGCCACATCCTGTTTGTCGATTCCCTGGAGTTCGCACTTGGCCGATCCATCCATGCAAGAATAAATATGGTCCTCGGTGAAATAGTCCCACCGCAGCACCTCAAAACGAGTCTTTGGCTCAAATGGCGGATTGATCCCGATCGGCCAAATGGTACTGCGGTTGCCATCAAAGGCCAGAGCGCTCACGTTCTTGATTTCTGCCTGTGAGAAAGAGAGAAACAGCCGTGTCACCACCATTCTTCTGGGTTTATCTGTTTAAGCCAAGAATTCCCATTCCCACATTCCATTAGAAAATTTGAAATTAATAAATTCAATGGAATTTGTAAGCCTCCATCAGTTTTAGGGCAGCATAGATCGATAATGTGTCTCTTTTGTATCACCTGTTGTCTGCAATCAGGTAGCAATCATGAAGCAACAGCAATGAACATGGTGGACTAGGTTCAGAAATGTTCCAGGCTTGGGAAGGGGATGTCGGCACCTTCCATACCCTTCCCAAGGAACCCAACTGTCAGCGGTACATGGTTGATGTTCATCTTTAAACCAGGCTGAAGTTCTTCCTATTCACCAGCTTCTTAATCCAATGTTCCGTTCCACCTTAAATGCTGCAGCTTGTACACGTGCCAGAATGTCCTGCAGCACCATTTAAGGTGGAACAGAAAAATCCCAAAACAAGCTGGAGAACAGGAACTTCAGCTCCCACATCTCTAACAGGATCCCGGAACAACTTTAATCCTGCAGTCTGCACATTTCACTCCGGACAGTTTCCCAAACCTCCCTGGACCATATGGAGCAGCTCCGCTCAGCGTTTGAGCCTGGAGAGACTGAAGAGAGGAGCAGCTCCACCTTTATTAGCATCACCACCCCAACAGCAGTCTGTAAGTAGCAGCCATGCTGTGTGATTGTATCCGTGTTTGCAGGTTGGAGCAGATCATCTTAAACTGAGAGTTCCACAGTGAGGATCAACTTTAATCTACTGTGTGTTAATGTCCAGATGGAAAGCCAGGAGCTAGCATAGGGAACGTTAGCTACTAGCATTAGCTCCAAGTAACTAGCATAGCTAACTAAACAGTATGAGGGCGGAGCTTATTTACATGGAGGCTCATTTTATTTAGTCTATTTCCACATGGTGGTTCTGTTTGATCACCACGGTGGGCGTCTCGCTGTAAACCAGCCAATCAGAGCAGAGCTCATCTAATTATTCATGAGAGAGCACATGACACCAGATGGGCTACGGGTAAAGTGCAATGTGGATGGCTTATTGCTATCTCACTGTGTCCACGCCCCAAGAGTGGCACAGTTGGAAGGTGACCATCACATCAGTCACCAGCAACAAAGGCTCTCTGCCTGGTGTTCTACATAGAGCACTTCTCGGAGCAGAACCATGGCCTCCACTGCAGTAATTTGATTGGCTGACCAGGTGATGTAAAGGGTTACTTGTTTATTTGTGCCCTTCTCTAGAATGTACATGTATGTTAATAGGCTCCGGGGTGTTTTCCGCCTCTAGATTCATCCTTATTTATCTTTTAGGTGTCCCTTGTGTAGGGTAAACACATTAGAAACACTATCCAGTCTAATATATGTGTTCCCTCAGTAAATTGACCCTTTCAGACCGTCCCATCACCGCAAATGTCACGCATTACCAATCCTGCTCTAGACTTGACAAGGAATAGAAACACAGTGCTAGTTTTAATGCACCTGAATAAACTGCTTAAATTCACATATATACAATGTCGTTGATCAGCCAAGACACGTTTGGAGTCAGGTTTTAAGATAGCTCCTACTACTGCCTTCACCCATATACTGTCATGCTTGTAGGTAACTGTATGAAAAACCACGTAAGCCGTTAGCATCATGCTAATTGGCTGCTTATAAGCTTCCATTACTTGGCTACACTAGAGAATGCTAAAGAAGCAACACCAAACATTGCAGGATTGCAGGTCTGTTGGGAAGGAAGATAAAGGTTACCAGGATCAATAAATGATGATAAATTTAGACTGATATGATCAATATTTATTGAGCTACACATACAGAAGTCTGTCTCTCAGTATGGTGTTGGGCCACCGTGTTTGCTAACCCGACATGCCAGACGTCTCGGCATGGAGCTGTAGAGGTTCCTAATGGTGTCCTGTGATAATCCATCCCATGCAGCTTGAATATCCTCACACAGTTCCTGCAGATGGTGCGGTAGGGGTGGAGGTGGAGTGACCCCAGGCCTTCTGGACGTGTGACGTGTGACAACAAACCGTTCATCTTGGTGCTGACCACGGTGCCTCCACACACGGATTCGTTGGTCGTCTCCACCAAGACAAAAGCGGGACTCGTCACTGAAGATGACCCACCGCCATTCTGAGTCACTCCATGACAGTCTGGCACGACACCATTGCAGTCTTTGGTGACGGTGACGTGGTGTTAAGGACAGTCGTGGTAACGGTCTGTGCCCATGTGGTCCTGCGTGGTGCAGCCGTCTGCCAATGGTGCTGCACTAACAGGATGACTCATGGAGGACATCACTGCTCACTGGATGTCTGTAATTGTGGCTGTTAGGTCAGTCAGGTATAGGGATAAGACCCGTCCTTGCTTACGTCACATGCACGGCCGAGCGTGAAACTTGAATCATTAGCATGTCTCACGATGTCAAACCTACACACGAAGTTGCATTCCATTCGGTTGATTGCTTCTGGGTGCAGCTGTTTGAGCAACTACTCTTTTGATGATGACGATATCTTGACTGATCAACTTCAGTATATGGCCAAATGTATGTGGACACTAGACCATCATACGATGTTTTCTCATATTTCTGGCCGTACAGCGTACAGGTAGGTACATGTGGTACAGTGTGTATATGCTAGTGACAGTTTCACTGCACCTAAATCCTCCCAAAAGGCCTCACCTGGACAGACGAATGTGACTCACCTGCAGCTTCTCAATTTCCTCGTATGTTTTCTGCAGCTCCATCTGGGTGAAGCGTTTGTGCAGTCTGTACATCTGCTCTGGATCAGACACCGGGTGAGCTGTTAGAGCATTTCTGAACTGGATGCTCTCCTCCTTCCTGGGGTCCGAGTTCCTCCCCAGCTCAGAGTGGTAATACTGCAGATCCTGGACGAGAAGAAAATCACAGTGTGACAATGTTTGAGCCAACAGAAATGCTCCACAGTTGCTTTCAGTAAAATGTCTTTATGTTAACTTAGACTGAAGGTGAAGAAAGTTTTGGCCCTCTCCTGTAAAGTTACCAATTTGGAGAAACCTGTACAGTAAAGGAGCCCTACTTCTGTTACCCTGTGGTCAGGACCCCCACAGAGCGGGTATGATGTGGGTGGTGGCTCATTCTCAGCACTGCAGTGACACTGACGTGGTGGTGGTGTGTTAGTGTGTGTTGTGCTGGTGTGAGTGGATCCTCAGTGTCATTTAGGGTGTCCACACATCCGGTTTTAGGCCGGACAGTCTGGTTTTTCAACTCCCAGTCCTCCGTCCGGCGTAATTCCTGGATGGACGCCTATTAATCCTCTTTTCGGGATGAACTGTTTAAAATGTTCCCTCGCCAACAATGTTATGTGTGCCATTGGCCCACGTCCATGTCAAAAGACATGCCTTGCATTTCTTTGGTTTAACAAGGTCATGTGACATGGCTCGCCTAAAGGCTAACCGCAGATCAGCCCTCTACATGCTAGTCAGTTAATAAGCTCCCGTCTGACTCACGAATGTCATTCATTCCACCGAGTTAGGTGAGTAAAGCATCATGTATGTGTTATATAGGTTAGATTATGATTTTAATTCTGTTCTAGTATCGTGCCTGACCCCCCCCCTCTTATGGTGTCCACCCTAGTGAGCCTCTTGACTTGACTAGTGTCACTACTGGACAGTGGATGGTGAGTGGACACAGTGTTTAAACACTCCAGCAGCACCGCCATGTCTCTTGGCTACAGCAGACTGATAGGCTGCTCTTGAATAAAGACTTCATCTCGGCCCCCCGACTCCCTCCTTGGCCTGCATTACAGATTTACCACATGATGCTCACATATGTCAGGCTACATTTCTTATGAATCAGATCAGATTTGTCCATCTAATGCACCACTTTCCGCCCCTATCGGGCCGAAGCCTATACAGAGTACTGGATCCGTGCCCTCTCCTCTCTGATACGCTCCATTGGTCACTGTCAGTGCACATACAGCATCCAGTTTTAGTGGAGTTAATATGAAGGACCCTGCTGTGGTCAGTGGAGAATTGGGAGTGGTTCTGACAGCAGTGGAGCCCAGGGTGCCATTAATAATGGCCCAAAACACTCAGAGGCAGACACTGCTTCATCTCCAGGCCGTCTGACTCATTCCATCTCTCTCTCTTTCTCTCTCTGTTCTGTCACACCGACACATCTAATGCCCCTCTGATAAATCACACCTAAAACCTCAGTTAACGGAGCTCTCGGGTCTGTGTGAGGACCGTATTCACCACAGGACTCCCGGAACCTCTCAAAACAACGGAGAGTGACATATGGGTCAGTCTGAGAAGGCAGGATTCAATTTAGAGCTGTGATTCTGGCCGAAGCGAATCGGCTCAAGGTCATTCTTCTTTGTCATAACAGACCCAGAACTAACACTATGTGGCCACAAGTATGTGGACACATGACCATCACACCAGTATGAGACTGTTGGACATCCCATTCATTTCCAAACCATGGACATTAATAGGACCTGGCTATAACAGCCTGCACTCTTCTGGGAAGTCTTTCCACAAGATGGGAATGTTTGCCCATTCAGAGCATTTGTTTGGACAAGAAGGCGTCGCTTATGATCAACGTTCCAGTTTATCTCAAAGGTGTCCAGTGGAGTTCCTCCAGACCAGACTTCTCAGACCGTATCTTTATGGAGCGGGCTTTGTGCCAAGGGACACAGTCATGCTGGAACAGGAAAGGGTTTATTCCCAAGATGCTGCCACTGGAAGTATAGAACTGTGTAAAGTGTCTTTGTGTGCTGCAGCATTAACACCACCCTTCACCGGAACTAAGGGCCCGAGCCTAAACCCTGAAACCCTGGCAGGCCAAAAGTCATGGGATAAGTTGTGAGACTGAACACTGGTCACCATGCTCATAGCAAGACGACATGGCTTATCAGAGCTTGAACAAGGCAGGATGCTGGAATGCCTCGATTGGGATCCTGTCGGGTGAACGTGCAGGCCACACCATTTCTTGGAACTCACCAGAACGCTCCTCAAACCAATTCTGAACAAACTGGGCCCGACGGCACGGTGCATATTCCAGCTGGAATATCCCATCATTGTGGGGGTACATGAAGCCCATAAAGTGCGGCAAATGGTCCCCAAGCAGTCAAACGTAGTGGACGCCAGTTAATGATGTGTTTAGGCGACTAGTCCGGCACCCAACGCCGTGAACTTCCATAATTCAAGTCGCCTTGCCATGAGCACGCCGGCGAGTGTTCAACCTCACTCTCAAGGTAACACCTCATGACTTGTGGGTGTTCCCAAGCCGTCCCCTGAGGTAACACCTCTTCTTCATCAGTTTACGTACTGATATCACATGACTTTTGGTATGTCAGTGTAGAGCACTTACGGTCGTCAAGGGCAGATTTAGCAGGGCAGAAATGACTTCACAGTTTGACCCATTCTAGTGTCAGTGTTTGCCTTCGGAGACGGTGTAGCTATATGCTTGGTATTGCACACCTGTTCACCATGGTTGATGCTGAGACACCTGAACTCTACACTTAAGACTTTTGACCCTATAAAGTCTTCAATCGTTGGGCTGTGACCGTGACTCTGCCGTATCATACTGTCTAATGCTCTTGCGGCTGAATGCAGCAGTCATCAAAATACCTGGTGAAAGTCCTTCTCCTCAGGCTACAGGGATGTGGTGCAGGTTCTACCTGACTGGTGTACATATAACGTGTCGTAGGAGATACAGCAGGAACAATGATCCAGATACCTCATACAGCCTGTTTGCTTACATGAGGAACTGCCTCCAAAATAAATACTTACTACAAACAAGACTAATTTTGTTTGTCATCGTAGCCTAAGGGTGGCTCTGTGTCACCAATGAAATATGCTTACCTGGAAGGAATGGCGTTTACAAGCCATGACACAGCAGAAAAGAGAGACCGGTCTGGGTGCAAATACAGCACTGTTTGTGGTTATGACAAGTTCAAGATGCTAGCTTTCTTACTTCTGGGCTAACGACTAACGTGAACAGCTAACGGTGAGCTGTCATATCTTCAGTCTTCAGAGGGGGTCTCAAATGTGCGACTCACTCACCTCCATCACAACGCTGCCTTCTTAGGCACTTCAGAGGCAGCGGCTTTCGGTTTCGGATTGCCGGCGATGTCTGTCTGTGCTTTCTTATTAGTCAGTGCATTAGAATGCAGCGCTGCGATAAAGGTACCTGTCTGAGATCCACTTCGAAGGCAGCGATACGTCACATCATTGCTTACTGCTGGTCGATAGATGTTGGCACCTTTGTCAGTTCTGGAGGACATAAGCTCACCAGACACAAAATGAGTCACCTTGCTTGTTTAAGGTGGTAGTAGTAACTTCAGGCTCCTGCAGATGGCGCTGCTATAAATACCTGCGGGGTGTGAGTGACGGGATCCATAGATTGGGAAGAGGTGGTGCAGGGAATGTCTCGTTCCATGTCTGGAAAATGGCTCCAAAGCAGATGTTAATGATTGGCTAAAAGGAGTGACTCTGAAAGGTTCCTCTCCTGGCTTGTCTTCTCTGAGGCTTCCATGTTGTTCCATGTGATCAGTGACTAGTCAACATCGAGCTTAAGGTCCACAAGTCTGTGCAACCACTAATCCACACATATTAGCAACTACCTGGGATACTATAGCAATGGCCTTGGAAACTTGTTTATGATCTTTCCCCATCTAGTTACTACTGCTGGTCCCAAGTGCGGATCAGTCCAACACTGCCAACATGCTGCACGTAGTCTCTGGAATGATGAATCACACTTCACTATCTGGGAGTCTGATGGAGAAGTCGGGAATTGGTGGATGAATCCAGGAGAATGCAGAGTGCCAATAGTAAAGTTGGGGGGGGGTTAATGGTTCAGGGTTTGGGCTCAGACCCTCAGTTCCAGTGAAGGGTGATCACACATTGCATTGACCATACATGGTTGAAACAAGAAATTAGTCCAGGGGTGCCCAACTCCAGTCCTAGCACGGTAGTTTGGTGCACCTCCTGCACAAACACACTCACTAAAAGCTATGAGTCTAATCAGGTGTGCTTGAGCAGGTAATCGCCAAACTGTGCTGGACACCGGACCTCTTGAACCAGCCCTAAAACCGGAAGGTTACTGGTTCGATTCCCTGAACCGACAGGACACAACTGAAGTGCCCTTCAGGGCTGCCCACCGCTCTGGGCAAGTGTGCTCACCCTGTGTGTGGGTGTTTCACTGCACGAATGGGTTAAATGCAGAAGACAAATTGTGTTTAAACGCAAATGGTTCTAAACAGTAAACATGAATGGCACACTTGGAGAAAACATTTCCTCATTTCCATGTACAGGCGTGTGCCTTCGGTTACGTCATGCGTTGGCGCAGTAAACAGAGTGCAGACAAGAAGCACCTGAGCCGATTAAGCTGAAGCTGGAAAAAGTGAATCCAATCCCATTAAGCTATTAAAAGAACAAGGAATTACACCTCAGCAGTAAATCAGCAGGACCCCACTGTTAGCCAGGACCAGAGACACCACAGACCAACCTGCCGGTCAGCCACAGCAGCACAAAACAGGCCCCCTATACAGTTTCTCATTAGGTCGAGTGTATAACTCTAAGCTCTAAATGTAGGTATTGTGGTATAAACCGAGTCTGTTCTACGGTTTCTCGTTAGGTCGAGTGTATAACTCTAAGCTCTAAATGTAGGTATTGTGGTATAGACTGAGTCTGTTCTACAGTTTCTCGTTAGGTCGAGTGTATAACTCTAAGCTCTAAATGTAGGTGTTGTGGTATATACTGATCTGTCTTCTATGTAGGAGTTAAGAGTATTGAGTTAAACTCAGTAGTGGACAGGATCATGCTTAAGCTGGATGAGATCTATCCTCTGATTCCCTGGCAGAGAAGAAGGTCCATTCATTAGCACCGGGAGCAGAGGGCACGGACGGTGTTGACCCTAGACTGAGGACATGTTTACGTATGTCAGGTTTAGTTTGACTGAATCGAACACTGGTGTGGGAACGCTGCCATTTGAACTCAGATTAGAGGGCCTAGACCCCCTGCGGAGGTCAGTCTCGGTCCGCTGTTAAATGAACTCAGGCATGAAGATGGGAACACACTGTAGACACGGAGGTTCATTTATATTCAGCTACTTCATATCCGGTGAATTCTCGTGCAGCTAAATACTGGCCAAAAAATGACACCACATACAGTCCGAATAGGTTTTGGACTGGCAAACCCACTCAGATGGGTGGGCACTTAATTACTGGGACTTGAAGAACGGCTATGCCAGTAAACATCCAGAAGAGGGAGCTCTCATTGCATTTACGGCATGTAGCTGACGCTCTTATCCAGAGCCACTTACAAGGTTATTTGTATTCCAGGTTGGCCAATGTAGTGTCAAGAGTCTTGCCCAAGGACTTTCATCGGTGTAGCACAGCACAGCACAGTCATGGGAATCGTACGGGAATTTTTCATATACCGGCCACACCGGTTTAAATAGCCTAAACAGGTCCGGAACACAGCACGGTGGTAAAGTGTTTCACAGGGGACATTTTTCATTTCTGCGCCGCTAAACCCACATGGAGCGGAGTGCAAGTACTAGTGGAGGTGTTGAGTGTGGTGAAAATGGACAGGGGAAGTTCTGAACCAGACACTGAAGTAGAAGATGATGACCCAGAAGAACTTTTGCTGAAATAAGGAGCCGTGTCTGTTGTCTGGAGGTACTTCGGGTTGAAAAGGTCGAACGTGGACCAAACAATCACTTACTACAAATGCTGTGGAGCTAAAGTCGCGGGAGGTGCTAACACGAGCGATTTACTAAACCACCTTAGCCGCAAACATGCTTTGGAGTACCAGCGCCCTCCACACCACCAGGTCAAACTGACAAAGCTAAAGGACGGGCCAGTCACGGGCGAGTGTTGAAGCGTTTGCTAAATGTACTCCCTACAACAGAAAAAGCAAGCGGTGGATCCAGATAACCAACTCCATAACAAGTCATATAGCCAAAGACACGGTTCCGATAAGCACAGTTGAGAAAGATGGATTCAGGGCTTATGATAAAGAAGCTTGATTCCAGATATGACATCCCAAGTCGGAAATACTTTAGCGAAATAGCTAAATAACGTCATGCATGAAAAAAAAGTCAAATACGTGAAACCGATATAATTTTGAAAAACACAGTGATATAGAATTTTGCTCATACCGCCCAGCACTAGCTGTTATCCACTGCGCCACACCAACCACGTCATTGGCTTTACCTGATGCTTGGTTGAACCGTTCCCTAGTTGTATCCCGGAGCACTGCGGCACTTGTTCGTGTAGGAGAAGCAGAGCATTTAACAGTCCACATGTCTGTGTTTACGTACCCTCGTTTTACTCTATCCATGATCTGCCATTCATATATCTCTCTCGCTCAAGCATCTTCTAAACCACCTTATCCCTCTGGGTCACAAGAGTTGCTGGAGCCTATCCCAGCGCTCACTGGGCGGAAGGCAGGGAACACCCTGGACATGCCGCCAGTCCGTTGCAGGGCACACACACAGATAGCCATTCATAAATGATGGAGTGAATGTTATATAGGCCACTTCTGAGACGGATTTGTTGTCAATATGAAGGGATGCTAGCTAGCTCGCTCGTAGCTTAGCCTTAGCCTGGTACAGTTAAACTCGGGTTCAAAATAGTCCAACATGTCTGATACTTTCTACAGTCACTATTCATTGTCTGATTATCGCAATGCTTTGATCTTTCTCTTTAGGTCCAGATGTGTACATATCAGAGCATTCTCAGCACTGCAGTGACACTGACGTGGTGGTGGTGTGTTAGTGTGTGTTGTGCTGGTGTGAGTGGATCAGACACAGCAGTGCTGCTGGACACCTCAGTGTCACTGCTGGACTGAGAACCATCCACCAACTATCCAGCACAACAGTGTCCTGTGGGCAGCATCCTGTGGGGCAGCATCCTGTGGGCAACCTCCTGAGGGACAGAGTCCTGTGGGCAGCGTCCTGTGGGGC
>CM067474.1:3908233-3919602 GCA_034552555.1 Semaprochilodus insignis | reverse complement strand
TGTATAATCTATAAATAAGTTCTCTCTAATTCTAAAAAGTGTAAACTGTATAATCTATAAATAAGTTCTCTCTACTTCTAAAAAGTGTAAACTGTATAATCTATAAATTAGTTTTCTCTAATTCTAAAAAGTGTAAATTGTATAATGTATAAATTTGTCCTCTCCAATTTTAAAAACTGTAAATTCCTTTGAACTGACTTTGGGATATGTATGGAATGAAGACCTGGATGTGGTTTGAGTTGAAAGAGGTTTCAAATCAAGTAGGCCAGTCTGAGCAGACCCGGTTCCTTAAATACATCCGTCCAACATTCCGAAAGTGCACCCAAAGAAAGACCAGCATTGTTCTCACAGCGAAACGCCACCAGTGTACTCTCGCTATCTAGAACTGCATCACAGAAAACGTATGGGCCAACTATTCAGTACAACTATTTAACCTTTGTTTGACCTTAATTTCAGCCAAATTTCCACATTCTTAAGGACGGCTGTTCCTGACAACTGTTTACTCTTAAAGAGGGTTCTTTAGTGAAGACAACGGTTCTAAAAGTTTTACTAACTTTTTGCAGCTGCATGCTTTGCATGGTAAAAGGGTTCTTCAAATTGAGGCACAATGTGTTGTATATGGTTCTAGATAGCACCAAAAGGTGCTAAAAAAGGAGTGGAACCCTTTTTGGTGCTATATACATAGAACCATATGCTGTACAACAGATTGTCCATCAACTTGAAGAACAATTTCACCACACCAAGCATGCAGATGCAAAAAATTCAGTTCTAGAACCTTTATCTTTACTAAAGAACCCATTTAAAGAGTGGAGATGACACCGTTGTTGACACATGTTGATATTTGCATGGAATTAATTTACTGGTGCAGACAAAACATTCTCCATCAATCTGGAGAATTGACGGTCCATGTTTGGGATGTGTATGGAATGAACACCTGGATGTGGTTTGAGCGAGTTGAGGGAAGTTTTGTTGATATAGTTTTGGGTGACTATTGACTTCTAGTGACTGTTAGCAACCTTAGCCTCATAGCTCAATAGCCTACCATTAGCCTACAGTAAGCCTACAGGTAGCTCTTAGCAACATTAGCCTCATAGCTCAATAGCCTACCGTTACCCTACAATAAGCCTACAGTTAGCTCTTAGCAACATTAGCGTCATAGCTCAATAACCTACCATTAGCCTACAATAAGCCTACAGTTAGCTCTTAGCAACATTAGCGTCATAGCTCAATAACCTACCATTAGCATACAATAAGCCTACAGTTAGCTCTTAGCAACATTAGCCTCATAGCTCAATAGCCTACCATTAGCCTCATAGCTCGAGTGCCTGAACCGGGCAGATATGACTGAAGTACCCTTGAGCAAGGCACCTAACCCCCAGCTGCTTCCCAGGCACTGTGGATTGGGCGGCCCACCACTCCGGGCAAGCAAGTGTTAAACGTGGAGGTCAAATTCCTCTGTGTGTGAGAACACAAATGGTCATTGGTTCTAGATTCTAATTCAAAACTAAAGAAGCAAACTTTGGACACCAAATCTACGTTTGGACGTCTACAAATCTACTACATCTGGGATAAGTGGAACATCAGCTACATAGATGTTGTTGTCTAACCATTCCGGTGTTAATGGTGTTAATAATGGTGAACAGTGAGACAGCTCTGGAAACTTGGCCCATGCTGGAGCGGAGAACAGCAGAGTCTAAAACTCTATAAGCCCATGCAGAGATACCTGCAGAGGAAACCCACACACTGTTCTATCCTGTTCTCTTTTTATGCTGCCGCTGTGAGAGACAGAGCCTGTCACGTCCCGGTGGGGAACCACTGCAGCACTCTGCTGGTTCTCAAATAAATGAAAGTAGAAGGAGAACAGTAAAAGCACATGGTCGCACTATTCCTGTCCTGTTCATCACCACTTTGTTTCCTTTAGAACCTTTCAAAGTAGAACACTATGGATGCACACTAGACACAGGGAATGTCTCGTTCCATGTGTGGAAAATGGCTCCAGAGCAGATGTTAATGATTGGCTAAAAGGAGTGACTGCATTTGGGCGTGCCAAAGACCATAGTGTGAAGGAAGTAGCTGAATCTGCAGGTGTATGGCGTACGGTCATACGGGTCTACCAGCAGTGGTTAAAATCCCAGTTTACAGGGAATTCTCCTCGGAATTGTGCCAGGGAAGGCATCCACCAAATCTGGCCCAACTGACCAATTCTTTGATGTGAGAGTGTCTGAACATTGATGTGGCCCACATCCAGAAACTTGTCCAGTACATCATAATCACAGCTGTTATTGGTGCTCATGGAGGGATTACACGCTACTAGGTACGTTTCAGTCACGGGCCAGTGAGCTTATTCCCACCAAACACGTGATCCGACCGTCAGATTTTCGACTGTTTGGGTTAAATGTGGATGTCAAATTCCTCCGTCTACAATCACAAATGGCCATATGGTCCTAACACTGCCTGAAGTCAAGAGCGAAACTTGGCACATCATTCATGCCACAACCCGAGAGTCCTTTGAACATAGGCTTCTACATATGGAGGAGAATCCGTGCCCAACTGAAAGCAGTCACTACAGTGGAAAACCGCAGAGTGGAATGCACCCACCATTCCGGTTCCATAGTGTGATGCAATATATGCGCCAAAATGGAAAACCAAACCTCTATTCCTCTGTTTTGATGACATCATGACTGATAAACAATGCATCAGGGCTTATACTGAATACAGTCCACCTTAAACCATGTACTGAAGGCCCAGCTGCTTTCCACCACGCGGCACTTCAAACAGAGCTAATTCCGAGCGATGGAGCCTTCACTTTTCCTTCTGAGTATAAACAGGAAATGACCAAACGTGGTGGGAGCTGCAAGCCACGATGACGATAAGCTGAGAACACTGTCATTCTGCAGCAGCCTGCAACACAATTAGCAATAACAGTGTTTTCCTTAATGACAGTATGTCAGTGTAGCTCGCTGTAACGTCTGGAAGCTGAAGCCCAGTCTTAGCGGTGACATGGACGTGACATGGAAATATCATAGGTCAGCACTTACTAAAGCAGCGGCTCTCTGGACTGAATGAGCTCCACTTAGTTTTGGTTCTGTCAAATCCATAAATAAAGAAATTTTAATAGAATTTAATCTTCATTTCATTTTCTACACCATTTCTATGGACTTAGGTGAGGCCAGTCGTTCTTTGAGTAGAGAGCTTTAGGGCCAATTTGTGCCGTTTGTGCTGCACACAGAGCATTTAACCCATCCGTGAAGTGAAACACCCACTAGTGAACACACACACACACACACACACACTAGGGGGCAATAAGCACACTTGCACTGGGCAGCCACGGCACCCGGGGAGCAGTTGGGGGTTAGGTGCCTTGCTCAAGGGCACTTCAGTCGTTACTGTCGGTTCAGTGGTTCAGTCGAACCAGGCTGGTTCCCTAACCTGCAGCCCACGACTGCCCCTATAAGTTGACCCGGATGGGACAACCATCATATGGATCATACAGGTGGCTTTGCGACTGACTGAATGTACCATGTTTGGTCAGTGCAAATTCAGATTTATTGAATTATTGCTTGTTCAGGTTCCGTATTGAACAAACCACAAATATATCTGAGTAGCACTTTACAGATCGGTAATAAGTAGGTAATGATATGGTGATTTTACGGTAACAAATTTTATTTAATCATTAATTAAATCCCAATTTCCTCGTTATTACTAAATAAAAAATCAAAAAATTTAATGAGTGTTAACAAGGCCGTTATGAAATGTAACAAGTTGTACTTACCTAAAAATGACCTGCTTATTTTACAGTTCTTTATGTGTAATAAGTGAGAGGTGTAGTGGTAACAAGGCAGCAATGTAACAGGACAGAGTTACCTAATCTGTTGCTGGGTAACGGTACTCTATAGCTGGGCCTGCGTTTGAAACACAAGACCATGTTGACCTGGTGTTATGACCTGATGGGGGGTGTAGTAAACAAGAAACCATAAGTAAACAATGTAAATAAGTAAATTTGTATTTTACGGGCGTTTAGTTTCACTGTACTTACTGCCTGTAACTCACACTGTGTCTGATCATCTACATACATAACAGGTAAAAATAAAACAGAAACAAGTGAATTGGTATTTTACAGCCCTGATACCAGATAATTACAGCAGAACAACTTCACTGACTATTCAGGTAATAACCATAACATTAAATTATATACACGTATTATATGTATTATTATATTATTAATTAACTTAATTATTATTCTCTCTTATTGTTCATTAGGAACTATTAAATAAGCAGATCATTTTAGGTAAATAAAACTTGTTACCTCTTTTTTTTCATTTTATTACTAAATTTGATACAATGACCATATATATTTATATTTATTAATGACTAGAAGACGTGTATATAATATTTAGGAAACTGTTTGTTACCCATGCGTTTCTATTACATCACCGCCTTGTTACCACTCCCACTGTTCACTTATTACACATAAAGAACTATAAAATAAACAAGTCATTTTTAGGTAAGTACAACTGATTACCATAAATTACCATATCATTACCTACTTATTACCAATCCGTAAAGTGGTACCGATATTTGTAGTCTCTTTGAAACGGGATTAAGATTGGATGAATTAACGTTAACATGTTTATCAACAAACAGTTAGTAGCCCATTTACAGAAGGCCTTACTAACACCCCATACAAGCACATTTACACCGCATTTCTGAGCTTGATTCTTAAAAATGATGGGGTTCTGTTTTCATTTACATTTACGGCATTTAGCTGACGCTCTTATCCAGAGCGACTTACAAGGTTAACTGTATTACAGGTAGGCTAATGTAGTGTTAGGAGTCTTGCCCAAGGACTCTTATTGGTGTAGCACAGCATAGTCACCCAGACCGGGATTCGAACCCCAGTCTCCCACATGTGGTGGTGGTTCCCTGGTGGGTAGTGGTGTTACCTGCTGAGCTACACCAACCATTATTATCACATGCACTCATAACACTCATGGAATCATAATTAAGTGTTACCCAAAGGTCTATATACACGGACATGCCAAATATCAGGATGTAGATTGATTATAAAGTGGTGTTCCCTCAGGGGACGGATTGGGAACGCCCACGCCTGTATAAGCTGTGAGGTGTTATCTTGTGTTATCTGGTGTTATCTTGTGTTATCTGGCACCTTGCCAGCGTGCTCATGGCAAGGTGTTCGTATGAGGCATGATAGTGGAATGCCTCAATTGCGCTCATTTTGACAACGTGCCATTCACACCATCCATCGTAACTCTCCAGAATCCTCAAACCAGTTCTGGACAACTTGGGCCCGATGGCATGGTGCGTTATCCTGCTGGTATATCCCATCACTGTGGAGGTACATGAAGTCCATGCAGGGCTGCAAATGGTCACCAAGCAGTGAAACGTAGCGGGCACCGGTCAATGCCGTGTTTAGGTGGACCAGTGGACCCAACCCATGCCATGAGAACACCCCCACACCAGTATGGAACCACCACCAGCCTGCACAATGCCTTGATGACAACAACTGGGGCCCATGGTTTCATGTGCTACCATCAGCTCCAAACAACTGGTCCCGTGACTCATCGGACCACACCACATGTTGCCAGTTAGCAACCTCATGAGCCCCGGTGAGGCGCTGTGTTCGGTGTGGTGGTGTTAACAGGATCACTCTGGTGGGTCTCCTCCTCCCATATCCCATGGAAGCTAAAGAACGCTGCACTGACCTGCGGGATATGCGTGTGGGGTTCCTGCATTGGATGTGTATGTGATTTCTGCCAGAGTCGCTCGTCTGTTCACACGGATGGTTCTAGCCAGAAGGCACGGGTCACCATGATTAAGCACCCGTGGGCGGCCACTGCGCTGTCCACTGTGAGTGGGAATGCTTTCTGTGATGTATTCCCGGTACACATGCGACACTGTGGATCGAGGAATGTTAAACGCCCGCACAACTTTGGAAATGGAAAGTCCCATCCGTCTGGCACCCACTGTCATGCCTTGAGCACGCTGACCAGTGTTCAACCTCACTCACAAGACAACACCTCACATCTTATACAGGTGTGGGCGTTCCCAAGCCGTCCCCTGAGGTAACACCACTTCATAATCAGTTTACATGCTGATATCACATGACCTACAGTATATCAGTGTATACCATCCATATATAAATTGCACCATGCAAAGAACCATTTATGCAAGCAAATGGTTCCCATATTTCTATATAGAACCAATATCTTTAGTAAAGAACCCTCTAAAGAACATTTGTAAGTGCATAGAGAAACAAACATCAGCAATGAATGCCATTCTGATTATTCGTGTCAGTCCAGGAGTTTCATGCTCCTACTTCCACCTACGGAGGCGTCGCAACGAATCAGGACAGACCAGTATTACCTGAATTCTCTAGTTCAAGCACATAACCCACAGCTGTAACATCTTAGCCTGAAAGACATTAACAGGTTCAAGTCTCTCTGGATATATGGTGACACATACATTCTGGAGCTGCCCCTGGAGTTCCTCTCTAGTTCAAAGAAAGGCAACAGTTTCTATCGTAACTTAAGTTTTTCCATATATACACTCACCATCTAAAGAACAGCTGCCCCCAGAAGGAGGTGTGGGATTGCAGTGGTATTGGGGAGGAAGATAAAGGTTACCAGGATCAATAACTGATGATAAATTTAGACTGATATGATCAATATTTATTGAGCTACACATACAGAAGTCTGTCTCTCAGTGTGGCGTCGGGCCGCCGTGTTTGCTAACCCAACACGCCAGACGTCTCGGCATGGAGCTGTAGAGGTTCCTAATGGTGTCCTGTGATAATCCATCCCATGCAGCTTGAATATCCTCACACAGTTCCTGCAGATGGTGCGGTAGGGGTGGAGGTGGAGGGACACCAGGCCTTCTGGACGTGTGACGCGTGACAACAAACCGTTCATCTTGGTGCTGACCACGGAGCCTCCAAACACGGATTCGTTGGTCGTCTCCACCAAGACAAAAGCGGGACTCGTCACTGAAGATGACCCGCTGCCATTCTGAGTCACTCCATGACAGTCTGGCACGACACCATTGCAGTCTTTGGTGACGGTGACGTGGTGTTAAGGACAGTCGTGGTAACGGTCTGTGTGCATGTAGTCCTGCGTGGTGCAGCCGTCTGCCAATGGTGCTGCACTAACAGGATGACTCATGGAGGACATCACTGCTCGCTGGATGTCTGTAGTTGTGGCTGTTGGGTCAGTCCGGTACAGGGATAAGACCCGTCCTGGCTTACGTCACATGCGTGACCGAGCGTGAAACTTGAATCATTAGCATGTCTCACGATGTCAAACCCACACACCAAGTTTCATTCCTGTCGGTTGATTCCTTCTGGGTGCAGCTGTTCTTTTGATGATGAGTGTATATAGTAAATAGTCAGTATTGGTACTCAGTATCAGCAGATCAGTGCATCCCCATCTGTTGCATCAGCTCAGAAACACCTAGAATTCCATCCTTGGTGAAGAAAACCTCTCAAGTCTGCTCAGTTCTGGAACAACATCTTATGGGCAGATGAGACAAAGGCCCAGAATGACCACTGATGATCCAGGGCAGTGTGGTGTTATGGTGTGGTCATGTCCCGCTGCCTGTGGATCTGGTTCCCTGGTTTATGTTGTTTGATTGCTGATAAAAACAGCAGGATGGATTCCGGAGTGTATACGGCTTTATCATCTGCTCAGATTCAGGCAAACGTGTGCTTCACAGTGGAGATGAACAGTCACCTGAAGCATGCCGAGGAAGAAACCCGAGACTTTTGTACGGCAAAGAAGAGGAATGTTCCGCGATGGCCAAGTCCATCACCTGACCTCAATCCAATCCAGCATGTAGTTCACTCAGAGCGGTCCAGCTGCAGACCACCAGAGCTCTGCTCCGCTGAGGAACCAATCAAATTACAGAACTCTACTTCCGCTTAGGAATGAAGGGCTTCACTGAACAGCCAGTCAGCCTGAGATTCTGTGTCACATGATTAGGACTCATAGCGCTGCTATGCTTTTGTATTGACAGCTAGTTGCCAGGTGTGACATCACTGACTCCTAGGTGGAAGCAGAGATCTGCAATTTGATCGGCTCCTGAGCAGAACGGCGCTCCGGAGGTCTAAATCTGGAGTCTTTTGAAAATAACGCTATTTTAGTCAACGTCCAAATATTTATGGACCTTATACATCTGAGGAGATTAGATGTAGGATTAAAGAACTCAAAGGAAAAATAAGTGAGCTTCCAAAACTAGAGAAAATGGGTCTCCTAACAACCACCTGGAAGACCTGGTAGACCCACCAACACTTTCATCTTAAAAGAGAGAGGAGAAGATCGAGCTCCACTCCTGCTTCAGATCTGAGAACATCCACAGGTCCATCCGTCTTCCACTGTGAGAAGACAACTCAACACTATGGAGGTCTGAAAGGAGGTGTAGCTGTTCAAGAAGCTCCTCACTGAGAAAAGGAGACTCACACACATCCATCAAAGAAGCTGCTGCTGGTGTTCTCAGAACCACCCCAGAGTCCAGAACCTCAACACCACTGAATGTGTTTGGGGTTATTTGGATGGTGAGACGTAGCAGAACATGCTAAACCAGCTTCTAGGGCTGAACTTTGGAGGTGTGTCCTGAAAGTGAGTTAATCTGCGTTCATATGATCTCCTCTTACATAATTTTACCAACAGAGCAGTGCCAGCATGTTCCAGGAACACGAGCGACGTTAGTTCCTGTAATGTGACCCTCCTGGAAGTGAAAAATGATTAAAGGTACACTTGGCTTAAGCTAACACGTTCCACAGAAAGGCGTGGGCCGCGCTTCTAAAGAAGGTTTGAAGAGACTAGCAGGCATGAGAGGTGGACCCTTTGGGGAATTTCCACTGGGACGTCCCACAGCGGGATGGTGAGAGAGCTGTGCACTCAAACACTGCATCGATCAGTTTAGCTATAAGCAACAGCAGTGCATTAACACCACCTGTTGCATAACACAACCTCACCTGCATAGACCATCTGAGGAGGTTCAGGCATTTAACTGGATCTGCCTGTCTGTCTACTTGGGCGCCAAAGACTGTTGACTGTGATGTGAACTGACATACCGTGACCCTCAAACACTGCTGTTCCTCCTTCAAATCCAAATTCATTTCCAAAAGAGGATGGGAAAACGGGCCAGTTCCAAAATCCTAAACTGTTATGGAACAGACCCCCAACGTTTACATACAACCACAACGGAGCTACAGAACCAGCATGGTGGACTATGTGGAGAAATCCAGTGTTCCAGGCTGGAAAGGGGATGTTGGCACTTTCCATTCCCTTCCCAAGGATCCCAACTGTCAGCGGTACATGGTTGATGTTCATCTTTAAACCAGGCCGAAGTTCTTCCTATTCACCAGCTTCTTAATCCAATGTTCCGTTCCACCTTAAATGCTGCAGCTTATACAGGTGCCAGAGTGTCCTGCAGCACCATTTAAGGTGGAACAGAAAATTCCCAAAACAAGCTGGAGAACAGGAACTTCAGCTCCCACATCTTTAGCAGGATCCCGGAACAACTTTAATCCTGCAGTCTGCACATTTCACTCCGGACAGTTTTCCAAACCTCTCTGGACAATATGGAGCAGCTCCGCTCAGCGTTTGACCCTGAAGAGCCTGAAGAGAGGAGCAGCTCCACCTTTATTAGCATCACAACCCCAACAGCAGCCTGTAAGTAGCAGCCATGCTGTGTGATTGTATCCGTGTTTGCCGGTTGAAGCAGATCATCTTAAACTGAGAGTTCCATAGTGAGGATCAACTTTAATCTACTGTGTGTTGATGTCCAGATGGAGAACCAGTAGCTAGTACAGGGAACGTTAGCTACTAGCATTAGCGCCAAGTAACTAGCATAGCTAACTAAATAGCATGAGGGCAGAAATGTGTATATTATTTCCATATAAATAAAATATCACAGCTGTCTGACCATACAGGTACAGGTCCAGACTGTAGTCCATCTGTTTCTCTGTATACTGTATTACCCTGTTCTTCAATGGTCAGGACCCCCACAGGACCACCACAGAGCAGGTATTACTACGTCCTATGGGGCAGCATCTTGTGGACAGCGTCTTGTCACCACTGATGAAGGACTAGAGGATGACCAACACTGCGCTGTACAGCAGCAGATGAGCTATCGTCTCTGACTGTACATCTACAAGGTGGACCAGCAAGGTAGGAGTGTCTAATAGAGTGGACAGTGAGTGGACAAAGTGTTTAAACACTCCAGCAGCACTGCTGTGTCTGATCCACTCACACCAGCACCACACACACTAACACACCACCACCACGTCAGTGTCACTGCAGTGCTGAGAATGATCCACCACCCACATCATACCTGCTCTGTGGTGGTCCTGTGGGGGTCCTGACCGTTGAAGAACAGGGTAATACAGTACACAGAGAAACAGATGGACTACAGTCTGGAACTGTACAACTACAGAGAGTCCTATATGGTCTTTATGGTCTATAGAGACTTTCCAGAATGAGAAGTGCAGCCTAACGTAACAGATACGATCAGAACAATACATCACTGCTGTCCAAAGATAAACGAGTATCTCCAACATTTAACAGAAGGCAAGAAAAATCTCCTAACTTTGAACGAACTGGTATTCCAGGTGATTCTGGAGTCTTTCTACTCATCATGGAATTCCACAGGGCACCTGCTGTGCTAGGTGTAGAGCGTAACGATCTATGTGCTGACCGGAGGGACCCTGAAGTTCATATGCACCATTTCAAACAACATCAAAGTCAATCAAAAGTTCTTCAGCTTTTAAGCTTTGCTTGTCATGTGACTAACTGGTTGTTACCCACACTTGGGATGATGTAATCTCTGCTGCATGCCTGTACCAACAGCTCTACAGATATCAGATACAGTAAAGAGTCGACTCCGGAGCTGGCGAAACAAGCTGCTCTCCTGGGTCCTTATTTTCACTATGCAAGTCCCATGTTGAATGCAAAACTACCGTATATCACATCGAATCACTGTACTGTAACTAGCATGTTAGCATGTGGCTAATGTATTAGCTTCAGCCACTTTTTATTACTGCGGTCGTTAAATATATACTGAATCAAAACAGCACTCTAAAAATTGAATTATATAATCACAGTTCTCTCAGTGTACCTGTTTTTTGCAGTATTTGATATGTCACTGATGTGACAATGATGCCTTCACTGAAGAACTGTTGACTTCAGTATGTGTACATCATTAACGCTAATTAAAATGCAATACATAAATATACCACATTAGATAAAACCCAAAGAGTACGTTAATACGTGTGTATTTAGTAATATAAGATTACCTAATACTATGAATTATTTAGTATCTACTATGAATTATTCAGCATCCACTATGAATTA
>CM067474.1:3840124-3853098 GCA_034552555.1 Semaprochilodus insignis | reverse complement strand
TGGGTGTGGATGAGTGTGGATGGGTGTGGATGGGTGTGGATGAGTGTTTTCGGGTTATTTATTTTTGCCGTGTTTTTATTTAATGGTCCTGTTTATTAGTAATTGATTAAGTTGAAGTGTTTTGTGAAATCTTTGACAGGCTGTTTGTTTCTTTACTCAAATATTTGAAAGACTGAACACTGTTTGTCTGTTTGTTTGTCTGTTTGTTTATGTGTTAAGCCATATATAGCCAAGTTTATTACCATGTATGGCCCTGTTTACACCTGCTGTTATCATCCTGGGTGGTCCGATCTTAAGAGGACAGCACTGAGTGCCTGAGTGAACATGTGACTTGGAGATGTTCTGTGACCCAATCACTTAAACCACCATCGTAGGCGGTCAGAGATGGCCCCGACAGCTGTGCGGGACTGTCTAACCAGTACTGCCAGCAACACAGCGCCGGCTATACGTCTCCATGCCCACTTGTGTTCAGATTACGGCCGTGTTATCAGCCTTGAGGAACAAAACCAGTCTGCCAACAGCCTCACCATCACGGTGACCCCCTCACACACAACCACCCACACCTCCGACACAGAATAACGCCCACAACACACAAACACTACTTAAACTAACCAACAACAACATTTAACAGCAGTTCTGTGCAGGGGGGCGTGCGCCTACCGTGAGCCTCTGAGCATGGTAGCTGCTTGAATAGCCGCACCTCCTGAACAACACAAGCCAGTAGCGTGGTGCTACTATATACCCTCCATACAAACTATGGGAGGCTTCAACCCGGACGCCTTAACAAGCAGATCAGAGCCGAACCCACATCAGAGCCGAACCCAAAATTCACCGTTTGGTAATTTGTTGTTTTTCTCTGCTGCCCAGTTGAGGTGAGGATAGCATTAGCTAGCTAGCTAACTTTGTCAGCCCTTGTCTGAGCAACAAGCCTGACATCCGAAACACTAAGATGTGGGTTCAGGGTAAGACACACCCTATAAAACCCAAAGTCTTTATCAAGGGTGATTACAAAGAGCCGGCTTGGCTTTTCCAGTGGGTGCTAACGTTAACGCAGTAGTGGCTTCAACCCAGACGCCTTAACAAGCAGATCAGAGCTGAATGAATTTAGGCCCCTTTGAACCCTCAGTGGTTCAGGAGAGGGATCACAGGTTCCATCATTAGTGCTTGAGTTTGGGATCTGAAGGAGCGTACGGACCTGGGAATGGTCTGGCATGTCCGTGCACGGTGGTAAATGCTGGACAAACGGAGTGGTCTGCCCTCTAGAGGAAGCCTCCAGTAACACCTGTAGCACATAGGTAAGTATGTGAACAGTTATGTTCATGAAGCAGCCGAACGCATGACCAAACAGCAAGTGTATCCCTACCCTCAGGTTGGCTAACGCCATGTCGTTTCACGTGGGTCTGTGTCTTTGATTGGAATACTATCGTGAAGGAAAGCAGTGCCAAGACATGTGGTAGGAGTACATCTTCAAGTATGCTAACATCTCTATGTTAGCTTGATGCTAACAAAGTACATTGACTCAAACTCAGCTAAATTGATCTGACAACAATGGTGGAATGCTGGAAACGAGGATGAAGCTGAGACTGCTACTTTCTTGCCAGCATAATTAAGCCGTTCCACCTTAAATGGTAGTCACATTATGGAGCCAGTGCACCAGTAAGTGGAACCCTGACTGCTATAACTAGGGTAAGACTTGGCACCAGTATGGTGTACATGCACGACACTATTCGCATATATTGTATTAACCAAGCAAAATGATCCAAATGAACTGAGAACACACTGATACTGAACACCGATACTGAACACTGATACTGAACACTGATACTACAGCATATGCAGGTGTTAGGAATACAATCAAATCCAGCTGAATGATTAAAACTGAAGGCAGTTATTAATAACTACAGAGATCCATGTTCTATTTCTACATGCATTAGCTCCGCCCAATTCCATATAATACGTACCACATGTAAACAAAGACGCTGATATGAAGCACCAAAGCTGTTTCAGCAACAGTGCCTGCTAACAAAGTGATGCTAAATGTGAGTGTGTCTCCACATGGACGTCTGTTAGGAAGGGTATGTACTTTGGAGCTCCCCATCGTTGACATGCCAAAGACTTCTATCTGTATGACAAACACCTTGCAGCCAATGGCGGTCCAGCAAAACTAGGCCTGCCTCATCGCTAAGTGTTGCTGTCTAGTTGCACGAAACTACCGTTGCATGCAGCTCACAACATGCGACCAGCTGCATGGAAGTGTCACCGTGTACAGACAACCTTAGAGACGAGGAGATGCTGGAACTTCAGGTGTAAATGTTATGGGACCACCAAACTGAAGGTAATGGGCTCTTTAAGACCGCTGATTCTGTTGGTGCCCACCCCCTTCAGAGCTACAGACCCCGCTCCCCTCCCCCTACATCACAAATGTTTGTATGATCACGCTCGTCTAAAGAGCGGAACACACTCCGGCCTCTGAGTGTGTGGGTGTGTGTGTTCTGCTCCTCGAGGGGGATTATCTACCGCGGCGGCGGGCGGCTGCATCCAAATCACCGGCTTCTTCTCCGGCTCGAGATGTGGAGCGTAACCTGAGTGTGAGACCTCCAGAACCTTCCGGTGTCCTCCGTGTTTGCACGTCCTGAGCTCCTGAGTGGTGACGTGTGCAGCATGACACTCGTCCTCCCTCGCAGTGTCCTTTAAGAGCTCCGTCTCTGCGCTCCTGCTTTTCCGAGGACAAAGAGCCAGAGTGCCAGACGACGGCTCACAGTTTAAACATCCTTTGAGCTTCTTTTAACCCAGTGTTAGTGAATTCCACTAATCGGGGAGGCTGGAACGAGCTGAGGCTGAGTGCTTTGCAGGACGTAGAGTCTATAGGCAGTCATGGGCCCATGGACTGCAGGGCACACGTGGGCTGGTGGTTAGGCAGCCTTGGGAGCGGAAGATCATCCATACCCTGAGCCACCAGGACACAACCTTACCCCCAAATGTGCTCACTGCCCCTAGTGTGTGTGTTAACTAGTGTGTTGCGGGTGTTTCGCTGCCCAGATGAGTTGAATGCAGAAGACAGGTTACTCTGTGTGCAGTGTATAGGGCACACAGAATTAGCAACCACTTGGGATACTATAGCAGTGGCCAAGCAACACTAGGATAGCAATCACCTTGGAGAACATTGTAACAGCATAGAAGCGCATTAGCACCCACCTGGGATACCATTATATCAGCATAACAACACCTAAACAACCACCTGGGATACCATAACAACAGCCTAGCAACTCCTTATGACTTTGCACAAGTCGAGCCCACTAAAAGTCTGTTCATGAACTTCTACAAAGAATGTAGCTGTAAACTCCTCGACTGGCCACAGCGCCCACTAGTGATCAAGCCCACCCCCTCCAGACAGCAGGGGCTGTGTTTACACTGTTGCTTCATTCCCAGGTGTCTCCTCCTGGGATCCTGGGACGGTTCCCTGCTTTGAGGTTCTGCCTGTTTGTCTTTGTCCAGCGAGTTTGGAGGGAAAGGACTGCAGCTTCGCTGACCCGGCCTTCGTGGTCTACTCGTCCGTGGCCTCCTTCTACGTTCCCTTCATCGTGACCCTGCTGGTGTACGTGCAGATCTGCGTGGTGCTGCGCAGACGAGGCAGACGGACAGCGCCCCCCCGTAGACACGGCCTGCGCTCCGAGCCTCTCCGACAGCACAAGGTGAGATTCCTTCCTGTATCACTGTTGCTGGTTTCATATGTACTCACCTTCATTAGGTACACCTGTTCCACCGCTCGTTAACACAAACAGCTAAATCAGCCAATCACATGGCAGGAAGGCATTTATACATGTAGACACGGTCAAGACGACCTGCTGAAGTTCAAACCGAGCGTCAGCATGGAGAGGACAGTTCTGATCTGCTGGGAGTTTCACACAGAACCATCTCCAGGGTTTACAGAGATGGTGTAGGGCTTTCTCAGCACACTTTGGGCTCCTTAATACCAACGGAGCATCGTTTAAACACAGCAGCCTACCTGAGCACTGTGTCTGACCATGTCCGTCCCTTTATGACCACAGTGTATGCATCTTCTGGTGGTTTCTTCCAGCAGGATAACGCACCATGTCTCAAAGCTCAGATCATCTCAGACTGGTTTCTTGACCATAACAATGTGCAGGGGCTGACAGTCACCGGTTCATTTCCCTGAACTGACAGGACACGACTGAAGAGCAAGGCATGAGCAAGGCGGCTAACCCCCAACTGCTCACTGGGCACCATGGATAGGGTTCCCCACTGCTCTGGTGGCAAAGCATAGAATGTCAGGTGTAAACACTTCAGGATGCACTGTGATTGGATTACGGTTGGAAACCACATTCCGTGGATCAGAAATGGATCCTGACCATCAAGAGTAAAGGCTTGTTTACGTATGAAAATAAATAGGTCTCAAACGCTGTACATACTCCCGTACAACCTTTGTGTATGTTAAGCAAATACATCCACTAGAGGGCAGTACAGAGTCACAGGTTGATGGTGGCGGAGGACGCTGAGAGGGACCAGGACTCCTCTGGTCCAGTCCAGAGAAGTAAAGGCAGGTCAGTGTCACATCTGCTGCTGACCATTTCCCCTCTGCCCCACTAGAGGTCGCAGAGTTCTGCATGTTCCTGCCCCTGTCTGTGATTAGCGACTACATTGTGAGTGAGTATATATACCCCGGACTCCTCGGGAAGTGTTTATAACAAACGTCCAGCTGATTCCGACCCTGTGTGGGATCCCCTCTGTCCACCAGGGGGATATTGCACAGGAACAGCTGAGACGGATAATTAAGTTGGGGTTATGGATACAACACAGACAAATGGCTTAACAAGTGGGTGGAGGTGAGATTTCGGTATCTCTGTGGGTCTGATTACACCTTCCCGGTGATCGGATCGCAATCAGATTCCACTGCTTGAAGTGCCAGGTGTAAACACCTCCAGGTTGCACTGCTGTCGGATCACGACTGGATCACTGATTCGGTAGAGTCAGAGACGGATCTGACTGCATTTGTAAACGCAAGTGTAAAGTTGGAGGATACGCGAGACTGGAGTTCCCAAACCAGGAATCACCTCTCACTGTGGGTTGATGGGAAAGTCCGATGATAGTCCCGGCTAAGCGCAGCTCACCTCGTAACGGGGAATAAACACCGGTAAAACAGAGATGACGTAAGTGTTGATGCCCGGATTAGTGACAGTGTTAACGGAATCTGACCAAAGGTTATCCAGGATCAATCCGGACAGGAATCACATGTTAATCCGAGGTGTAAACAGGCCCTCTGTGTTTGTGTTCCTCAGAGTAAGTGCACTCATCCTGAAGACGTGAAGCTCTGCACGCTGATAGTGAGGCCCCCTGCAGCGCCGCCCCAACGCAAGAAAGTGGTGAGTTACCACACCGTGCAGGTCACACATCGGATCTTCCGGCATGGCTGTGTCTCATTCCTGACACATTCCTGACACGTATGTATGTGTGTGAACACTCCTGCACCCGGTTATGACCCAGTTTAGGGTCAGGCCTTACCAGGGGGGATGTGGTCGTATGAAAGGGTTCTTTGGTCGCGCTGGTATAATCAGCTCTCTCTGCTCCCTCTCTCTCAGACGCTGGTGAAGGAGGCGATGGTCCACCCTCTGGAGGCGGAGCCTGTGTGTTTCCAGCAGCAGCAGCAGCAGCAGGCTAAAATCTCCCTCTCTGTTTCTGTGGCACCAAGCCCCGCCCCCGCGTGCCCCGCCCGCTCCACCCTGCAGGACAGCAGACACACTCGGCCGGGATGGAGGGAACGGGCCGCGGAGAGAGAGAAGGGAGGAGTGGTGAAGGAGAGAGTGAGGGGAAGACTGTCTCAGCAGAAGGAGAGGAAAGCCACACAGATGCTAGCCATCGTTTTAGGTGAGGAGGGTCCAGGTGTACGTACAGGTGCTGTTCCTTAGCTCCGCCCACTTTATGTCCCATCCTCCTGCTAATGTATGAGGGAGAGAGGTGCATTCTGATGTTATAACCATCATATGATCATCTAATATTCATGGTTCTTCAAGGGTTCTTCAAAGATAATGGTTCTGTGTAGAACCATAAACAGAACCGTTTGCATGCATGGTTTCTCAGACTGATGGAGAATGTGTTGTATGTGGTTTGTTATAGGACCAAACAATAGCAGAATCCTTTTAGGTTCTATATATAGAACCATATACAACACGTTCCCCATCAGTCTGAAGAACCTTTGGTTCTACGTCTATTTGATCCTCCCACATAAGCCAGTAGCAGGGTGCTACAGTATCGTGAGCTCCATCTCTGTGTGTGTCACAGGTGTGTTCATCATCTGCTGGCTGCCCTTCTTCTTGACCCACGTGCTCAAGGCCCACTGTGGCAGCTGCTGCATTTCCCCCTCGCTCTACAGCGCCGTCACCTGGCTGGGGTACCTGAACAGTGCCGTGAACCCCGTCATCTACACCACCTTCAACATAGAGTTCCGCAAGGCCTTCATCAAGATCCTGCACTGCTGAACCGGAGGAGGAACAGAGCGAGACGGAAAGGAGAGGAACCGCAGAGGAACAGCACGCTCGCTGAGGAGGAACACTGGAATGAGAACGAGGAGAACGTAGAAGAGACAGGAGAACAGAGAAGACACCGAGAGACAGCGGAGACCAGCATGGAAATGGAATATGATGTAATTTGTGGCCAATAATGTTTCTGGAATACACTGTAGGTCGAGTGTGCTGTGACGCATGTTGCATGTTGTGTGGGGAGGCTGGAGATCCGAACCCGGACATCATAAGCGACGTGAGAAAGCGCTGACCTCCCACTGTGAGAGGAGCCAGGGCCTGTGGAGATGACAGACTGCACAGGACATACGGATGAGCTCGGAAAGTCGTGTGCGGGATGAAGCTGTAAATACCGTGGATTCGTCTGATTTTGATATGTACCACGACGCTGTAAAATGCCCCGCGTATTAAACCAACACCACTCGCCCCGCGGTCCTGTACGTCAAGGTCATGTTGGTTTCGTTTCAGAGAGGCTGCAGGTGAACACAGAACACCTGAGTGAGGTCTGTCCTCATGTCTGATTGTCCTGTAAGATGATCGTCAGTTTACACCATCTCATCAGTGTCAGCCATCAGCTGTACTCCATCACTGCTTTCATTAAACACGGTTTGGTGGTCTGACCTGTTGGTGGTGGTCTCCCAGCTCTCTTTAACCCTCCACAGGCACTGGGAAACACGGCGGCTCCAGAGGAGCAGAAGGAGCAGGGAACATAGCGGTTTGAACGAATGCTCTTTTACTGAACACAGCAACAGAGCAGCGCAGGCAACACGTGTACATGTCCTGCAACCTAGAGCTAACGATACAGAGCCCCTCTCTACCAGCACTTCCCATGATCCTCCATCCCTCAACGGGCACACAAGCCAGTAGCGCGCTGCTACAGTACTGTTTCCACCTGTTGACCTCCTTCTACCGCCCCTCATTGCTCACCAGCAGCTCAACAACCTTCCACATACAGGGAGACGACAGAGTCATCACCATCCTCATCTAAGCTGGGGTGGGGGGGGGGTGCGGGTGGGGGTGCTGGAGCCTATCCCAGCGCTCATCGTGCTGAAGACAGGAAACACCCTGGACAGTCCAGCACAGATCATTTGATCATATTAAAGTATCCTACGTCAGCTGCCGCTCAGTGGAATGGCCACTAGGGGGCGCTGCAGAATGAGGCTATCTATAGGGCTGTTTGATTCCAGACATTCTGAAGTGTTGGGAATTGATGGAGTTCCACAGTAATCTTGGAATCTCTACAAAACAGAGACATGGAGAAGAACCACGGCTTGTTATTTACGGCTTTACCTGATCCTCCTGTCGGCTCCTTCAGGTGGGGAGATGTTTTGATCCTGGCTGTGCTGTTTGATTGAAATCCGGTTTTCCGCTTTATCCAAAGTGCAAGGACATGCAGTCAGGGGAACTGGAGATGCTAAATTGCCCCCCCAGGTGTGAGTGTGTGTGTCTGTCTTGTGACGGGCTGGTGGCCTGTCCAGGGTGTTTCCTGCCCTCCGTCCATTGAACGCTGGGATAGGCTCCTGCACCTCCCATGACCCAGAAGGATGACTGGTAGGAAATGGCAGATTGATACGGAAATACGGATACTTCCAGTCCTGGGGTTTACCAGTGCTAATATCTGGATATGACTGGTTTATTTATGGTTTATTTATTCAGCAGGATGGACGTGTATCATATCCCTAAACGTGCTGCTGTAAATGGTGTAGTGTAGGATCTCCTTTTCCGTCCGCCTTTTTCCTCTGATCCCAAATAAAGCAGGAGAATTAAAAGCCACTATACTGAATATTAATATCTGACTTTCTGTTAAAACACATTCACCATTCATCACTGACATCACCATGAAATCACATTCTCTAAAATATCGGTATCAGGATATTAGCCCTGGTATCGGATTGAATGGAAAATCGGGAATATCACCTATCCATAATAAGCAGCTCAGAAGACGAGTGAATGGATGGATGGATGGATGGACAGATGAATGGAGTGTATGTCCACACTAATAAAGTACTGAAAAGCTAAACTGCAGTTTTTAGCAGACTGTACTTCAACTACATCGCCCCCTTGTGGATGCAGCTCCCGCTGCGAGGAGCGGAATGCCTGCAACTGAGGAGCCGCTTCTCCTGTTGTGGACTGATAGCACCTCTAACGCGGACTCCACTCACATTTCACACACTGTTAGTCCTGCACGTTGACGTGCAGGTGTCGGAGACCTGGCTAAGTGTTTGGGATGTGGACGCTAGCGTACCAGGTGTAAGTGACTCCGTCGGTGTCCAGGTGATGCAGTGTGTGTCTGGGTTGGCGTGTACTCAGTTACAGGTTCCGTTAGAGATTCTGCTGTTCTCACGCTGACTGCCAGCTCCTAGCGCTCGCTAATCCTGTAACACGATACACCAACAGACACTGCAGCAGGGTGAGGCAGGATTCTCCGGCTGGGTGTCACGCACCTAAACACCTAAACACACACACACACTGCTACACACACTGCTACACACACACACACACACACACACACACTGCTACACACACACACACACACACACTGCTACACACACACACACACACACACTGCTACACACACACACACACGCACACACACACACACACTGCTACACACACACACTGCTACACACACACACACACACACACACACACACACACACTGCTACACACACTGCTAGTGACACTGCCGAGCTCCTGTTACATAGCAGAAATGCTGGCTCATCCTTAAAGGGGAATTCCACTGGAGGTTCCATATTTCCATATCTCTGTAGCCTGGTTGTCTTGATCCTCTTTTGGCTAAAGCGTCGGCCTGAGGGAAGATGCTGGAACAGGGGATGGCCAGGGTGTGATGGATCAGTGATCTGGTTCTGGAGGTGTGCAGATCCAGCAGTGTGGGTAGTTTGGTTCCAGTGTTCTTCTCTGCAGACCTGATGATGTACCACAGTCTGTGAGTGTCCTGTTTGCTGGCTAAGCTGCTCCACACTTAACCCTTTACCTGGAATGGGTTCTGTTCCGGTTCAGGTACCTAATATTGAGCCATTCTGCCCATTTCCACCACAAATAAATCAGTTCAGAACCCAAATTGTTCCCAGATGGAACCAAAGAATAGTAGGCTCTTCAGCACGAACTGTGATGACATCCATGGGCGTCAGTGATTGAGCACAGAGAAGGCAACAATGGCGCCCCCCTGTGTTCTGCTGGAGAACCTCTTCTATGTTGCCTTATCTCCAGTAGGTGATCCGGGCTGCTTTCTGGATGTAATCAAACATCTGGAATAACAGCCCAAACACTCGTAGGTCACCTATACGCTCCACCACCTTGGTACTACGGTCTACTACCACTGTGCGGCGCCCCCTGTTGATGTTGATGACGTATTCTTGGATGTTCCTTGGTTCCACTAACAAGACCGGTTCCCTGAATAGCAATTTTCTCAGAATCCAGAACCAGTTCAAGAATTAGGGTTCTTTTGGTCGAGAAAGGTCCACTGTGATGGTGATTCTATGGTGGCAGTGTAAAAGTGTACCATCAGATCCTGGGACATGTAGAACTTCCTCAACTTCCTCTGTTGTGAGCTGTGAACACCCTGTCTTTCTGGGGGCGGAGCTTTACAGTAGTAAATGCAGATCAGCGAGTTGTTAATTAGCTTATACATTAATAGGTAGGGCTCAGATGCTACGCAGCAAATCCCAGCACTTCCAGCACTCTGGATTTAAGGACGTGACTGTTTGTTGTGCTGGCGAGTGACACAAAAGATCTTTTGAGGTCCGGTCTGAGCGTCCAGAGCGTCCAGACTAAGACACACCTGGTGATCGGATCTTGCAAATATGATCCATATGTTTTTTTGGGTCATCCCGACTGTCGGAAATCAGACTGGATATAACACCTCGATTTGTCCGTCTGGGCAAGGCCTTAGAGGTGGACATCCGGTTCCTACCAGCACCACTGTGAACAGGCTCTGAAAGAGTTTGTCTACATCCTAACTGATTAATTATGTGGGATGAAGGAATTCTCCTTTAACTCTCCTGTTAGATGTTCCCAGTGGTGGTGAAGGTAACCAGACGTCCCCCTCTAAAAGCTCCCTCACAGAAAGTTCCTACATGAGGTGGTTCTGAATACGCTGCCTGATGTCTGAGACGCTGTTTATGATAGTGTGGAGAAGATTTCAGCCTTAAACTCCATTCATGGTGGAGGGATACATGCTGCAGGGCGCTGTGAGGCAAAATAGTCCCCCAAAGAAACTTAGTATTTCCAGGTTTTCCAGATTTTCATCATCAACATTCCATATACACTCAGAAGACACGTGTAGGTTCACTGGTGGTTTAGATAGTCAATAAAGTGTCTATATGTGGGTTCTAGACATGGAGAACCCTGGTCCCATCACCACCACTGTACAGAACATCTGGGTGGTTACTACAATGAAAGACTATATAACACGAAATTTGGGAAAATCTGGTAGAATTCCCCTTTTGATCTATTATGTACGGCAGGTGTTTGGCCCATGTGTGCAGCGTTTAGGACATTGTGCTCGACCATGACCCCGTGACGGAGTATACGTTATCCTCAACTCTGACCCAACCCCACAATAATTAACATGCATATTTCATTAGGCAGAATGACATACAGCTATCTGTTACAGTCGGGCCACCGCGTCCACCTGGAGGACAGGTGGAGATGGAGTGATGGAGGGAGAGGCACGAAAGGAGACTGAAAGAGCCTGTGAAGAAAGAATAAAGAGTACAGCATGAGGAGCGAGGAGCCCAGCACCCTCCTGCAGCTCTGTTGACGCTCATCCATGGCTTTGTACTTCACTCGTCTGCTCCTGCTGCCTTTCCGAGTCTTTCACCCAGGAGCTGCAGCTGCGGGAGTCTCGTCTGGGAGCCCAGGAATAGGAGGATAGATGGACAGCAGCAGCAAGGCTAACTTTTCCATTATGGCCCTGCCTCAGGTAAGGAGAAGCTGTAGCGGCCGGCGCGCGGTCAGTAGCGCTGGAGTGAGTGCCTTTTGAAGAGACTGAGCTGAGACAGTCGGGCGTGTTTCAGGCTGTGCTGCCTTTGAAATGTTAAAAAGCCCAAAAGTAGTGCCACCGTCCTGCGTTTGATCTGCCTATAGTAGCTGCACACCATTCACACATTAATAATTGAGCACGCTCTCTGTGTGCGGTGGTCAGTCATTTCCGAGAGTGTACAATTACACAGAAATCACCCCCCGGGGTCGGACCCCGTCAGACAAGAGTAACGGTCCGCTCAGTACATAAATAAGAGGAATTTAATTCCCAGCTCTTTTACAAGCAGAGTGATTGAGAGCGGGTTTGGTGTGAGGTGTAAACAGAGTGATTGAGAGCGGGTTTGGTGTGAGGTGTAAACAGAGTGATTGAGAGCGGGTTTGGTGTGAGGTGTGAACAGAGTGATTGAGAGCGGGTTTGGTGTGAGGTGTAAACAGAGCGATTGAGAGCGGGTTTGGTGTGAGGTATAAACAGAGTGATCGAGAGCGGGTTTGGTGTGAGGTGTAAACAGAGCGATCGAGAGCGGGTTTGGTGTGAGGTGTAAACAGAGTGATCGAGAGCGGGTTTGGTGTGAGGTGTAAACAGAGTGATCGAGAGCGGGTTTGGTGTGCGGTGGGAATTTGCATTATTGTTGGGTCAGAAAGAACGACTACTAACGTCTGTCCTCTGCTCTTTCTACAGCTGGAGGCATCCTCCCAAAATCTACCCACTACCTGTCCACCACTGCACCCATCTTACCCTCCACCACCACCACCACACAAAACCCCCCCTCCATATACAGCCCTGTCTCCACCCATAGCCCCACCCCATTTTGCTCCACTGGTTTCTCCCACAGCTCCACCTCTTCCCACAGCCCCACCTTTACTCACAGTGCCTCCTCTGGCTGTTATATCCGCACCGGGAGCAGCATTTCTGGCCCCGCCCCAAACATCTATTTCCCAGAATTCCTCTGCCCTGGCTCAGCTGCCCCTCCTTCTCAGTCTCCATGACTTAGGAGCAGTGTTAACACCCATCCCACTCCCTTTCCCAAACCCCGCTCTCCCTCCTCTCTCTCCTCTCACCACTCTCCCTCCTTTCCCTCCTCTCCCCACCCACCTCATCACCCCTCCAGCCTCTTCTACCTGTCCGCAGGTAACAGCTGTGTATCAGCCCGCCCCTGACTCTACCCCAGCTCCTCCAACCACCCCACCCACTCCTCAACAGAGTGAGGAGTCATCTGCAGAAGATTCAGCTCCAGTCGAGGGCGCTGCTCTCTCTAAAGAAGGAGAGTCAGGTACAGAACACTACTCTACTGAATACTGAATAAACCATAGTGGATGCTGAATAATTCATAGTGGATGCTGAATAATTCATAGTGGATGCTGAATAATTCATAGTAGATGCTGAAAATTCATAGTAGATGCTGAATAATTCATAGTGGATGCTGAATAATTCATAGT
>CM067474.1:3821190-3831870 GCA_034552555.1 Semaprochilodus insignis | reverse complement strand
TCCTTTCATTCGTTCATTCATTTGTTCATCCATTCATTAATTCATCCACTCAATCATTCATTCATCCATTCATTTGTTCATCCATCCATTCATCCATCCTTCCTTCATTCATCTGCCCATTCGTTCATCTGTTTGACCTTTCATTTGTTCATCCGTTCATTCATCCATTCATTTGTTCATTCATTCATCCATCCATTCATTCATCCATTCATTCATTTGTTCATTCATCCATTCATTAATTCACTCAATCAATCATTCATTAATTAATTCATTTATTCATTAATTCATTCGCTCAATCATTCATTCATTCGTTCATCCATCCATTCATTCGTTCATTCATTTGTTCATCCATTCATTAATTCACTCAGTCATTCATTTATTCATTCATCCATTCATTTGTTCATCCATCCGTTCATCCATCCAGCTACATCATATAAAAGTTACATAAGCTATAAAAGCTGACGTTGAACGGAACAGTAGGACTTCCTGTATGCAAATTAGCTTCGCTCTAGAAACGTGAGATGTATAACCTTCAGGGTCCACCAGAGGGCAGTGTAGAGACTGCATCATATGTCATGGTCAGATGCTCTAACCTGTTCCATCTGAAGAAGAAAACTTCAGAGAGCAGCGTGTGAGATCTATGATCAGAAAAGGAATAGACAGAACTGTGTTCTCATTAGGGTGTAGTTACCTGCAGCTACAGATCGCTCTGTGTTCTGGTTATCTAGAACGAGCTTCATATCTACATAGGAGCAGCTCGTCTACCAGCAGAGACCACCACCACCATGTTTCTACAGTAGCCCAGAACAGACACACCACACACGGGCTGTAGAGAGAGACTCTCACACGGTGACACTGAAGCAGCAGCTTGAATTAGGTGGTGCTACAGCACAGACCGGAAGACACAGTAAGAGGAAGAACCTTTGTTGAAAATGTTCTACTGTAGAACATATTTATCAGTAGCTCCACCCATAAAACTTCCTCCAGGTGGGGTTATTACTCCTTACCCTCATGAAAACTGAAAGACTGAAACAGGTTTCTATTCAGCGGCTTGAATTTCCCCATTCCACCTTAAATGGTTCAGTAGTCACATTCTTGTGCTAGCATCAGCTTTTTATTCACCAGCTCCTTGTTTGGATTTTCCCGCTCCACCTTAAATGGTTCAGTAGTCACATTCATGTGCTGGCATCAGCTTTTTATTCACCAGCTCCTTGTTTGGATTTTACCATTCCACCTTAAATGGTGCAGCAGTTATTATAACACTTTAAGGAGTAGAATTTAACCACAGCACTATTTAAGGTGGAATGGTTGTCTCCAGCATTATCAGGGTGACAGTAGGGATTATTAATCTGAGTCTGAGTTAACATTTAAAACAGAGTTACTACACTGTAATGACAGGAGCATGCTAGGTAGAACCGCTCGATAGGTTAATAAGAAGCTGACTGACAGAAACTGAATGTAACTACTGCCACATTTAAGGTGGAATGGGGAAATACTAACAAGAAGCTGGTTAATAAGAAGCTGAATGGCAGCACCTGCATGTAACTACTGCCACATTTAAGGTGGAATGGGGAAATATTAAAAAGAAGCTGGTTAATAAGAAGCTGAATGGCAGCACCTGCATGTCACGGCTGCACCATTTAAGGTGGAACAGGAAAACTAAAACAGGTAGCTGGTGAATAAGAAGCTGATTGACAAATACGGAATGTAACTACTGCCACATTTAAGGTGGAATGGGAAAATACTAACAAGAAGCTGGTTAATAAGAAGCTGAATGTAACTGCTGCACCATTTAAGGTGGAACAGGACAACAGTAACAGGAAGCAGGAGAATAGAAAGCTGTTTCAGTCTCAAAGTTTTAATTAATAAGGATATGGAGTAATAATCCTACCTGGACGAAGTTTTATGGGCGGGGCTATTGATAAATACGCGCTACAGTAGAACATTTCAACAAGGGCTGCTTCAGAATAATTAGTTTCATTAGCTTTTGAACTAATATAATCAGCTGAGATCAAAACAGACGATTTGCATTTGTGCGGTTGAGGCCAGTATGGTGGTCTGCAGCATTAAGAAAGGGGGCTATTTTCCAAATAACCTCTTGCAAATTCGGATATCAAGTTTGACCGGACCGCCCATCCCTCGTCCCCACCCACATATAGCCCAAACATCTCATGGTTGACCCCCAGGTCATATGTAGCTTCAGGATTTGTTTGGCCCTGCAAACACAGGCTTGCAAACAATCAAGCAAGTCATATAAACAGCCATCAGAATGTGCAGCATTATTCCTTCACGGCTTTCCTATCTAACCTCAAGCAGCTCCCGCAGTTGCTGACCGGGACAATTTTTACCCACAAATGTGTCTGTGTGGGCTGAGTACTGTCTCCGGTGTCTACGGATCTTTAATTGTTTCCTGACCGGGTTTCACCAAAGATACAGCCAAGATCTAACAGCGTAATGAAGCGCTCGCCTCACTAGGAACATGTGACACGAGAGGCCCTACACATGCTTGCACATAGTCGCTGCATTGACGTCGACCACCACATGCAGCTCACGTGAAACTCATCTGCACCACATCGCTTGCTGTGATCCACCTGGTTCCCACCATTCCTGATGAAGTATTTTTACCTCAGGCTACGCCAACGTGCTATGTGAGTAATCAGCGCTGAGCTCTAAGCACTGTGTGCTGTAGTGAGACGCTCTGATCTGCCTGGGGAAGAGCAGGGAACAGGATGGCCCCAGTTTTCCTAAAGCATCTGAAGTTTAAGGGGAATACCGTAGACGTTTCCTGTATAACTGGACTGTTAAAGACAGTGGTGGTGAAGGTAACCAGACGTCCACCTCTAAAAGCTCCCTCACAGAAAGTTACTACATGAGATGGTTATGAATACGCTGATGCCTGATGACTGAGCACCCCTGGTTCCATCACCACCACTGTGACTTGGCAGTTTCCCTACAACACAGAGCTTTCACATCAAACCACCTTTAAATGTTGATATTTTAAAAAAAAACTGGTGGACTTTCCCTTTACCTGGAAGAGGAATCCCACCCATTCCTAATAAAGTGGTTAGAGTGGATTTGATATAAAGCACACCGTGTCACTGTTCACAGTGGTGGTGAATGGAACCAGACATCCACCTCATATTTACACAGTCATGGTGAAGAAACATAAAGAAGGGAAAACTTATCATCTCCAGATTTTCCACTATTTTACCAACATCAACATTCCATATAGGCCTGCCCGGGGTGTTTCCTGCCTTCCACCCAATGAGCTTCAGCGCCCCTGCGACCCAAATGGATTAACGCTTTGAATACGAATTAATGAACAAACCAACATTCCATACAAAACTCAGAAGGCGCAGAGCCCTGGCTCAGACTGCCAGCCAAAATCCGATTTTTGGCATATCCACATTGTATTCAGGTGAATTTTTGATATTCCCGGACACCAGAAAAACACAAACTGGATGCTAATCGGATCCAAACCATATATAGAGAGGATTGAGACATGATTCATGGATGGACGCAATCAGATTTCATAGTCTTTTTGTGTTACTCCCAAAACAGGGAAAACGTCAACGAACGAACGAATATTCCATACATAGGTTTTTTGGCATATCCAGATCAATCTACCCGGATAAATTTTTTATATTCTGGGCCGCGGAAAATCACAAATCGGATGCTAATCTGATCCAAACCGTATTTCGAGAATTGATATGTGATTCCAATCGGAATTGTACTGATGTGTCTTACTCTGGATGGACGCAATTGGATTTCAAAACCTTTTTATGTCACTCCCATAACAGGGAAAATGTCAAAGCCAGAGTAACGAAAGTGCCGGGATTTGCTTTACAGATCCATGCCGTTATAACAGCATCCCGTTCAACTTGGTTGGCGGATGTCTGGACACACCAATCCGATTTAACGTCTTGCACTGAATCGTGTGGACAGTCGTCTCAAAACAACGGACCTGGGAAACTAATCCGATTTGCCTGCAGTTTGAACGCAACCATGTAGGTTCAATAGGGGGCATTTCACAAAGCGGGATTTCATGGCTAGCCAGATGACCTAAACTCGAAGATGAGGACTGGCCAGTGGGAATGTCCCTCACTTCTTTTCCTACGGGACAGGGTTCTGGACATGCCTCCCTGGTGGTATAGAGAGGAAATACAATGTCTACATGTGTGTTGTAGACATGGAGAACCCTGGTTCCCATCACCACCACTGTAAAGAATCCATGCCCAGATTCCTTAGAGAAACCCTATTCCGGTCAACTGGTCAGCGTAGTTTTGTAGTATACCCATAAGAATATATCAGCTAGCCAAGAGATTTTTCCCATAATGGTCAGGTGTCCCGAGATTCATAAAAGGATCCGTTCCATCTGGGATGATCTAGGTCAGTGTTTCTCAGCCCTGGTCTTGGAGAACCCCCATTGCTTTTCCTGCTTTGGCACAACATTTCAACCCAATAACAAGGTGTTAATGAGCCGACTAGGTGGATCAGGTGTGTCGGGAGGAGGGAAACACTGTGCAGGGCGGTGGGTCTCCAGGTCAAGGGCTGGGAAACTGATTTAGATAATGCCTGCAGTCCAAAAGGAACTTGCCAGCACTCGTGGAATCAGCTAGGATATCAAGCCGGAGGAGGGAATATAACGTTCTGTAAAGACACACTGAGCTGCCAGTATATCCAGCAAGCTTTTACATGCCATCTTGGCTCTGCTGAAACAAAAGAGCATTCTCAGCTTCCACCTACAGTTCCAGACTGTTAAACACGAATGTCATCATGAGACAGACTTAAGGTTCTCATCCTAAAACCAGATAAACTTAGCGGACGGCAAACAGGAGGAGAACATGAATAAGATTCTACATACGACTTAAAGAGCAACTTTAAACATCTGCATAATTAAATAGTACACTCATCATCAAAAGAATATCTGCACCCAGAAGGAGGTGTGGGGTTGCAGGTCTATACGGAAGGAAGATAAAGGTCACCAGGAAATTTAGACTGATATGATCAATATTTATTGAGCTACACATACAGAAGTCTGTCTCTCAGTATGGCGTCGGGCCGCCGTGTTTGCTAACCCAACATGCCAGACGTCTCGGCATGGAGCTGTAGAGGCTCCTAATGGTGTCCTGTGATAATCCATCCCATGTTTGGGTTGGGTTTAAGGGGGGGTGTTGGTTGGGACGGGTTGGGTTCGTTTGGAAGGATGGGTGTGTTGGAAGGGCGCTGGGTGGGACTGGTGGGTCGGAAGGGCACTGGGTGGGTTGGAAGGGCTCTGGGTTGGACGAGCGCTGGGTTGGACTGGTTTGTTGGAAGGGCGTTGGGTGGGACTGGTTTGTTGGAAGGGCGTTGGGTGGGACGGGTTTGTTGGAAGGGCACTAGGTGGGACGGGTGGGTCGGAAGGGCGCTGGGTTGGACGGGTGGTTGGAAGGGCGCTTGGGTGGGACGGGTGGGTTGGAAGGGTGTAGATAGTACAAGTACAAGGCAACAAAATGCAGTCAGCATCAGAAGTGTAACAATAGTGCAAACCAGGACAGTACAAATGTGCAACACTTGGCATGCAGTATATCTATTATAAGACGTGTACACTAAGAATAGAGACGTCTGCTCGACTGAACACTACACACTCTAATACATTACATGGCTTTTCTTGGCTTAACTCAACTTGAGTTCACCCAACTCAAACATCCTGAGTCCAAAAGCTCTCTTATTTTTCGGTTCTGTGTCTCAGTTAGATACATATAATACAACACACAGGATTCTCCTTTTGGGATGACGGATTTGTCTACTGCACCAATCAAGGAAACCTGAAGTATGAAGTTTGTGCATCCATAAACGTTTAATACACTACAGAAAATGTGTTGTACTAATTTTAAAGAGACACACGGATCTAATAATTCATGTCAACATCACTGGATCGAGAGCTGAATCCCAGCAATGCCACAGCTGTCCATATCTGGAAGCCCAAGAGGAGAAAGTGCCCGACGGGACAAGAATCTGAGTTAGTGAGAAAAGTGAGTTAAAATAAACACAAACTTCACTTTGTTTGTCTGACTGGGATGCAGACCTGAAAGAATTTTGACTCATCTAAGAAGTCCGAGTTGAGTGATCTCTAGTGTCCTCAAGTTGAGTTACCTTAAATAAACACTATGACAGATTTCTCACTTTTACAGGGGCAGGGGACTTCTCACTGGTGGTTCTAGATAGTATAGATAAGTAAATTATCTGTGTGTGTGATGTAGACATGACCACTGTGCAGAACATCTGAACCACCTCACACCAAACCACCCTATAGAACTGTGCCTGATGTCTGAGACGCTGTTCCCAGTGGTGGTGAAGGTAACCAGACGTCCCCCTCTAAAAGCTCCCTCACAGAAAGTTCCTACATGAGGTGGTTCTGAATACGCTGCCTGATGTCTGAGACGCTGTTTATGATAGTGTGGAGAAGATTTCAGCCTTAAACTCCATTCATGGTGGAGGGATACATGCTGCAGGGCGCTGTGAGGTCAAATAGTCCCCCAAAAAAACTTATTATTTCCAGGTTTTCCAGATTTTCCATCATCAACATTCCATATCACACTCAGAAGACTCGTGTAGGTTCACTGGTTCCACTGGAAGCACTTCACATCAAACCACTCTCAATCACTGTCTTCACATCCCAACTTCTGAAGATGGACTTTCCCAAACCAATTCCCCACCACGTGTGTGCCACACGTGGTAAAACACAGTACACACGTTACCACATACACACAGTGATTTACCGCCACATCCAGCTCCGTAATCTCGAAGCTCTGGAGAGGTTCTACCATGTCCGATGCTCACCGACCAAGAGTTTAGCGAGAAGCTACAAACATGCAGGACAATAAAGGAGTTCTGGCTGGCGGTAAACTGGATCTGCCCAGGGCGCCACACACTCACACACAAAGCAGCTGGAAAAGACCCCAAACACACAGAGAACATACTTCTCCTCACATATACAGCCCTCAGCCCCAACACCACAGCAAACACAAACACACACACACAGTTCGGCTCAGCTCGCTACTGAGGAACCAGAACATACTGGGAAGCCTCCGGGATTCCTGGGCACCACTAAAGCACCCCGAACTCGAAGAACTAACGCCCAGCTTACAGAACCCGAACCCCAAAACTCTTCAAAGTGAAGCGCTTCCGGGAGAAACCTGTGAAAGTCCTACCTGTTCAGAGCTCTCGGAGACCAGCCCGGGTCGGGTCGGTGTGGCGGCTGGGAGGACGCTGAAAGAGACTGACTACTAAGCCCACGTGCTCGCGCTCAGACACTAGCCTGGAGGGGTCTCCCTCTCTTTGACGAGGAGGGGGGCTACTATGGCGCACAGTGAGGACGATCGCTTCTGCTTTTCAGGTCTAATGATCTTAGTTCTAATCAGTGTGTCTAATATTTCTCATTTTGAGGCCGTTGTGGGATTGTTATGCCTTTAGTTTGACAATCGTCTGTATTTGGTTGAAGCGAGTTTGGTATGTGGATTCATCTACAATAAGCAAAAGGATCTGGCAACATAGAGAGGTCAGTTCACTTCAGAAACTCGAAACAAGCCAACATATATAGACATATGTGACATAATCTCATAATAAACGTGAATTAATCTCAAAATGAGACATTTTAGACATTGTGGCTTCACCACAGATTAAGACGTAAAGCTACTCTGAAGGTATGTGACTTTGGATGGAGTAAAAATGCCCACATCTGGTTTTACACCCCCATTTTCAACTAAGATCGTCATTTTCTGTGTGGTGCAAATAAGGGATGCTCAGTTGCCACATACAAAACACCACACCCAAACCCCACCCTCCCTCCAACCCCACCTCCACCTTCTTCCAACCCCACCTCCACCTTCCTCCAAACACCACGCCCACCCACCGCCCTGCAGTGACACTGACGTGGTGGTGATGTGTTAGTGTGTGGTGCTGGTGTGAGTGGATCAGACACAGCAGTGCTGCTGGAGTGTTTAAGCACTGTGTCTACTCACTGTGTCTACTCACTGTCCACTCTATTAGACACTCCTACCTTGCTGCTCCACCTTGTAGATGTACAGTCAGAGACGATAGCTCATCTGCTGCTGCACAGTGCAGTGTTGGTCATCCTCTAGTCCTTCATCAGTGGTCACAGGATGCTGCTCACAGGACACTGCTGTACACAGGATGCTGCCCACAGGGGGTGTGGGTCCTGCCTATTGAAGAACAGGGTAATACAGTATACAGAGAAACAGATGGACTACAGTCTGGAACTGTACAACTACAGAGTGTCCTAAATGGTCAGTGGCGCTGATGCAGTGGACACTGAGTGTAGATACAGGGAGGTGGTTTTAATGTTATGGCTGACTGGTGTGTATATGTGCACGGTTATGGAGGTCTAGTGTGATGATTTGTTCTTAGCAAAATGAGTCACATCCTTTTCAGTTCCTAATGGTGTTGGTAGTTAATCAAATGTGTAAGGCCTTCAGTCTCCTGCTCCTGAAGTCCTAACCAATGGGAGAGCTCACAAGGCTGTATCTACCTACATGTCACAGAGAAAACAATCCTGACTGGATCGTTTCCTATTGGCTGTCATAGGTTTTTAACCCTTTTGTTTCCAAGCACAGCGTGACATAAGAGAATTACTACAATAGGGAAACTGTTGGGAACTGTTGTAGATTGTATACCTTTCAGAATGGCTGTAATCCAGCCTCGGACTGCTCCGCTTTTCTGGAGACTTTGCAACATAAAATCATGGTTAGAAATCCTGAACGTCTTCTGTGATTATTAATCAGTTTCTCTGTGTTGTAAAGAGTTAATGTTGTTTTCAGATCTGTTAGCCATTCACTGACGCCTTAGCTTGAGTCAGTCAGAGGCTGTGTTCCTGACTTGTTGACCAATCAGAGACTGTGTACCTGATTTGTGGTCCAATCAGAGGCTGTGTTCCTGACTTGTGGTCCACTTAGAGGCTCTGTTTCTGACATGTGGTCCAATTAGAGGCTGCCTTCCTGTTTTATTTGACTTTATGTGATAGGAATCTTCTCTGAAGTCCTAGTAGTGCCTTTGGGTTCCCCGCTGCTACATGCCAAACCACAGTCCTATAACACAACCCGACTGTCGTCTCCAGCCTGAACCTCACACTGAGTATTTCAGCAGCGCTTTAAATGATATGCAAACCACAGAGACACATTATAACAGAACAGAAAAACCAGTTCTCCAGAGAAGCAGGTGCACTTTTTGGCCTATCCACACTAATGTGCACTTGTGAAAACAGCTCTAACTGTTAACAGCTCTTAAGTCACAGCAGGAGAGCCAGAGGCCGGAGAAACACTCAGGAAAGGCCAAAGGTCCTGTAGGGCCAAAACAAGTCTCGGCACTTAAGCAGAGCGTCGTTTGCCTTTCATTTTGATGAATGTCCGCACGTCTTCTTTGTTCTGCACTGATGAAAGAAGCGTCTGTCATCTCAAGTGGCCCTAAACTGAAAACTCTGGCATTCCCTTTTGCAGCAGACCTGCATCTTCACAAACCTTGCCTGAGTGTAATGAGAGGGTTATGAGGAATCCAGTGTTTCAGGCTTTGTAGCAAACCAACAATGCTTGCGATGCTTTCAAAAGGCGGTCAAGGTGTTTAGAAAAGTGCTGTGAATGTGCGACTTTCCTTTCAGGCTCAGCCCTCCAGACTGCATAATGGTTTGGTTGGCTGACCGGACGAATTCATTGGCATACTGTATGAATGGCGCTGTGCAAAATTAATTTATTTAATACCTAACCGTTAAGTACGATTAGATTAGATTATATTGTGCATATCGTGTAGATAGAGGGGCTAGAGCGCTCTAATTAACCACCAGCAGAAAACCACATCCATGCATACCAACTCGCAGAGGAAGTCACCACCAGCCACAGGCTCCACCCCCAACCAAAAACCACCCCTAACTAAACCCACTCCACCACAGAATAGCACATTAAACACGGACACACAAGTTAAACTGAAGAAAGAGCAGCATAAACAACTTGGAGGGCACACGCCTCCCTTGAGCCTCCTGGTGTGGTTACCATACAGCCACACCTGATGATTCCAGAGGCCAGCGTCAGACAGTAGCGGTTAACTACACAGCACCTCCTTTAAAGGTTGACAGTCCCTGACGACCTACTAGCTTAAGCTAGCACAAAATGCCCCAGGGCAAGTGCCCCCGCTCCCCCTCCCCAACCAGTCCTCACCCGGGGCTGCATCCCTCTACTTGCAGCGGGACGTCCCACAGAGTGCAGCTGGAGCAATGGCGGGAACAACAGTGCTCCACCCAGCCACTATCCCCTTTACCACCACCCATTGATGCTGACATGAACTGGGGTGCATGCTGGGGCTGTGCCTACACTGCTCGCGACTGACCAGAGCTGGATGATGGTCACCTTCCAGCCATTTCATGTGCTTCTCTTGGTTTGTCTGAGCACACCTGCTCATAATACAGATACACTGTATCACCAAAAGTATTCACTCGTTTGCCTTGACGCATATGAACTCGAGTGACATCCCATTCTTACTCCATAGGGTGTAATATGATGTTCCACCCTTTACAGCTGGAACAGCTCCAACTCTTCTGGGAATGTGTTTATGGGAATTTCTGACCATTCTTCCAGAAGCACATTTGTCGTTCCCAATCGCTCCCACTGTGTTATAATCCCACTGACAGTCGAC
>CM067474.1:3795389-3811119 GCA_034552555.1 Semaprochilodus insignis | reverse complement strand
TGCCCTGTGTGGTGTCCCGCCGACGGGTGCCCTGTGTGGTGTCCCGCTGACGGGAGCCCCATGGTGGTTCACATTTTACAAATCGAGCAACCATTGTTGAGTTCAAGCCATGGATATAGTCTAAGCCAGTTAGCCTGAAACTTGTCTTTGGGCCACTGCTTCACCTCGGTAATGTTACTGTGAGTTTCCTGTCTCAGGATTCATGTCGTTAGCGTTGACATCGCTAGCACTGCTCTTTGAGCTAGTGCTTTCAGGTTCCAGTGTGTCTCTCTGAGCAGCTTCCACTTCAGATGACGTGGATTTACATTTTAGCCAGCGGTATATGTTTGCATGCCTTCAAGTTCATATCATTTGAAACCTGTTACGAGAGGTGCTGCAACAGTAGAGGGTGCTTTTTATTTTTACAATCCTAAATAATAGATGGATGGATGGATGGATGGATACTTTATTGATCCCGAAGGAAATTTAGCAAATTAAAAATTTTTATTTCAGATGCATGAGTTTTTGTTTAAGGCCAATTTTCTTGAATTATTTCATAGTACGTAATGGCATGAATTAATTTACAACCCGTTTAATTTGTTTATTCTTTTACGTGTCATTTTTGATATTTAAAGTAAAATAAAAATAGGCTGTAATAGCTGGATTAAACAAAAATACATGTGCACAAGCAGCCTCATTACCCTCAACAAATCCATACGGTAGCCTGACGTATATCGGGAATTCGGATTAGCCGCAGGTCGAATCTTGCGTCGCATGCAGCGATTTTTAATTGGTTTTTAATGGTTAAAACATGTTCTCATAACTCCCACGCTGCGTTTGACTTGGCTGCGTCTTAATGTGGTCAGGATTTACTGAGCGCTGAATAATCTAAGAACGAAAGAAGTAAACAGTCGACTTATTGAGCAGCCAAATAATCTATATATTTTCATTTCACCTGCTGTGAACAAATGAACACAGTTCAGAATGAACCTATAAGCAGCTGATCTGGACCACTTTAGAGACCTGTTTTGACAGCTGCATCTCTGGGTTCCCTGCATGTGTGTGTGTGTGCGCGCGCGGCGCACGCTTCCTGTGGGTGATGCAGTTGTGCAGCCAGAGTCCCGTGTTCTCTTTCTGTACTTGTAACTCATCACTAATCACTGTTCTATTTGCAGGTAGTGTCGTCTTGTTCACAGCTGATTGACTGTTCTCCGGGGATTCCCATATGCTTAGTTGTTTTCACCCCGGAAACAAACGAAAGCTTGAAAAGGAAGCCAGAAAGCCTTGTTGCTGTGACAGCTTGATAAATTCTTTGGTCGATGGAAAAATCTGCTACAACGCAGGAAAGAGTCAGGAGCTTCAGCATTTTGGTGTCGTATATCTGTGGTCCGAATCGGTAGGTCATTGGAAAAAGAGGCTCACCCTATCATGAGACCAGTGTTTCCACAGTTTGAGCTGTGACACCGGTCTCCACACTGGCCTGCGGCGCGGCATGTAAAACATTCACATGAAATCTTTGCTCGTCATAGCGAGATTAGAGCTGTGGTGCGTTTTCACACCGTGTGCTGCCTGCCGAACCCCTGTGAAACTAAGGGTTGAGGTTGAATTTGAATATTGCATCTTTTGTTTTTTAGGCACCAGCTCTTCGCCACAAGAGAACTCTCTCAATCACGCCCATCACAGTGCCAACTCTCACTCTCTTCCTAGCAAATGTTCTGAAATGGTAAGCCTGCTGTTACGATCTTTCATGTCTTCAGCTTGTTTCTGTTGTAACTCTGTGATGGGAGGTGCCATGTATGTTCTTCGCATGTCTGAATCTCGGTAGAGCTGCTGCAACAAACTGGGTAACTTGAATAAGAAGAAATAGTTGGAAATAAGTCATATAGGTTAGTTGGTATCATTTATTCGTGCATTGCATAAAAATATGGTTTCTTGGTTTCCTGTAAAAGTTTCACCACATACCTAATAGCGTGTAATCCCTCCACGAGCACCAATAACAGCTGTGATATGGCCTGGACTGGACAGGTTTCTGGATGTAGGCCACATCAGTGTTCAGACACTCTTGCATCAGAGAATTGTGCAGTTGGGCCAGATTTGGTGGATGCCATCCCTGGCCCAGTTCCGAGGAGAATTCCCTGTAGACTGGGATTTTAGCCACTGCTGGTAGACCCGTATGACCGTACGCTTCCATACACCTGCAGATTCAGCTACTTCCTTTACACTATGGTCTTTCGCACGCCCAAATGCAGTCACTCCTTTTAGCCAATCATTAACATCTGCTCTGGAGCCATTTTCAACACATGGTACGAGACATTCCCTTCCGTTGTGTGTGTGGGGGGGAATGTACCGTGCACAGAGCCGTTCAGTAGGATGATGTAACGACGTAGCTATTTACTGGTTCTACGTTTATGTAGGTATTGTGCCATCACATCCTGGGTCATTTCAAATCCGAAAACAATCAAATGAGTTCAGTTTGCTCACACGTGCGGTGCCTCCCACCATAGTACCGGCCCGGTCCATGTGTACTGATACTTCAAAACGCTTGTTTAGATAATGCAGACTAATGTCTCAGAACACTAATTCAGGTGTGCTTTGGGCTGTACCCTGCTGGGCGACCCTAATGCTAAAAGTTAGCTGGCTACAGGTGCAGCCCACCACGTCACCAGGCTCAGTAGCTGATTTTCGTATAACACCTCTTTAGAAGTTAAGGACTCTGAGAGCACAGTGTTGAGTTACTGATGATTTGTGGGTAATGTTTGAGGAGGTATTAGGCTGGTAGCAGTTAGTAGTCCATCTGTTTCTATGTATACTTCATTCAGGTATTAATTGGGTGGTGGGTCATTCTCAGCCCTAAGCATACAGAGAAACGGATGGCCTACAGTCTGTAATTGCTCCAACTCCAAAGTGCCCCAGCTTAACATGTTGGCACATGGTCGAAGTCCTGTAGAGCTGGAGTCCTTATCAAGATCCTGTGTTGTACTAGTTTAGGCTATGAATGGTATATACCTCTGCAGAGAGGAAACTGCAAATGGAGTTTGGCTGGTTTGGGCACACTTTTAGTATGTCTAGTGATGCAAAACTGAAGCGGGACGTTCAGTAAGTCATGCTGTTGTAAATCTCTGTGCGTTATGAGTGAGTGCCAAACTTGCTGTAACATCACCTTGTCATAGTAATGTTATTGTAATGACAATGTGATGTTACGGCAAGTTTGGCACTGACTCACAATGCACAGAGAGCTACTACAGTACGGCTTAATAACAGCCTGCTTCAGTCAAGCTCATGAAGGTGGAACTTGTTCTTCTGGACTTTCAGGATCAGATTTTGGATCAAACTGATACAGTAGAGCCAACGCCATTGTAAGAACAGCCACACTGGGCTCGTTGGGAGGTGGGACTTGGAGACACAAGAGCATTAACAGAGCACTTTAGGCACAGGGTGAATACAGATGTGCAGTACGAGAACAATATTGGACAGTTAGAAAACTGAAGCATGTGAATCTATTCTAGTAGACCCCAAAAATAACATTATGAACACTGAGAATGAGCGTAATGGGTCCTTAATGGGTTTTACATTGGCTAGAAATTTGCTTTGTGTTATTTGAGCAAACAGTCAACAGTGTCTTGTATTTAATGGTATGTTTGATTCCACACACATACTTTTGGTTAAACAAAAAAATTGATGGCCATGCAGGATGGAAACCACTGGTTTAGAATCTAGACCAAAAGCAGAACTAATGCTTGTTTTGTATTCCTTCATATAGAACATTGCACCTTTTAACCGTTTCATTAAAACACTGATTGTCAATCGTAATGGACTGATTATGGAAGTAATTATTAGCTGCCGCATTCCTTTTTTTTGTATTCATTCAATCGATTAACCTTTGTATTCAATCTGGAATACGTTGAGGGTGACCTTCACTTTCAGTGTATACGAGCATTTACAGCTTTAGGGATTGAAAGTAATTAAAATGGATTTTAATCTGGAAAACTAAATTAAAAGAAAGACTATGTAGAACCAATTGACGATAAACTCAAACAAAACAAAGTAATAGAACAGTTACGATTTAACGAATAAAGGGGAAATAAATAATAAAATCAATATAATAAACTAATTTATAAGATTGCAACATAGTGTTAATTAGGCAAATGAAATTAAAGGATTATAAAAGTGGTTAAATTAAAAGAAAATGACATGAAGATAACTGAGCTAATTTCACATCTTTTGGAATTCTGTTCCGGTCTCATTAAGTAGTTAGCTCACTGAAGAGTCTGAAGTATTCTCTATGACATAAGCCTTACTGCTGGACCATTTCTGATGAAACCGGTCTTACAGTGTCATGGCTGGTTGCATCTTCCACTTAAACTTGTCCTTTCATTGGGCACTTCTTCCTACACCCACCTGTTCCTGACTAGGGATGCACCGATCCAGCTTTTCCGGTTCTGATACCAGCACTGATACATAAACTTTGCATATGTGTGTATACCCGATATCGATCCGATACCATGTTTGAATGAATAAACCGTATACTTCACCATGTTGGAGCGACGTAAGGCACCAGGACTGACATAAACACTACTTTACTAAGATCACTCATACATCTGACTGTCTGGCTCGCTCCATGTTGTTGTTCCTGTTCGTAAGTCAAGTCTACTGTAAGGTCTCGGGTTCCTGCAGATCCACCTCTGGCCACTCGGGGAAGACCAAGGACAACCAATGAGCAATCAAGTGGCAAACGGCAACACTTGCAGCTCATGCTACTTAAGCGTGTGAGTGCCAGCCCTTGGTCGCTCAGTCTTGAGTTCACGGTGCCGTGTTCACATGTCTCTCGTGACTAGCTGGTAGAAGGTTTCGAGCCTCTCGAGGCAGGTCGCTTCTCCCCCTCTTCAGAGTGCACTTGTGCTGCTGAAGTACAGGGGAAANGCCTCTCGAGGCAGGTCACTTCTCCCCCTCTTCAGAGCGCACTCGGGCCGCGGAAGTACCGATATAATAAACAAATAATAAACAAATTCGGGTCGGGCGTTAGAAGGGTTTCATTGTGAGGTTTTTCGTTTGAGGAATTCGTTTTGGTTTGGTCCGTTGAGCATGCCAGTTTTTCCTCCTGGCAGCCTTTGTTTGTTCCCCGTTTGTAAGTTTTTGAGTCCACTCTGCTGGGGAACTGTTAGCTCACCTTGTTGCGCTGGTCTGTGATCACAGCGACCAGCACAGTTCGAGCCTCGCTGAGGTCTGACAGTTGATCTACAGGCACCCCGCAAACATGCTGTTGACGGCATAGCACACATCACATTAGAGTGGGGCCTAATTATCCAATACCCGAGCCAGCTAATTTAATTTAATAATATCACTCAACACTTACTTTGTCACCCTGCCATATATTTGCATGTGGTGCAGGATGTTATCTTTCGCGTTCAGTTACTCCTTTTCTGCATTTCCCTGCGTTTGATAAAGCTTGGTTGTTATGCAGCTGTTAACTGAGTTTGATATATGTGAGATCCTATTTATTCTGGGCATGCAGCCACTGACTAAATGGCTTCATTCCTGTTTTACGCCATTGTCAAATGGTCTACACTTGTTTCCTCGTTTCCTTTCCAGCCCCGTGAGCCAGCTGATGACTGGTCTGAGCACATCAGCTCTTCGGGGAAGAAGTACTACTACAACTGCAGAACGGAGGTGTCCCAGTGGGAGAAGCCCAAGGAGTGGCTGGAGAGGTGAGCCCCGTGTGCCACGTGTTGCAGAAATGCCCACGAAGATCCTGTAACCCTGGGCTGATCAGAACGCTTTCTCTCTGTGTAGGGAGCAGCGACAGAAGGAGGCGTCTAAGGCCGTTGTGGTCAACAGCTTTCCCAAAGATAGAGACTACAGACAAGAGGCCATGCAAGCCGCAACTGCGAGTGCCATCACCGGTATGAGTAAGTACAGGAAGTGTAAGCCTGCACGTGATCTTTTGAGCAGTTGTAGATGAACATTTCTTCCCCTGCCTCACACTTCACTGCGCTGCAGATCATCTCTGTAGGCTTGTGACAGGAGTTACAAGCCTTGATGTTAATGATTTTCACTGCTACGCTCTTATCAGTAGTCACATGTTTTCACTGGTAACAGTGACTGATTTCCATCTGGGTCTTTTTTGTGTAATTGGTTAATCTTATTCTATCCATCATCTGCTGCCCCCCACCCACCTCTGTATATTCAGTATTTTATGTAATTGTAAAGACTTCTCCTTTTATCGTATTGCTTTTGTGCTTGTCTGGCTACCCTGTGTGGACCAGAGGAGGATGAGTTCCCCTTTTGAGTCTTGGTTCCTCTCGCGGTTTCTTCCTCTTGCTCTGAGGGAGGTTTCCCTTGCCACTGTCGCCCCCTCGGCCTACTCATTGGGGGCGTGAACACAGATTCTCTGTAAAACTGCTTAGTGGCAGCATCTGTTGTAGAAGGCGCTATATACATAAACCTTGACTATGATTAATTGGCCTTTGAAGTGCTCATATTACTGAGTGTATCACAATATCTGTTGTTGGGGACAAACACAACAAAATACACAACAAAATATACACTAATCATCAAAAGAACGACTGCACCCAGAAGGAGGTGTGGGATTGCAGTGCTGTTGGGAAGGAAGATAAAGGTTACCAAGAACAATCAATGATGATAATTTTAGACTGATATGATCAATATTTATTGAGCTACACATACAGAAGTCTGTCTCTCAGTATGGCGTCGGGCCGCCGTGTTTGCTAACCCAACATGCCAGACGTCTCGGCCTGGAGTTGTAGAGGTTCCTAATGGTGTCCTGTGATAATCCATCCCATGCAGCTTGAATATTCTCACACAGTTACTGCGGATGGTGCGGTGGAGGTGGCGTGACGCCAGGCTTTCTGGACGTGTGACGCGTGACAACAAACAAAACATCTTGGTGCTGACCACGGTGCCTCCACACACGGATTCGTTGGTCGTCTCCACCAAGACAAAAGCGTGACTCGTCACTGAAGATGCCTTGCTGCCATTCTGAGTCACTCCATGACAGTCTGGCACGACACCATTGCAGTCTTTGACGTTGACGTGGTGTTAAGGACAGTCGTTGTAACGGTCTATGTCTGCCAATGGTGCTGGCACTAACAGGATGACTCAGGGAGGCATCACTGCTCGCTGAATGTCCGCAATCGTAGCTGTTGGGTCAGTTGGGTACACCGATAAGGCCCATCCTTGCTTACGTCACTTGCGCGGCCGAGCTTGAAACTTATTAGCATGTCTCACAATGTCAAACCTACCCACCTAGCAGCTATTTTTTGATCGTGTGTGTATATTAGAGGTGGAGATATGGAGAAATATGATACTGTGGTAAAGTATATGTGGTATATATCAGGATATGTACTGTTTCAGACTCTCATCAGTTGGAACTGTAAAGTGTAAGCCTGTAGAGTCTTTAAGATCACCAACATCCTCTGTTTAGATAGGTGTGTCTAAACTTTTGACTGGTCCTGTATAGCGAGATATTTCACAGTGTAATTATTAGCACAATCCATGTATCAAGCACAAACAACGTTTTTCCTATGTGAAGATATTAAAAGAGAAATGTTCTGTTTGTCTGTAGAGCCCACTCCGTCTGACAAGCCTTCGTCGCATTCCGGTTTTTCCCAAGCGTCCTCCAGTGCTTCAGGTGGCCTGCACACCACAGGTGCTTCCACTTCGTCCACTTCTGCCACAGTGTCCCCAGCTCTCCAGTCCCACGCCTCTGCTCTACTGCAAGACCCGGCCCTTCTTAGACAGCTGCTCCCTGCGTTACAGGCAACCCTGCAGATTAACAACTCCAACGTGGATATGGCCAAAATCAATGAGGGTGAGCGCTCGCAAGGGTGATGTACATTTCACTTGATGTTCGCTGCACGTCTGTTGTGTTGCTTCTCTCACTTCCTCACTGAAAGCCTGTGTTTGTGTAGGGCTGTCATTTAATTGTCCCAAATTTGCTTCAGTCAGTCAACAGTTCGTTGCAGACTTGCCAACCTGTATGTAACTGGTATGAGACAAAGCTACGCTGCTTTCATGTCACTGCAAACTATGTACTCAAGTCTAATCTGCAGTATTCAGCAGCGTCTACCCTGAGAAGAAGAGTTTGCGGGGGTTGTTTCCCAAATATCAAGTGAGGATGACCAAGTGTGTAAAGAGAATAGTTTTAGCCATTTTGAGAGAATAGTTTTAGCCATCTCGCTCCCTCCTCTCTCCATCTGGCTGCTTCTACAAGGACAGATGGTGTTAATGTGGGTTAATGCGGACCCTGGAGAAATACTTACCATTCATTTTTACCCCAACATCATGTAATCTGCAAGCTAGCTTGCTTGTTCAAGTTGTCAAATTAATGTTAAGTTATATTATCTGTGTGTCGCAGATCCAGACTTTCGATAGTGCTGTATTCTTTATTATTGTTGCAGCCAAATGGTGCGAACTGATTCTGCGTTCACGAGTTTACAGTAGACAGGCAGACCAGATATTCCACTGCTTTCAGGGCAGTAGTGCAGCAGCATTCCAAAGGCGGCAGCAGTGAGCGGAACGCTCGGTCAGTTTTGCCAACTTTTGGCTTGACTGCAGCGGGTGAACAAACCGGATGTTGGGGTTTTTTTTGGGGGGGGGCCATGGAAGCTGAATGTCTCGTCAGGCGAATGCAGTGTAATTCAACAACAGTAAGAGTACAGAGCATCCTCCTGTCTTTCTCCACCTTAATAAATACAAATATTTATAAAAATATTTTTCCAAGGTTGGCCAATCTGTAGTTGGCAAATACAATTTTTGCAAAAATTTGCAAATATTTAAAAAAAAAAAAAAAAAAAAAAATTCTCCAGCTGTTCCGTTTTATGCTAGGAAGCAGTCTGATTTACACACCCATTTAAATGCAGTTTTTGCTTTTGTTTATATAAGTTTCTCTTAAGTTTGTTTTCTTCTATTCATATATTTAGGAGGCTTCAATTTAGGGCACAGCAGTGTCATGTAATGCTTAGATTGATTTTACTTGATCTCTGATATAATTGATAGTGACAGCCCTATTGTTGTGCAAAGCATTTTCCTTCATCTGGCTTTCTGTGCAGCACTGCTCGTGAGATTCTGCTGTTTTAAACCTTCGCAGCGTACCGCAGGTCTATGAAGCTTATTCAGAGCATGCATGGTTTTGACAGGATTCTTTAAGAACGGCAATAGACGGACCTTGTAAGGGGTGCATGTTCTAGCCCTCGTCAAGTGCTTGATTTTTCCCGAAAGAGCGTGTGATGTACAAAGATGAACTTTATTGAAAATCATATCAGGCATTCTACCAGTAGATGGCATCAGCTGCTCTGTGCTAGGCTCTTCCTTCTGGTGAACCTTTCTGAGTTCTTGCATATATGTGCAGCTTGTGCTCTGAACTTTATGGCTGTTTGTTTTTTCTTAGTGTCTGCAATGAAAGTGCTTTGTAGTGGTAGTGCTAGTAGCCCCCTCTCAGATTCTGCTAGCACACTACCCGTGACCCTCAAGTCTGTTATTATCGATTCAGACCCGAGGATGAAAGGTTTGGTTCGGCCTGTGGCTCATGTTATATGTTCATGGTTATAGTGCCTGTAACTACAGTTTACCAGGACCAGTTATGTGATTTTCGGATGCTCAGCGCTGCGACCTGAGGCTCCTCGTCAAAACCACTTTTAAATCAAAACCCAGACAAGTTTATTCTGATGTGATTAGTCATGATGTTGATACAATGCCATCATTTTCTGCACCCGCACTCCACGGTGTTCCCAGTTTCTTGTGAGTTACAGTGTCCAGCTTACTATATTTCAGTTAGAGCTCTGTGTTGTCTCTTTGCAATGGCTTTCAGTATATAATCCTGCTTTGACTCAGTGTTTGTCTGTCTCTCTTTCTCTTTGTGTGTTTCCCTCTCCAAGTCCTTACAGCTGCTGTCACCCAAGCTTCCTTACAGTCTATGCTTCATAAAATTCTCACTGCTGGACCGTCTGCTTTCAACATCACTACTCTGCTTTCCCAAGCTGCTCAGTTGTCTACTCAAGGTATGCATACAGTTCTAGTCACTCTGGACATTTCATACAAACGCGCCCGTCCAAAAGAACATGACAAAACTGCAGCATCTTAACGGATAAACCTTATCTTGTTTGTCTTACCCTGTGGGCACATTGCCAATCAAAGACGTTTGATTGTATTACGTGGTCAAGCAAACTACGGGTTTAAAAACATGGGAGCTGGTAGCACTCAGCGCTTCAGCAGCACACGCTATAGTTATTAACTAATATCACATGAAGATATTTTGAAAGAATTCATATCGCCTCACTTTTTCTACCTCTTCGTGGCTGAGTTGCTGTCGTTCCCAGTCACTTCCACTTTGTTATAATCCCACTGACAGTCGACTGTGGAATACTTAGAAGGGAGGAAATTTCAAGACTGGACTTGTTGCACAGGTGGCATCCTATCATGGTAACGTCTGTAGAAGCAGTCTGCATGTCTAGGTGCTCGGTTTTATACACCTGTGGCCATGGAAGTGATTGGAACACCTGAATTCAATGATTTGGATGGCTGAGTGAATACTTTTGGCAACATAGTGTGTGTGATATTGAAATACAGCACATATCTAATTTGCAACAGTGCGACTTTTTTTTTTATGTCAGTCCAAAACGACGTTCACCATCATTTTGCGCTGACTAGACGATAAATATTTGGGCTGATGTGCAAAAAAAGTGAAAGCGCTTCTCAACCGCTCCAAGCTTAAAGAGATTTTGAAGGAAATGGGCGACGCGGCGCTAATGAGACTGCAGCATCAAACAAAAATAGCCTGGAAGGACGGTTTAGAGAAACCAAGGAGACACACACACCACAGTGACCGCAGCTGAATAATGTGCCCTTTTTTATAGCAAGCTTGAACATATTCTGGGTGGTGAGCTCAGCTGCCAGTCATTGGAACTTTGTGATCGCTTATGTGATGCCAGCAAAGACGAAACTGAAACCGGGAGTGGAACTCCAGATGAGCCATGTAGAGCATGTTCGTTCGCACATGTAGGTCAGTTTAGGAGAGTGATCTGTTCAGACTGGTGTCAGATTTGGATTACATTTAAAAGATGACGTGAATAGTTCAATAAGAAAATGAAATTGCTGAGAAAATTGAATTTGGGTCACTAACTTGTTGTGTGAACGTAGCCTTGAAAGCCTCGTAACATACAGCCCATTTAATTTAAACAGGTAAAGGTAAAGTCAGAAAAGCCCATGTACAAATGAATTATGACCGTGTTTGGTACATGAATGCATGGACCTAATAAGTGGACATCGGGGGACAAAAAATGAATACAGGAAAATTGTATGATATGGGCCCTTTAAATGGTATAGTGCATCTCTAGTCCTCCCTTCACATGGAGGCTGTATCAAAACCAGAGTGTATCTGTAATTAGCCTTTCGATGTTATTTTCAAGAGGCTTAACTGCACCATGCTGTATTTTTTTTTTTTTTCTGTAGCTCATTATTACTAATTCAGTTATTTGCAATTGATTTCTGTTTCTGATCCTCAGCGCAACAGTCTGGGCAGTCGCCCATGTCAGTAACGCCAGATGCTTCATCGCCAAGATCGTACGTGTCGCCCCGAGTCAGCACGCCGCAGACCAACGCGGTCACCCAGAAGCCCCTCCACAATGCTGGATCGATGCCCGCTCAAGCTAAAGTAAACAACAGGCACAAACCTGACACAACTCCGTCTTTCTTTTATTTCATTATGATTTAACATGTGTCGTTCTCCATAACATGTCACGTGTCGTTAACTCGGTCTGTGACATGAGACGTTATTTTTAAGTGACCCTGTTCTAGTTTCACAACTCTGGATATCTTGTTGCTATCAGTAGTTTCAAAACATCATCCTGCTGGATGGAGTGTCTGCTGGAGGACAGAAACAAAGGGTCTTTGTGCTTTCAGGTTAGCGAGTCGGTGATGAAATCAGGGTCAGCTCTCCAGCACTCCTCTGGCAACACGGACAAAGTTGGTGAACTTGAGGACCCACGACTTCAAAGGCAAAAGTAACACACTCTCCCTTATGTGTCAGCAACACTCTTTAGATGACTTAAACACAGAATAATGTGTTTTTAACAGTGTTATTAAGCTTTAAACCACATGAAGAGCCTCGACGAGGGTAACCTCCCCCTCCCCCAACCCCCACCTCAGCCTGACCTTTTTTTTTGGGTTGAGTTTGGTTCTGTTAATTTTCCCTGTATGTTTAGTGGACTAAAGAATACTGAGGGGATACTTTCTTTTGTAATGGCTCCATCTTCTGGGTCAATGTGGTATTGCAGTGTTTCTTTACTGTTCAGTGTGATGGAGCACATTTATGCTTCCACAGAATTTTGCATTCACATCACCTCCGTGTCACTTCCCTTACAGTAGTCAAGGACCTCCGTCTTCAGGGCCAAACGGCTGCCTGGTGACCAGCGTTAGCAGCGCCTCTACATGCCCTCCAACCACCTTCACTCCTTCTCTAGCATTGCACTTCAATGAGAGTCTTATCAGACATGTCCAAAGCTGGCCTACAGATCACATAGAGAAGCAGGTGAGGCCCCGGCACCATGAGGCATACTAAAAGCTGTAGCGTTGATTAATCACAGTGGACATCTCGCACATTAAACTTAGACTCTGAACTTAGGCCCAATCCCATTTCACCCCTTGCCCTTAACACTTAGCCCTACCCCTCCGTTTTGCGTGTTCACGTCTAGGGGTAGGGTTGTCCTGATTGGTGTTGAGATGGAGGGGTAGGGCGAGGTGTTAGGGCTACATGGCCCTTCAAACGGAGATTTTTCAGAGGCAGACTCCAAACGGAGTGTTATGAGAACATTCCCAGAATGCCCTGCGATTCATCAGCAAGATGGCTGCACAAGCAACCAAACAGACCCATAAATATGAGTACTGTCTCTGTTAAAAGCCGCTGTACTGTAAGATTACCACTGTAAAGGCGTTTTATGGTCATTTTCTTCATAACATGCGTAAAAATCGCTAGTAATTTGCTGATGTCTTGGCGCTACTTAGCGGAATTTCCCGTTCCACCTTAAATGGTGCAGTGGTTACGTTCTGGTACCTGAGGTTGCTGCACCATTTAAGGTGGAACGGTGAGATTGGATCATGAGGCTGGTGATTAAAAAGCTAAGTTCAGCTTCATATCCGTGAAGGATTCTGGGTGGTGATAATAAATAATGGTCATCCGCCTCTTTGAAGTCATATGATGCCCTAAATGTATTTAAGCAGTGAGGAGCTGAACTCCACCCTCCTCTGCTGTCACTGCAGACCGGCAGGGTCGCCTACAGAGCACCGCTAGCAGCCTGTTAATGAAGTCATGTAGTTTTTTGTTGTACTCGAACATTCTGGGTTTTTCACCGTACTGACCACAAGAAATAGATGATGTATCTGGTTCTGGAAGGGTGGTCCCGTTCCATAGGGGTTCAACCACTACTCCTTTTAACTCAGTTTCAAGGGGGAGGGTTACACTTGAAAACAAGGGGTAGGGGCAAAAATAAGAAATGGGATTGGGCCTAAGTGTGTTAGAGTAAAATTATCATGGTGGATCTTTAAAAAGCATTATGCAAATGAGCACAAGTTTTTAAGCTTTATGATACCGCTTTCACCAATAACGTTAATAACACGAAAAAAAACACATAATAATGCATTATGTCACTTTGTGCCATGAAGCCTTATGCTGTCATGTCATCACAGTTTATGTACAGCTACACAACAAAGGCTTATGATTAGTATTATAAAGCATCATAAAGGCTTTATAGGTCTTTATGAATGCACTTATAATGCATTATATATACCTGATTCAAAGAAAGTGACATTCACTAAGGGTCCAAACAATTCTGTGGTTTAGGACCACCAATCCAAGTCCTCAATCTGACATTTTCAGGACCTTCCCAATAACAAATTTATTAATGCTTTATTAATGGCTTAAAATGATTTCAAATTAGTTTGTTAACGACTCATTTGCCAAATAGTGGACCTACGCAGTTTTGTACTGTTAAAGCTCAGATTTGGATGTTTACTGATCTTTCTTTGTCTTCTCCATAATGCATATTCATATTTATCAAACAGAACGGCCCACTTTTGCCATTTTAATCAATGTGTTATTATTGTTTTATTAATAGTTTGTAAGGTGTTTATGACCTTATGAACTAATAACCATTAATAAACACATTATTCCATTAACGGACCCTTTATGAAGGTAGTCTTATTCTAAAGTGGTGCTTAAAAACAAATATATTGGTGAACGGGGCCCGATGATCTGGATTAAAGAAACCTTGAAGAGCTATCTTTATGAGAGCTTAACTGAAGGTACCGACAATGTAGCAAAAGTTTGGAAGCCGGTTCAAACAGGACTACTATTACTGAGGGAGTTTGGGGTTTGATGAATCATAGAAGACTGAATTATTACTTTGCAGACTCATAAAAACTACAGACATGGCAGATCTCATCAGTAATCACTCCAACTCTGTCTGAAAAGGGGTTTAGAAAATCACAACACATGTAATTTCGCCGTATGACTGTAGCCCTCCGTTAGCCGGCACAGCTTAAAGTGACAGAAAGCGGTAGAGACGTATGAGAGCGAGGAAAGAGAGGAGGATATTGCTCCTTGTCACAATGCTCCCTCCCTGTGGGGCAGCCTTGTAGGACCCTCCATATTGGAGAACACAGCGGAGGAGAGCGATCGGTTGGAGAATTAGCCGTGACAGGCCAATCCTGCCGCAGAGCGGAACAGGAAGTGAGGAGAGCACCACTGTCGTGTCTTTGTGGGGCTGGACCGCGGCCTTGAAGCGCGCTCTCCTATACAGGAATATGCTTCATTATTGCTCTGAGTGCCTCCTTAACTCTGAATGCTGAACAGGTCTGTAGCTCCACTCCAGCATCTATAGCCACTTGACAGTAGCATCCACTTCACAGCGTCTATACAAGTATATCCCGCATGGCCTGTTAGCTTCTCACCGTATCATGAACCCTTGATAAGCCTGCAAAGATTAAAGCCTGTAAGCCAAGTTCTTTACTTTTCAGTGTTAAGAGCGAGCCACACCTCTTGGAAGCTGGTTCACCATGTTCTGCTTCTTCTCACCATCCAAATAACCCCGAAACATATTCAGTGGTGTGAGAACACCAGAAGCTTCTGTGTTTGATGTGTCTGGACTCTCCTTTTCTCAGTGAGGAGCTTCTTGAACAGCTACTCATCCATTCAGACCTCCATAGCTTTGAGGTGTCTTCTCAGAGTGAAAGGATGGACAGAAACACCTGTGGATGTTCTCAGATCTGAAGCAGGAGTGCAGCTTGATGTTCTCCGAAAGCTTTAATGAAAGTACGGTTCGTCTGATGTGACTAAACCGTACCTAATAGCTTGTAACCCCTCCAGCAGCACCAATAACAGCTGTGGCTGGATTGGGCATGGACCGGACAAGTTTCAGAATGTAGGCCGCATCAATGTTCAGACACTCTTACATCAAAGAATTGGTCAGTTGGTCTAGATTTGGTGGATGCCTTCCCTGGCACAATTCCCTGTAGACTGGGATTTTAGCCACTGCTGGTAGACCCGTATGACCGTACGCTGCTTCCATACACCTGCAGATTCAGCTACTTCCTCCACACTATGGTCTTTGGCACGCCCAAATGCAGTCACTCCTTTTAGCCCATCATTAACATCTGCTCTGGAGCCATTTTCCACACATGGAACGAGACATTCCCTGCACTGTACCACCTCTTCCCAATCTATGGATCCCGTCACTCACAC
>CM067474.1:3776540-3788296 GCA_034552555.1 Semaprochilodus insignis | reverse complement strand
GTGAAAGAGGGGTTCAGGAAGCATGAGATCATTTTCACACATGGATTGGCCACCACAGAGTCCAGACCTGAAGCCCACTGAGAATCTTTGGGATGTGCTGGAGAAGACTTTGCGCAGCGGTCCAAATCTCCCATCATCAATACGAGATCTTCATTACCCTCTTCTTCAATGGTCAGGACCCCCACAGGACCACCACAGAGTAGGTATTATGTGGGTGGTGGATCATTCTCAGCACTGCAGTGGCACTGACGTGGTGGTGGTGTGTTAGTGTGTGTTGTGCTGGTGTGAGTGGATCATACACAGCAGTGCTGCTGGACACTTCAGTGTCATTGCTGGACTGAAAATCGTCCACCATCCAAAGCTATCTAGCCAGCAGCGTCCTGTGGGCTCACGACACACACTAACACCAACACCACCACCACCACGACCACGTCAGTGTCACTGCAGCAGTGCTGAGAATGATCCACCACCCACATGTGTCTATAGCCTGTACTGTTCGTCGTGGACCACATTAAGAAGCTGCTGTTTTTATCAATGGGGTGTGGGCGGCGCCTTGCTCTGGCGTCGAATGCAAATGAAGACGGAATGAGCCAGTGAGCGCGTTTGGGGGCGGGGCCTGTGTGGGCNGGCTGTTTAATGCTGGGAGCCTTCAGAAGAGCAGGAGCGGGCGGAGTGTCGGGAGCAGCTTCTCCTCGGTTCTGTGGTGGTTCTCGAGATCAACGTCACCGTGAGGAGTTAACGAGGAGTTAACACCGCTGGATTTACACGTTACGTCAGCGCTGTAGGACGAATGCGTCATATCTTGTGCTGTGCGTTTGGGGAGCAGATCGCAGCCCGGACGCTCCTCAGGATGTGACTAGCTGTGGAGGTGCTGGCGGATGTGCCGAGCAGAAAGCTCCCGGCTTTGGCGGAACGCTGCGTGTTCAGGAGAAGCGGGAAGAGGGAAGTGGAAGCTGGGAAAAACACAGGGAAGCAAATGGAGCGGCATTCCAGCCTCGTTCAGATCTGGCTGCAGCTGGAGCTCTGTGCGATGGCGGTGCTCCTAACCAGAGGTGAGTGAGGCAGGCAGCGGATCCTCGGGGTTAGGAAGCTGCGAACAGGAATACTGACAGGATTTCCAATAGAATTCCCGACTGGAGGAACAACTGTAGCATACCACCACTGAGATTTCAGGTTCTGCTGTGCTGCATGTGGACAGACCCTGATATACTGTATGAGCACACTCTTAAAAACACAAGAACATGGTTCTTCAAGGTTCTTCAGTATAGTAGAACCATATCCGCATGCATAAATGGTTCTTCAGATTGATGCCATGTACTATGTTATACAGCACCAAAAAGGGTTCTACTGTTGTTACGAGGTTGTAACAATAGAACAGCCCTTTATTGGTGCTATGTAGATAGAACCCTTTTCAAAAAGGTTCTATATAGAGCCCATCAAGGACCCGTTCACGAGGCAAAGAACCCTTTAATCATGACATGGATTGTTCATGGTTCTAGGCTGTTCTTCGCTGCTATATAGAGCCCTCTTCAAAATGGTTCTATAAAGAACTATATACAGCACAGTAACTACTGATCTGAAGAACCATTTCATTGTGCAAAGAGTTCTGTGATTGTTGGTGGTTCTATATAGAACAATGTTCTTTACTCAGGATCAGGAACCCTTGAGGAACTGTCTCTAAGTTTGTGTTAAGCTTGTAACGATACGAGAACCATTCATTGGTGCTATAAAGAACCCTTTTCATAAAGGTTCCACAAAGAACCGTATACAGTACAGATACTACTGTTCTGAAGAAGTCTTTAATTGTGAAGAGGGTTCTTTAAATGTTAGTGGTTCTATATAGAACCATTTATTTACTCAGCATCAGGAACCCTTGAGAAGTGTGAAGCTTGTGACAATACAAGAACCCTTTATTGGTGCTTTATAGGGCCTTTTTAAAATGGTTCTATAAAGAACCATATACAGCCCAGTAACTATTGATCTGAAGTACCCAAAGGGTACTCTTTGATTGTTAGTGGTTCTATATAGAACCATCTTCTTTACTCAGGATCAGGAACCCTTGAAGAACTGTGGTTAGGTTTATGTGTGAGGCTCGTAACGATACAAGAACTATTTATTGGTGCTATAAAGAACCATATACAGCACAGTTACTATGGATCTCAAGAGCCCTTTTATAAAGCAGTGAACCCTTTAATCATGCAGAGGGTTCTTGGTTTGTTGGTGGTTCTATACAGGGATCTTTGATTGTTGGTTATATATCTATAGAACCGTTTCCTTCACTCCTGAACCCTTGTGAGGAACTGTCTTTAAGTTTAAGTGTGAAGCTTCAAACGATAGACGAACCCTTTACTGGTGCTATATGGAGGCCTTTTCGAAAAGGTTCCTTAAAGAACTTTCTAGAACACAGTTACTATCGATCTGAAGAATGCTTCAGAGCAGCCCAAGTTCTTTGATCGTTCATGGTTCTGCACAGAACTGTTTTCTTCACTAAGGAACCCTTGAATACCTGTCTTTTTCGAGTGTGAAGTTTGCAACAATAGAAGGACTGTTTTCGGTGCTATATAGAACCATATCACCATGCAAAGAACCACTTAAGCCTGCAGCTGGTTTATGTAGAACTCATGGTTTTGAATAGACTCATTACCTTTACTAAGGAACCCTTGAAGAACCAACATGTTTTTCAGATAGTAAGTTAGAACTCCTTAGAAGTCCATAGAAGTCCCAACAGGTTTTCTAAATAACTGTGTGTGTATGTGTATATATATATATATATATATATATATATATATATATATATATATATATATATAAATACACATATATAAATACACATATATAAGGTAGTTCATATCAATAGGAACTGTGCTGTATATGGTTCTGCATATATTATACCCTTGAGGAACTGTCTTTAAGTGTCAAGCTCCTAACAAACCTGTATATGGTTCTGCATATATACATATATATGCAGAACCATATACAGCAGTTGCTATTTATTCTTTGATTGGGTTCTTTGATTGTTTATCTCTTAAGTGTGAAGCTTGTGATGATAAAAGAACCCTTTTTTGGTTTTATATATATACATATACACGTGTGTGTGCATGTGCATATTTATATTATATATTATATGTATGTATGTATGTATATATTATATATGTTATATTTAATGTGTTTGTGTGTGTCTATATATATATATACACACATATATACATACATATATATATATATATACATACATATATATATATATACACACACACACACATACATGCATATATATATATATATATATATATATACTATATTTTAAGTTCATAGGCTGGATCTAGATCTACCCTGTTTTACTGTAGCTGCTAGCACTTTAGTGAATGGTTCTCTGACTTTAGGCTTGAGTTACATGGTTTAGCGTCATATTTGGCTCAATGATATGAACATATGAGTCCATAAGGAATTATAATTCAGGTGAATAGCCTACGAATATTCCTGCATTAGTGTTGGCACTGTATGTAAGCTGCATCATGGTGTAGGTATATAACCGCTATAGGTTCAGTACACAGGCGGGACCCTTCATCACACAACTCCAACTCTTTTATTTCCCTTCGCAGGAGAAATTAGGTGCTACTGTGATGCCCCCCACTGCGTGGCTACTGGCTACATGTGTAAGTCAGAGCTGAACGCCTGCTTCACACGCAGTCTGGACCCCCAGAGCACCAAATCCCCCCTCTCTCACGGCTGTTACGACCCTCTGCTGAATTCGGGGAGTGCGTGCCGCTCCGAGTCGACCTACGACGGCCCTGCCATCCTGGAGTGCTGTCATGAAGACATGTGCAATTACAGAGGCCTGCAGGAGCTCACCTACAGCCGAGGAGAAGGCCTGGGTACGAGCGCCAAACTGAAAGAGTCACACAGGCCGGGGTTATCAGGCCGAGAGATGGGGGTCTGTCAGGCAAAGCTGCGTTACTGGGGGCAATATAGAGCTTAAAGGGGAACTCCAGCCAGTATCCTGCATCACTCAGAGTGGTGGTGATAGGAACCAGGAGTCATGATGTCACCAACACAAATATAGCCGTTGTATGTGCCAGCCAAAGCCGCTGCGTGAGGAGTTTTTATATCACAGCTGTCCGAACAATGAACCTCGTATCTCCCAAATAATAACTTTACAGCAGAAGGATAAATCAGACTCCACTTTTAATGGAAGTCAATGGAACCAGACATCCATTTGGGCCCATTTTGGCCAATTTATGTCGGTCCCCCATCATGAAATTTACACACCCCATACAGGGCAACAGGTACTTTCAAATTATGTCAAAACTTAAACAATTTTACAAACGTATTTTAAAGGATTTCATTTGACAGAAGCTGCAAAAAATTGCTGATGAATTTTTAATAAACAGCACTGACAGATTATTCAGTATAATACTATATAAAATTATAATCCAGAATGCCTCATATTCTAAAAGCAGTGAGCAAATAGCTATTCATAGTAACTTTGTGACAATAAATGAATATAAATGATGAATTTAAATGTAAACTGTATACATTCAAATTCCAAAAATATATTATAAATTTCTACATTTTAATTTGAATTCTATTTTTTTTACCCCCCAAAAATGGAGATTAGAGGTTTTGTTCCGACAGCAGTGATGTGTAATGTTGATGATAATAAAACTAGGGTGTACAAATATCGGAAACATAGAATATTGCGCGATTATGATTTGTGATACTATGTCGATTCCCGATATTACAGTATTAACGTGTGTCAAAAACCAAAAACCATTTAGCTTGTTATTGGGTTTAGTGATGTTATGTTTTGTGATGCTCTGTCGATTCTCACAGCATCATATTTTTGTTCATAGTTAAATGTAAAAATTGCTCACACAGGGTTGTGTTTAAACCTCCGACCGCTAGATAGCAGTGCTGCAGTCTAACTTCAGCTAGACTCGTCCGCTCCAGCGTAAACAAGTAGCATAAGGGTGCAGGGCTAACATTAGCATTAGCTAACCTATGCATATTTTTCTACTATGCCAGTTTTCTTAAAATGAGTTTTAAAAAACTGCAGTTATATCGCTGTGCTTATCGTATCGCAGCATATGGAATCGTAACTCCTCTATCATGATGTGTGTCATATCGCCAAGTTCTAGGTTAAACGCTTCAGACGTCTGGTTACTATCATCACCACTGTGAACGATTCTGACCAAGCCACTGTGAATGACTTTGCTGAAATGCTGAAATCTGTGGAATTCCTCTTTAAGGGATGCGGAGTTGTAGCATGACGTAGAATTTTCAAAGCTAGGAATCGTCATTATCATCATGTAGGACTGGAAACAAATGTATGGCAACCCTGCTACGTTATTAACTATGATATTTTCATATTTTCCTTCCTACTTTGTTTGAATCATTAAAGTAGCTTTAAGAACGTTAAGCACATCCGATTATACTTTTTTCCGTATTTTGCTATGTTGGGAAAGTACTGAAACTTTTTCAGGCACAGCCAATATTTCAGTTGAATAGTATATTATTACATGTGTATTGTTATTACGATCCGTAATAATGTCATAGTTCTGATGATATGAATCAAAAGTTTGGAGTCAGTTTTTTAGCCATAGGAAAGCAATATTGTTGCAGATACATGTATACAATAATACAATCCTGATATTTAAAAGGTTGTTTGAGCTGCAAAAATCCCAAAATTTTTAATGAATAGCACCGATAGATTATTCAGCATAATACAAGGAAATTATTATTTACAATGCGTCATATTCCAAAAGCAGGGACCAAATAGCTAATTCTGTTTTTATAAAAAAATAAAACTTTATTATTTAATATCATTTGCAGTTATTTTACCATGTCATACATTCTCATCCCAAAATACTTCAAACCTTCAGTTTACACGTTAAGAGTCTAGTTTATAGCATTTCCAGCTACATTGGGGAAGTTATTACTGTATAATAACTATTAATAACACATGTGATTCCAGACTTGTGCATTAATGTCCAGCTTAAACGGTGACTGCTGCTTGCCTTAACCATTTCCATTACTCTTATTCTCTCAGGATTACATATCTTTCCATATATTACATATCACGGCACAGGTTTTGAGATAAATAGCTGAATAATAAGCCCAGAATTCAAAGGGGTGTCTGGGCAATATTGGAAATTAGCTTAAAAAAAGCCAATATATCTATTATTTCTCATTCTGAGACGGTTGTTGCTCTATTATAAGATGATCTAACTTACACCCGAACACTTTTACTTATTTTATGTGATTAGTAACTAAAAATTATCCCACTATATTAGCAAAATTACAACAAGCAAAATAAAGCATTTTCGATTATACTGAAATAATTGTACTTAAACTTAAAAGTAGAAATGTCTAGAAATAAGTAATATAATCATATAATAAGGCAATAACAATCTCAAAATGAGAAAAAATAGTTATATTAACTTTTTAAACTTTTAATGTAATATAATTTTTAATTTAAGATCATTTCACTTACCAAAATATCATTTGTTTGCGGTGTAGTTCAGCGAGTCAATCAGCCAAGACATGTTTGTCTGAGGTGGTCTTCCTCTTTAGTCTTACACTGGAGCTACGAGGCTAATGTAGCTAACAAGGAATGGGTTAACATCATGCTACGTGCCTAAATCATCAGCCCGTGGCCTCAAATTGACATAATCTCAAATAAAAATAGTTTATGGCCTAAATTGAATATGGTGAGGCATAAGCTCACATCTGCACAGCACACTGTGAACATCAGTAGGTTGCATTTGGGCCTATGCTAGGAACATCCTTTCACCTCCTTCTTCTCGTTCCTCCACAGACCGCAGGGGTCGTCCCCAGGCCGAAAGCGGCCGTCACCTGGTGGCTCGGGTCCAGGAGATTCCCTCAGCCAAGGAGGTGTGGTTCCGTGCGGCCGTCATCGCCGTGCCCATCGCGGGCGGTCTCATTCTGGTCCTCCTGGTCATGCTGGCCGTGCGGATGCTGCGGAGCGAGAGCAGGCGGCTGAGGCAGCAGCGCAGCGAGATGCTGTCCCGCCTGCAGTACAGCCTGCACGGGCAGCAGCTTGCCAAAGGCCGCGGTGGCGGCGGTGCCAAGCTGGACCTGGAGTGCATGGTGCCGCTGGGAGGCCACGAGAACTGCTGCCTGACCTGCGACAAGATCAGACAGTCCGACCTGAGCAGTCAGAGACTTCTGTCGCTCGTCCACTGGGGGAGGTACAGCGGCAGAGGCAAGCTGGAGTTTGTCTGAGGGGTTTTATTTTCCTTTCCCGCCTGGGACTCATTTAGCTACGGCTGGTTTTGTAACTAAATCTATTATTTTGCCTTCTAAAGGACAGACTTGAAAGCCTGACCCATCTGGTTGCTGCTGTAGAAGCACTTTACTTGAATTAGAAGCTGACAGAGGAGGACGCTCATCCCGGGACTCTCTACTAACCGAAGGATTCCAAAAACACGAAACGTTTGGTACCAATTTGCACTTTTGTATAAAGAGACTGGTTGAATTGCTTTAGTTGTTTTGGCTAGACAAGCACATTTCTACCAACTGAACAAGAGGGACACGGATCTGGGAAGACAAGCGGACTTAAGCGTTCCTAGTTTTTCATCCGTTGTTAGATTGATCGGATCCGATCTTCTCCTCCCTGTAAAGATTTCTTTGTGTAAATATTACATGTCTGATAAGGAATCGGTCCAGTGTTGTCTGTTTTATTATCGGCCCGAGCCACTTGTTACTAAATATGTGGGCGGTACTGTGAAAGCTGATGTGACAGTTCAGCCCCCACCCCAAAAAATCATGTTCACAGTGGCGGTGAAGGTAACCAGACAGTTGAATGGCTCCAAAAGCTCCCACACAGAAAGCTACTGAGGCTATTATATGGTTATGAATACACTACCTGAGACGTTGGGTACGTTTACATGCACCTAATAATGTGATCATAATCCGATTTCTGCAGCTTTCTGATTATTTATGTGGACGTGTTAACCGCATACTCTGATTTCTTAGATGGCCCTATTCTGGGCCCTTATTTCTTTTGGTCGGTTCATTATGAAATTTACACACTTGCTGTAAAGGGCAACAGGTGCTTTCCAGTTATGCCAAAATCTGGGGGAAAAAAACAGACAAAAATGGAGATACAAGGTGCTATATAAGGGTGATATGGATGGGTGATGATGGTCAAAAAAAAAAAACTGGGGGTGTAAGAAAATATCGATCCCAATATTATATCTATATCAGTTCTCAAAATTACAGTATCGATTTTAATAGCTTGCATGTGAAGATTGGTGGCAGACAGTGGTTCATTCTGGGTTGTATTTCCACCATTACTCTTCCACTCCAAAGGAAACAAGGGTGCACCGCTAATGTTAGCATTAGCAAACCTATGCATGCACTGGTGTGTATCTTATACTATGAGTTTTCCTCAAATTAGATTTTTAAAAAATTGCAGTATATCCCCTTCTTTACAGTATCACAATATACACTCATCCTCAAACAATCAGCTGCACAAACAGCTGCACCCAGAAGGAATCAACCGACAGGAATGAAACTTGGTGGGTATGTTGACATCATGAGACATGCTAGTGATTCAAGTTTTGTAAAGTAAGCAAGGACGGGCCTTATCTCTGTACCTCACTGAGCCAACAGCAATAACTGCGGAAATTCAGCGAGCAGTGCTGCCTCCATGAGTCATCCTGTTAGTGCCGCACCATTGGCAAACGGCTGCACCACGCAAGACTACATGCACACAAACCGTTACGACGACTGTCCTTAACACCACGTCACCGTCACCAAAGACTGCAATGGTGTCGTGCCAGACTGTCATGGAGTGACTCAGAATGGCAGCGGGTCATCTTCAGTGACGAGTCCTGCTTTAGTCTTGGTGGAGACGCCTAACGAATCCGTGTGTGGAGGCACCGTGGTCAGCACCAAGATGAATGGTTTGTTGTCACGCGTCACACGTCCAGAAGGCCTGGTGTCACTCCACCTCCACCCCTACCGCAACATCTGCAGGAACTGTGTGAGAATATTCAAGCTGCATGGGATGGATTATCACAGGACACCATTAGGAACCTCTACAGCTCCATGCCGAGACGTCTGGCATGTTGGGTTAGCTTCTATAAGTGTAGCTCAATAAATATTGATCATATCAGTCTAAATTGATCATCATTTATTGATCCTGGTAACCTTTATCTTCCTTCCCAACAGCACTGCAATCCCACACCTCCTTCTGGGTGCAGCTGTTCTTTTGACGATGAGTGTATTTACCGGGTTCTTACCAATACACAGCCCTACTATTACCTAATTAAGGTCTACTTGTTAGCCATGTTAGCATCGCAGCTCCAGTGGGAAACGAAAGAAGCAAATTCAGTCACTCTACATGTCTTAGATGACCATTTGGGGTAACGGGGAGACCTCATTTTTGCTAAGCTGTCTCCAGAACGTTGAGCAGCTTGTCCAGACTGTGAGGTAGCCAATGTTGGTATGTCAACACGCACAAACACACATGGCCTCACGCGGCTAGGCTGAAGGATTGGAGTCATTAGCAGCAGTGTGGGGGCTGCTGTGCGCGAGCTGTCAGGTCTTGTACGGAGGCCCTCGGCTGCTGGAACTGACGCAGCCTGGAAACTCTCCTCTTAGCCACAGACAGTCAGCTTCAAACAGCTAGCACTCTCTTTGTCCCTCCCCCCATCCCACTTTGATTAGACTGAGTGTCTAACGCTAATACTGATAATTGGTTTAGTGCAAACATTCAATACAGCAGCAACAATTTCAGTGATTACATTTAAGTATATCTTTGGACTGTCCTCGCTCCGTCTGGGTGGGTTGCTTGGCCCTCATACCTGCCAACACAGGCGTCTGAGAACTGAGCTAATGCAAGAGAATTAGCATTTAGTGTTCTCCTCCAAGCGTGTTGAGCCGTGCAGTGATGTTACATTGGCATCAGTTTGAAAAGATACGTTGGTGCCAGCCTAGGTAGCATTGTGTTATAGGGGGAGACCCTCCCAGACAACAATCATGTATCGCTGGCTTGGTAAGGCTGGAACTCCACTGACTCTATGCCATGGCTGGTCCACCCTAAGCTAAGACAACTGCAACTAACGATCAAGAAGGAAAACGGGCCCAGTATAGAACAGAGCACTTCACCCGAACCACTCCGAATGACATTGTCACAGACATTCTAGTGTGTCTTTTTGAGAGTGCATCTATACAGCTCTGGAAAAATTTAAGAGTCAGCTTCTCTAGTTGTACAGTTTCTGGGTTTGTGTTTGACCCAAATGAGCAGTTCTGTTTGATTCTATACACTACTGGAAACACGTCTCCCAAATTCCAGATCAGATATTGTATTTAGATCTGTTTATTTAGAAAATCACTAATGACCCTCCAGAAGCCTGGTTTTAGAACCATGCTCACTGTGCATTTCACCCCAGCCACCGCTCGCCAGTCTTTCTGTAGGTCACTTGGTCATCTTACAGTGGTTAAGGGACATTGGAATGAGGTGGCGCTCATCACGGTCAGTAGAGAGTGGTTTTGGCCCTCTTCCAGCCTGTAGCTGTGTTGTCCTGTGTGTTTGCTGCTTGACCTTGTTCTTATGAACCAGACGCTCACTGCATCTGCCAGTAAAGCTAGAACCCAACCTTCGGTTCCTCACTAAGAACCTGCTGTACATGTGGAGATGCTGATTTAAGAAGGAACTGGAGTGCTCTCTTATTTATTTCCAGAGCTGTATATCCAGCCCCTAACAAAGCAAACGTCTGAGTATTGTCCTTTGCTCTGTGTAGATTTACCCCTGTGCTGTAGTGTAGGGACCCAGGCCCTGGTCTCCAGCTTGTTGCTGTAGCAGTTTATGGTTGCAGCAGGCTCCGCTGTAAGAGAGAGAGGAAAAGGGGGCAGCGGGCATTTTCTTCTGACAGTAATAACAGGGCCGTCCTTCTGGAGGCCTACATGTATTTTAGGCTTTGGTTTTGGAGGCTTTAACCCTTAGCGATGCCGCAGTTATCATCAGCGATATCAAAAACATGTTGTAATGTGAAACGGGCTGGACGGGCTATGGCGCTTCAGTGGAAGATGTGCTAGAGCTCGGGCTTTAATTGGCCTTGCAGTGAAACCATTCGCAGGAATCTTAAACATGTCCTTTGAAAGAGCGGTCCGACTGGATATGCTAACTTGGCTAACTGCGAGTGGAAGCATGTAGCCAGCTGCTAACATTGTGTTGCTTGCATACAGCTAAATGGTTGCAATCAGAGGTGAACTGTCAGGGCCTTCTAGGCCTACTTAGAAGGTTTAATGATTTCTGGGAATGAAATTCCAAGAACTTTTACATCTATAGAATCATGCTTGTAAGCTCACTGCAAGAAAAGTGAGTCCCCTTGTGTGTTTAAGGTGGTAGTAACTTCAGGCTCCCGCAGATGCCGCTGCACAAGGATGATGTGTCTATAAATACCTGCGTGGTGTGAGTGACGGGATCCATAAATTGGGAAGAGGTGCTACAGTGCAGGGAATGTCTCGTTCCATGTGTGGAAAATGGCTCCAGAGCAGATGTTAATGATTGGCTAAAAGGAGTGACTGCATTTGGGCGTGCCAAAGACCATAGTGTGAAGGAAGTAGCTGAATCTGCAGGTGTATGGAAGCGTACGGTCATACGGGTCTACCAGCAGTAGCTAAAATCCCAGTCTACTGGAAACTCTCCTCGGAATTGTGCCTGGGAAGGCATCCACCAAATCTGGCCCAACTGTGCTATTCATTGATGCAAGAGTGTCTGAACA
>CM067474.1:3760418-3776040 GCA_034552555.1 Semaprochilodus insignis | reverse complement strand
AGGGCCACACGGCAATTTAGCCATTTATTTAGCATCCAAACCCTCCAAGTGACTAAAAGTCACGGGTCAGGACTTTAATTATGAAGTGGTGTTACCTCAGGCGTCAGCTTGGGAATGCCCACACCTTCATAAGCTGTAAGGCGTTATCTTATGAGTGAGTCTGAACACTAGCCAGCGTGCTCATGGCAAGTTCAAACGAGGCATGATGGTGGGTGCCAGACAAACGGGACATTCCATGTCCAAAGTTTCACGGCCGTTTAACGTCCCATAAGTATGAACAAGGCCTCATAGTGGAATGTCTCGACTGGGCTCATGTCCGGTAAACGTGCAGGCCACATCATTCATCGGAACTCTCCAGAATGCTCCCTGAACCAATTCTGGACAACTTGGGCCCAATGGCGCGGTGCATTATCCTGCTGGAATATCCCATCATAGTGGGGACATAGTGGGTGCATGAAGTCCATGAAGGGCTGCAAATGGTCACCAAGCAGCAAAACAGAACTGAATATGCCGTTTTTGTTAGAGTTGGGGTTTCTGTTTTATCTCCCAAAAGACATAAACGGGAAGACACCGGGAGGGCTAGTCCCGCCCATGTCTCCAAAAAAATTCAGCACACTGTATCTAAATGGTTCAACCGTGGGGCATTCCCATATGAGATGCAAAAAGGTTCCCATTTCTTTTTTACACTTCCAACATGAACTACTATTTGTTAGTCCTATTTTGAAAAGCCCACAAGGTGTCCAATAATTAATAAATTTCCCTCTAGCTTCTCTGACATATTTGCCATTTTGTGCTATGATCTGACTCCAGGTATCCTTATTCATTTCACAATTAAGGTCTCTCTGCCAAATTATTCTTAAATGATCACGTGCTACTAATTAAATAAATTGAGTTTGTAATAAAACGTTGATCCCTTATGGTTAAAAATCTTATCTAGACAGTCAACAATTGGTTCAGCTAGTCTCTCTGACTGAAACTTTTTAATTATGCAATGTCTAATTTGTAAATATTTCCAGAAATCTCCTTTTTCTTGCAACTTGTACTGTTGGACAAGTTCAGTAAATGACACGAATGTCCCTTCTTTATTTAAGTCCCTAACTCTAACGTCAGCTAGCGAGGACAGGTCACACAGACAAGCGATATATTTTTTTTCCCCCAAGATTATATACATCTGAAGGTCTGTTTTGATGTAAGGCTGCTTCAGCATACCGATGATGCGGACTCGCTGCATTGTGTAACTGCATCTGTTTTAAGTTGATGGAAACAGGCCAGTGGGCAACAGGAACGAATGCGTGCTCATAAAAAGTGTTAGGCTGGACAATTAAATCAGGAAATTAGATAAACCAGCGATTGGTTTTTAATTGGTCGGCGTTCCTCTTCGTCCACCATCTTTGTTGTCCTGGAGAAGCCGTTTCGTGGTGGACGGTCAGTCACGATACCAGGTGCCATCAGCCAATAGCATTCGCTGACAGAACTGGCCCATGTGCCCGCCCCCAAACTGTCAAAACCACCCCCTTCAAGACTTGAGTGCAAAAACTCTCGAGCCCAGGTCATCATGCAAATCTTCTTTTCATGCTCACGGGTTTCACATTTGCGCTCACGAGTGGGATGTTTACACACACGAAATGTTAAAACTTTCAGGTCTACGTTTTACACCCTGCGTTTTTGCATCCCCAAGTTTTGACAGTGATCTGATGCCATAGTAGGTTTCTCTAGAGCTCAACATTTCACACCAAACCCACTCTGAATAACTCTGTTTACATCTCAACCAATTAATTATGTATTAACTAATTAGCAGAGTTCTCTACCTAAGTCCAACACAGGCCTAACATTGCCTCAAGCAAATGTCTCCTCTTAAGTGGATGGAGGTAAACGTACGGCACAGGAAGCGTCCTTCAAGTCCTCAAAGAGCTGCCTGTGTGTTAGCCTAGCCTCATTTATTGCTGCAGCACGTTCTAAACCCTGGGAATTATGGTCCTACAACACTTTTAGACCCCGCAGTCCGGACCCTTTAAGTCCAATATATCCACTAGCTGATAAAACGTGCCAGCGTTACAGTCGGACGGCATTAGCGGAGATGAAAGACGCCTCGCCAAATCGCCGTGCGAGTAAATTATGCGAATACGGCTGTTTGTTTATGCTTTTGGTGAATTAAGCGATAATTTTCCTGCCAACTTTGTTCAATGAAGGCATCGCAAAACGGGCTAAATGCAGCCCCCCCGCAAGCAGAAAGTCAAAACAACACCGCACGCGCGCAGACAGGTGGCGAGGCGGATTAGCATTAATTGCAGCGAAGGAAAGTGAGCACAAAGGAACCGGCATTTTGTTCTGCAAGGTGAAAACTGACACTTCGTCTGTCGGGTTTGACACAAAAACATGAGTTCCACAGGTACACACACACACACACACACACACACACACACATATACAGGTAAGGCTTCTCAAATAAACCCAAATAATGGGGCTTGAGGGACCTTGTTATCCAGCTCTCTTCACAGCCGTGATATTGAAAACAGCCCCAGCCAGCTGTGTGGACTCTCCTGGCGTGGAATACGACACCTGTCCAGCAGACCTTGACACATTATCCATCTCGACTCTTCATGTGTTTGTGATGACACCATCACTGTGCACGGTTTCTGAGCGAGGCCTTTTACCGTACTCGCACTTGGAGTGCCCTTGCTCAAGTGTGTAAGTCTTCTATCCCGGTTCTTTCATTTTACCTAACAGGCGTGATCACAAGCGGCCCCTATGAGCATCTTCGGGTTTTTTTGTGTTAATATTATAAGATCAATCCTCCGTTTGTCCAAACTGGGCTTCTCAAACTTCTCACCACACAAAATGGTTATTCGGCATCGGCGTTCCAGCAGTGTTCTACCTTAAACGGTGATGCTGTTACATTGTGGCACCTGGGGCATTATAATAACAACTGCTGCACCATTTAAGGTGGAATGAGAAAATTTATGAAATTTGAAACTGAACGCCAACCACCAGAATGTAAATGCAGCACCATTTAAGGTGGAACATGAAATTCAAGCAAGAAGTTAGTCAGTATGAAGGAGTAATCATTCTACCTGGAGGTGCTGCCATTATATGCTACAGTAGGACATTTCAACAAGGACCCTCCTTCTTTCTGTGTCTTCTAGTCAGTGCTAGAGGGCCACCTAATTCAAGCTGCTGATGGAAGAAGGTCGAAGAAAGTCTCTCTCTACAGTCAGTGTGTGGTTTGTCCATACTGGGCTACTGTAGAAACATGGCGGTGGTGGTCTTTGTTGGAAGATGAAGCCGAACCTATGTAGATATGAAAGTTCATGCCAAGCTAATGAAGACACCATGATTTGTAGTTACAGGTAATTACACAAAGGAAAACATAGTTTGCATATGATATTCCAATAATGCTAATGTATCCCCGCTAAATCTTACACCGATCAGCCTTAACATTATCACCACCTCCATGTATCTATACTCAGTGTCCATCTTATCAGCTCCACTGACCATATAGGACACTCTGTAGTTCTACAGTTCCAGACTGTAGTCCATCTGTTTCTCTGTATACTGTATTACCCTGTTCTTCAATGGTCAGGACCCCCACAGGACCACCACAGAGCAGGTATAATGTGGGTGGTGGATCATTCTCAGCACTGCAGGGACACTGATGTGGTGGTGGTGTGTTAGTGTGTGTTGTGCTGGTGTGAGTGGATCAGACACAGCAGTGCCGCTGGACACCTCAGTGTCACTGCCGGACTGAGAATCATCCACCAACCAAAACTATCCAGCCAGCAGCGTCCTGTGGGCAGCGTCCTGTGGGCAGCGTCCTGTGGGCACTGATGAAGGACTAGAGGATGACCAACACGGCACTGAGCAGCAGCAGATGAGCTATCGTCTCTGACGGTACATCTACAAGGTGGACCAGCAAGGTAGGAGTGTCTAATAGAGTGGACAGTGAGTGGACACAGTGTCTAAACACTCCAGCAGCACTGCTGTGTCTGATCCACTCACACCAGCACCACACACACTAACACACCACCACCACGCCAGTGTCACTGCAGTGCTGAGAATGATCCACCACCCACATAGTACCTGCTCTGGAACTGTACAAATACAGAGTGCTCCTATATGGTCAGTGGAGCTGATATGCCTGTTATGTTATGGCTGATCGGTGTATTATGTGTGACTGGCTTAAAACCATATGCAAATAGATGTTGCCAGGAGCCAATGGGAAGTAACCATCTGTCAATACTGGCTTTAACTTAAGGAAGTAAGTTGAAGTCAAAGACCGAGACAAGTGACAATAACTCATGTTGCTAAGTCATCTGTACTTTAAACCTGCATTGCTAGGTGCTCACAGTGCTAAGTCCATTTACATTTATATAAGTTGAGATGAACGATGAAGGGAAGTTATCATGACTTACTGCTTAAATAATGTTTTATAGTGTACACTTTAAGGACCTTAGGGCTCAAGGCAAGAATTGGGACTAGGCCTCAGAGCAAAATCCAACCTTGTTGACTGTACTGTGATACGCTGCACCAGTCAAAAGTTTAGGTACAGCTCCTCATAGCAGGTTCTCCTTCTGTTTATCTTAAAGCTTTACTGTAGAATAAAAGTGAAGACACCAAACTATAAAATAGCACTCATGGAATTATACAGTCCACCTTAAAACCCTTCAAAATAGATCTTTACAGGAGGATGAACCAGCTTTCTTAACCTGCAGTGGAGGCTGATAGAACAAGATTTATTTCTAAGCAGGTTTGGAGCAATTCTATTGGTCAGTCCCTCATGAATATTCACTAAACTGAAAGGAGAACTAGAGCTTTTACACCGTGCAGAAAACAAGATCAAAGTTTTACACCACTAAATATATATTAGAGGTGGAGATATGGAGAAATATCATACTGTGGTACATCAAGAGGATATGTGGTATATCAGGATATGTGCTGGTTCAGACTCTCATCAGTTGGAGCTGTTAAGTGTGAGACTGTAGAGTCTTTAAGATCACCAACACCATCCATTTAGAGGGGTGTCTCTAAACTTTTGACTGGTAGTGCATTTTACAGGGACCTGTGTTCTAGATCATGTTCTGTATGTATCAGAGATAACAGCAGCGCTGCGAAATCCCGTTACTGAGGGAGAAGAGTCGTTTAAAAGGCAGATTTGGTTCAATTATTGAAGAGCACTAGTCGCATGGGCTATTCACAGGAGGAGCGCTTCCCATGATGCTCACTATTGTCTGCGGCCCCGTTTATGGGCCTGCTGCTCGGTGTGATTAACGACGGAGGAGGTGCAGTATGGGGCAGAGCCTGCGGAACTTTCGGTCACAAAAGAAACGCACACAGATGACGGTGAAAGTGACCTTCACAGGGACAGATCTATGAATAGAAATACAGCAGAAATGGTGTCTGTAAATTGGCCATTACTTATAATGTATATGGTGTGCATACATATATATATATATATATATATAATTGATGTCTGCCATGTAAAAATAAAAGTCATTACCACTGACCTACATGCCTCTCTGAATGACACATTTACTGCTTATATGACAGTGTTAGCGTGACTGTGGTGTGTTGGCAGGTATAGTGCACTAAAGAAGACTTGAGACCAATTACCAGTGTTATTACAGTGTTATTACAGTGTTATTACAGTGTTATTACAGTGTTATTACAGGTTTGTTTTTTATTTTATTATTATTATTATTACAACTTTCATTATTATTATAAATTATCAACTGCTGCACAATGTAAGGTGGAACACAACACGCACATCAGTTGCATGGAGTTGTAGAGGTTCCTGCGATATTCCATTCCATAAAATAATAATAATTATAATAAGAATAATAAAAACACCTAAAAGCACTGACAAATAACTAATCACCATTATAATGATAACAAAAATAATAACAATAATAATAAAAATATTTCTTATTCTCTGGTATCTTGTATGAATTTTCCTGTTCCACCTTAAATTGTGCAGCATTTATATTCTGGCACTAACTCAGCTTCCAATTGGCCAGCTTCTTGTTCATATTTTCCCATTCCACCTTAAATGGTGCAGGATTTACATTTGGCGCCAACATTCAGTTTCCTACTGGCCAGTTTCTGGTTTGAATTTTCCCGTTCCACCTTAAATGGTGCAGCATTTACATTCTGGCGCCTGAGGTGTTATGATAATAACAGGTGCACCATTTAAGGTGGAACGCAACTTGTCAAGTGCATGGAGTACTAAAGGTTCCTAATAGTGTCCTGCGATAATCCATCCCATGCAATAATAATAAAATAATAATAATAATAATAAAAATATTTCGTAAAGCAGTGACAAATAACTAATCACCATTATAATGATGATAAAAAAAAATAAATAAATAAAAAAAAAAAAAAATAATTCTTATTCTCCAGTATCTTTTCTCCAGTATGAATTTTTTCTGTTCCACCTTAAATTGTGCAGCATGCCTAGGGCTAACATTCAGCTTCCTATCGGCCGGCATCTTGTTCATGTTTTCCCATTCCACCTTAAATTGTGCAGCATTTACATTCAGCACCGACATTTAGCTTCCTACTGGCCAGCATCTGGTTTGAATTCTCATTCCACCTTAAATTGTGCAGCACCTACATTTTGGCGCTGGCATTAAGCTTCCTAATAGTCAACTTCTTGTTGACACTGTCCCATTCCACCTTAAACGGTGCAGTATTTACATTCTGGCACCTGTAATAATAACAGCTGCACCAGTTAAGGTGGAGCGCAATGTCAGACGTCTCAGCATGGAGTTGCAGAGGTTCCTAATGGTGTCCTGTGATAATCCATCCCATGCAGCTTGAATATCCTCACACAGTTCCTGCAGATGGTGCGGTAGGGGTGGAGGTGGAGTGACACCAGGTCTTCTGGACGTGTGACGACAAACCGTTCATCTTGGTGCTGACCACGGAGCCTCCACACATGGAGTCGTTGGTCGTCTCCACCAAGACAAAAGCGGGACTCGTCACTGAAGATGACCCGCTGCCATTCTGAGTCACTCCATGACAGTCTGGCACGACACCATTGCAGTCTTTGGTGACGGTGACGTGGTGTTAAGGACAGTCGTCGTAACGTTCTGTGTACATGTAGTCCTGCGTGGTGCAGCCGTCTGACAATGGGGCTGCACTAACAGGATGACTCATGGAGGACATCACTGCTCGCTGAATGTCCACAATTGTAGCTGGTCAGTCAGGTACAGTGATAAACTTGAATCATTAGCATGTCTCATGATGTCAAACCCACTCACCAAGTTTCCTTCCTGTATTATTTTGACGATGAGTGCTTATTCAAACAATAACAAACAAGAATAACTCCAGTAATATTGGGCTAAGCAAAAGGACTATACTGAGATAAGAGGGCTCTGAGCGAACACTCCATTGTTTCTGGTTCAAATCTAATTAAGAGTGCAAATCTGAGACCTAGTCACACTCAGGCACGCCGTCTCAGCCTGACTGTGGTCAGGGCATTAGCCGCGTCCCTGCTCGCTGCTTTATCAGAGTGTGCAGTGCTGTGGAGAAGATCGTGGCAGAGCTGAGCGCTGATAACCTGCAGCAGATAGCGCAGGCCGGCCGCCGCGGAGCACCGGATTAACCCTGGATGAAGCTCCGCTAATCGCAGATCAGTGCTGGGCCACTGGACAGCTCGCTCTGTCAGTCCCTCACTCTCTCTACAGGGAAGCAGTCACATGAGCCGCACTGGCCAGCGCATACAGTCCTGTATGAGGTTTTGCAGTTATTTAATTTTCAGTCATAACGGCACAAGCTGCTCAATAACCAGGAGACCAGACTACCCACTTCCATAAGGAAGGAGAAAGTGAGTTCCCGAAAGTGGAATAGTAAAAGCCACATAGGAAACGGCACTCCTGACCACCACTCACAGTCCTTTTCGACCAAAAGAAGGCTGGTTCTTGAACTGGTTCTGTTTAGGCTTCTTAGAATCTTGGTGCTACTCAGGGAACCAGCCTGCATTTACACCTATTTTTATTGGAACCAAGGAACATCAAAGGATACGTCATCAACGTCAACAGAACGTCATCAACGTCAAAGGAACGTCATCAGCGTCAACTGAGGGCACTGCACAGCGGTGGTGAACAGTAGTTACAGGATGGCAGAGCCGGAACGGACGGCAGAACTTATACACCGATGGATGTCAACACGCTTCATGCTGATGAACCTACTACTCTTTGGTTCCAGCTGGGAAGGAACTACTTGGGTTCTGAACTTCAGTCTGCACAGAATGGTTCAAAATTAGGTGCACGAACCAGAATGGAACCCGTTCCACGTTGGTGGAAAAAAGGCCATCAGAGGACCTGGTAGACCACCAAAACTGTCCCCATCAGACAAACAGCAGATCTGAGAACATCCACAGGTGCTTCTGTCCATCCTTCCACTGAGAGAAGGCACCTCAACGCTATGGAGGTGTAGCTGTTCAAGAAGCTCCTCTCTGAGAAGAGGACACAGACACATCCAACAAAGAAGCTGCCTTGTGTTCTCAGAACAATGGACTGACCACTCCAGAGTCTAGAACCTCAACACCACTGAATGTGTTTGGGGTTATCTGGATGGTGAGATGCAGCAGAAAATGCTAAACCCACTTCTAAGACTGAACTTTGGACCAAAAGAACCCTGGATCTTTAACTGGCTCCATTCAGGCTTGTTAGAACCTGGTGCTCATCGAGGTCTGAAAGGAGGTGTAGCTGTTCAAGAAGCTCCTCACTGAGGAAAGGAGACACACACATCCAACAAAGAAGCTGCTGGTGTTCTCAGAATAATGGACTGACCACCCCAGAGTCTAGAACCTCAACACCACTGAACGTGTTTGGGGTTATTTGGATGGTGAGAAGAAGCAGGGCAAGAAACAAGGCTAAACCAGCTTCCAAGACTGAACTGTGGAGGCTGTGGCTCTTTGAAGAACCCGAAAGTCTCCTGGAAGAGAATGGAAGCTGAAATGAAGGGAGAGTAAGTAAAGGATAATGTTAAGGCCTCTGTTAAATGTTATTTGGTACCCAGGTTAAGGCCAGGCCTAGACACTGGACCAACACTGGAGGCTATCGTTTGGCACCCTCACCCTCATGAAGGGTATATGGTATAATCCATAATACATGGTATAATCCTTTTTCTTCCAAGAGATGAGACGGGGCCCGACAGAGGCTGTGTTTGCTAAGGGTCCAGAGCTTTCTGGTTCGCCCAGCTCACACAGAATAATGAACCAAACTGGCCTTCATCACTTTCTACTCAAAATTCATAATACATGAACAACACTGCAGACTCTGTTTTATGCAACAGCATATTAATGAATACAACATCTTTCGCCATTATTCTCGGTTAATGAATAATCCTTGAATTGTTCCGCCTGCCTCGGAAAAAGAAAATGCCGAAAGGAATTTTCTGCCTACTAGAGCTAGTAGGGATCTGCATCCTGACTCACTGATTCAAGTCTCGGCCGCGCATGTGACGTAAGAAAGGATGAGCCTTATCGCTGTACCTGACTGACCCAACAGCCACGACTGCTGACATACAACGAGCCGTGGTGTCCTCCATGAGTCATCCTGTTAGTGCGGCACCATTGGCAGACGGCTGCACCACGCAGGACCACATGCACCCAGACCGTTACGACGACTGTCCTTAACACCACGTCACCGTCACCAAAGACTGCAATGGTGTCGTGCCAGACTGTCATGGAGTGACTCAGAATGGCAGCGGGTCATCTTCAGTGACGAGTCCCGCTTTTGTCTTGGTGGAGACGACCAACGAATCCGTGTGTGGAGGCACCGTGGTCAGCACCAAGATGAACGGTCTGTTGTCACGCGTCACACGTCCAGAAGGTTTGGTGTCACTCCACCTCCACCCCTACCGCACCATCTGCAGGAACTGTGTGAGGATATTCAAACTGCATGGGATGGATTATCACAGGACACCATTAGGAACCACTACAGCTCCATGCCGAGACATCTGGCATGTTGGGTTAGCAAACACGACAGCCTGACGCCATACTGAGAGACAGACTTCTGTATGTGTAGCTCAGTAAATATTGATCATATCAGTCTAAATTTATCATCATTTATTGATCCTAGTAACCTTTATCTTCCTTCCCAATAGCACTGCAATCCCACACTGGTGAGGAGTGTATATATAGTATGGATGTGTCAATCCTGGCCAAATTAAGGAATGTTAGGCAGCATTCCTGCCTATACAAGTGCATGTAGTTTTATTCACAGTGCTAACTATCTGATTATAAGGGGGCAAAGTCCTTATTTAATCCACTCCTAGTGGTAATAAGTGAACGATAATGACTTTCAAGTGATACTCGAGTGGACTGAAACCACATCGAAGGGCCTTTTATTAAGCATGTGTAGGACCTTCTATCAGCTTTGATTGCAATAAGACCATAAAATCAAATGACACTCAGACTAATTGCTGTTTTAACGTCATTACCGTAAGGTCACAGCAAATTCCAGAGTGTCTGTGGTATTGGGCCATTGGCGTTCCCAACAGCAAAACATTAAATAACAGTCAGCTAAACATCAAAACGTACTTCTACTCAGATCCGTGCAATTCGAATCAATAACCGCTCTACAATAACAGCATTCAATAATGCACATCTACACGCCTACACGATCACCGAGACGTGAAGGGAACGGACAATGCTCAAGGTTTCACCAGCATCGCATTAAGAGAGGAGTTTGGTACTTCTGAATTTTGAAGAAGCGCTAGAAGGCCTTTAGAACGTCTCCCCGTTCCCAGGCATTATGAATATCGACCCTGAGCTGCAGCTTCTGAAGAGAATAACCATGATTCACAGCATTTGTTCTTCATCCCAGCTTACTTGGCAAAACAACGTAATTTACTGCTTTGGTCAACCGGGTTGTAAAAAGCTCCTCCGTGTTAATAAAAGGAACCTATTACACATATCTCTTTCCAATTTGCTCGGCCTATTATTCCTTCCCCGAGCCGAGCGCCTGGATCTTTCCCACTAGCCAGCATACTTGCAGCGTGAATGCTAATTTAATTGTGAACACACACACACACAGGGAAGAGCGCACGGCCTCATGGCCAAAGATCTTCACGTCGGCCCTTCATCTGCTCGCCTGCTACATGTGAAGACGCTGCCTTAGACAGATCCGGATTTCTGGTGACTAATTAGGCTTTTATTATCTGCGCATCATCTCAAGACATGTACTGTCTTGTGCTATTTCGGTGCAGACATGTCTGGAGGTTTTCTAAGGGGCTACTAAACACTTGAACAGCTGCCACGTTGTAGACCCATAGATTCCGCAATACAGGCCCAATGCCGAGCGACCACTTCAGTACATAAAGACTTGCTGGGGAATGATTGAACTAGTTCTCCGTGAGCTACGCTGAGTTGAGCTCTATCGGAAAGATTCAGTGCGGAGGCCGCAGCAGCATGAAGCTTGAAAGGAACTGAATTCAACTAGCAAGCAGAAAGCATCATTATGGATAAGAGAATAGGGCTGGCACCAAGTCAATATACTAGGGATGAGTCTAGCTCACAGCGGTGGTGGTGGTGGGAACCAGACGTCTGAACGGTTTAATGCCCCTAAAAGCTCCATCACAGAACGCTCTTACATTAGAAGGGTCACAAAGATGATTCCTGATGTCTGAAACTTGACAAAATGAGTCCCCTTGTGTGTTTAAGGTGGTAGGAACTCCAGGCTCCTGCAGATGGTGCTGCATGAGGATGATGGGGCTATAAATACCTGCGGGATGTGAGTGACAGGATCCATAGATTGGGAAGAGGTGCTACAGTGCAGGGAATGTCTCGTTCCATGTGTGGAAAATGGCTCCAAAGGAGATGATAATGATTGGCTAAAAGGAGTGACTGCATTTGGGCATGCCAAAGACCATAGTGTGAAGGAAGTAGCTGAATCTGCAGGTGTATGGAACCGTACGGTCATACGGGTCTACCAGCAGTGGATAAAATCCAAGTCTACAGGGAATTCTCCTCGGAATTGTGCCAGAGAAGGCATCCACCAAATCTGACCCAACTGAACATTGATGTGGCCTACATCCAGAAACTTGTCCAGTACATCCCAAATCCAGTCACAGCTGTTATTGGTGCTGGTGGAGGTATTAAGAAACAGAGTGGACAGAAATCAGAGTAAGGGGCTACAAGCAATATGATAAAATCCAGCTCTTTTTAATTATTTAATTTATTTTAGGATTTGTTAATCAGATTTCGGAGTATGTAGTATATGTAAACCTATCAGGCACAAAGAACTGGGCGCGGCGCAAGCTGGGCCAAGAGACAAACAGGGTTTAAATGCCTAGCTTAAATGCAGGTGAAAACAGGTGAATCAATCAGTAGACAGGAGATGCGGACCGGGGAGGATTGGCAGAGCGTGAGCATGTGGGCATGACGTGGAGGAGCGGAGGAGTCAGGCAGACCCGCAGACGTGACAGCACCAGATACAGCAACAAGCTACTGGTCTCAGTTTGGTTTAAAGACTTTTGTTCATTAAAAACTTTTTTTTATCTACAACATGATTTTTAATGTCTACCTTAAAACTTTGTACCAGTCATACAGTCCTGCACTCCAATAACCTGCATCTGAAACTACATGAAAAACCCTACTTCACTGGACAGCTCAATTAAGGTCAATTACGCTCTCTAGTCCTCCCGGCTGTGGATGGCTGTAGCATCACTGGGGATCAAACTAACTTGTCCTCTCCTTTTTTTGCCACAGTGGAGCAATGAAGAACATTCCAATTTATGTCAATTCCTAGAGCAAAAGATCTTGAAACAATGCTTATGTTAACACCGCCATACGCAGCGCTACTAGAAGACTGCAGCAGCAGTCTATAACATGCCTGCTACACGCCAAGCTCCCGGCATTGGTCCAGTTTAAGGTCCTTCATTATTAAAAAATCAATAGCGGAGAGGCCTGGGTTTTATATCTCCCCCATATCCATTTATACTCGGCACACGAGTCGAGGGAAATTGCTGACCCATCACAAAGCGGACCATAATTTCCAGAAATGACTTCCCCGTGTTTTAATATAAAAAAGACCGCTTTAAAGATGAATGGTGGCCAAAAATACATAGCCTGGCGGAGGGCGTGTAATTACCGCTTTGATGCCCGTTTGATGAACAGGAAGTGGATGCCCGGCTTTGCTAATCAGCCGATCATTCTCAATTTGCCTCAGCACCCCTGCTGGCCTTATTAATAACGGCCTACCCAATCCCTGCTCGGTCCCTACACAGCCTCATGTTCACATCTAATAACAATAGCTACAGTGGAAGCAGCCTGCTGACAGCTCAAGGAAAGGCGTTGGGGTAGGGGGTTGAGCACTCAAGCCGCTGCCCCCTATGTCTCAGGATGAATAGCGCCATTTCCTAATATGCTACTGTGCAAACCCTGTGTAAAAACTTCAAACTGGAGGGCAGGTACGGTTTGGTTAACTCTGTAAACTATAACAGGGCTTTAAACCACCAGCCTGTTTGCACAGGGTGACTTCAGTGAGGGTAGCTTCCATGTAACAATGCTCAAATGTCACTGACAGTTGTTGTATTTTAATAAATGCATGTCATGACAAAACATCTACATCATAAGTAATATAGTAATGCAGGAGTCTAATCTAACTTTGTGTCTAATCCGCAGACATACTGACCCGCACTTCTCTATGTGTCTAATCTACAGCCCATACTGACCCATACTTCTCTATGTGTCTAATCCACAGACATACTGACTCTCTGTGTCTAATTTACAGCCCATACTGACCTACACTCCTCTATGTGTCTAATCTATAGCCCATACTGACCCTCACTCCTCTATTTGTCTAATCCACAGTTATACTGACCCTCACTCCTCTCTGTGTCTAATCCACAGTCATACTGACTGTCTGTGTCTAATCTACAGCCCATACTGACCTATACTTCTCTATGTGTCTAATCCACAGCCATAATGACCCTCTATATGTCTAATCTACAGCCCATACTGACCTACACTCGTCTATGTGTCTAATCTATGCCCATACTGACCCTCACTCCTCTATTTGTCTAATCCAGTTATACTGACCCTCATTCCTCAATGTGTCTAATCTATAGCCCATACTGACCCTCACTCCTCTATTTGTCTAATCCAGTTATACTGACCCTCACTCCTCTATTTGTCTAATCTACAGCCCTTACTGACCCTCACTCCTCTCTGTGTCTAATCCACAGCCCACACTGACCTACACTTCTCTATGTGTCTAATCCACAGCCATAATGACCCTCTATGTGTCTAATCTATAGCCCATACTGACCCTCACTCCTCTATTTGTCTAATCCACAGTTATACTGACCCTCACTCCTCTATGTGTCTAATCTACAGCCCTTACTGACCCTCACTCCTCTCTGTGTCTAATCCACAGCCATACTGACCCTCTATGTGTCTAATCTACAGCCCAGACTCACCTACACTTCTCTGTGTCTAATCCACAGCCATACTGACCCTCACTCCTCTATGTGTCTAATCTACACCCATACTGACAGTCACTCCTCCATGTGTCTAATCCACAGCCATACTAGCCTTTATTCATACTAGCCTCCTTTATTCATCCCTTGTTACTCCAATAGAGTCTCATTTGCCAACTACTTTGCAACACCCTAACAGCCCTCAATATATATAAATTCTGACCCTTAATTATAATACTTATCATCAGACTGGGGCTTGAATCTCATGCTCCTATTCATCAAGTGAGTGACTTCACCACGCCACTATATAGTCGCCTACAAAGCTCACACGCATGTCCAGCTCAAAAGCTAATCCATCCTTTCCTATTACCCTAACAAAGCTATCTGTATCTCACATGACTCGGCAGAAGCGGAGCTTCCCAGCTTATTAGAATCATGTGATAGGTCGTTGGAACTGGACATGACTAAATTAGAATGAAAATAATAATATCTTGTTAAAATTCGAGCACAATCATCATATTAGAATCATTTTCCACATGCAAAACCGCAATTCCAAACTTTCGGGAATGACGATTTCAAATGTTTGTTATAGCTTCTGCAGTAAAAATAGAAGCCAACTTTCATTTGTATCAGCTCTATACAGAGCGAATGCGTGTCTGTCAGAGAGGGAGAGAGAGGGAGAACAAGAGAAATGGTGTGTTTATGAGTCAGGCACGCAGAAGCGCTACTTCCTCCAGTGTTATTGTCTCCCCAGGGACCACCTTCCCCGCTAAGATAAGAGACATCGTGCAACAACCAATTAAAAACAGCCCCGCCAGTGTCAGCTGGAGTGAGTGGAATATTTCCGTTTCAGACACTGTTTATGAGCCCACCCACCCCTTACACAACAAACCCCCCCCCACCACCATCATCATCAAACTTGGCCTCATCTTAGCTTGAGTGACAGCCTGCCATTCCAAATGCTTTGAGACTGCTCATTAGCAACATTCTCAATGACAGCTCGCGGTACAACTACAGCTACATCTGCATGAAGGCTTCTGTACAGCTAGCCTATCACGGAAAAAGAACAATCCCTGTTATCCTGCTCCAGGACCCGGGATAGAGGACAAATCATATGCTTAAATGTAACTTAATAAGGCTAGCGAATTCCCATGAGGTTCTCTGACCGCCTGGGCTCTTTAATGAATGCTGATTTTTT
>CM067474.1:3749242-3760048 GCA_034552555.1 Semaprochilodus insignis | reverse complement strand
ACACACACACACACACACACACACACACAAACACACACACACACACACACACAGCTGCGATAGCACTGTTGACAACTGCCAAATAACTGCACAACGTTGTCAATGTTGCACATTAAACAGAGCAATCTGCACCGGCCGCAGTACATTCATTGGACTTGCAAAAATATTCACCCCTACTTCAGTTTTACTGAACTGGGCAATCTGCATAAATTCACGCGTAGAAGCAGAGAATCTGCTACAGTGGAGGTGGTACAAAAATCTGTTGTTTACTGTCAGCGAGAACCACTTGTGAATGCTATTGAAATAAATGGAGGCAATTTTCTATCTATCGCCAACAGTGCTTTAATCCAGCCTTTAGACTAATAGAGATACAGGCTGCGCTACAGGCTGTTCACTATTACAGAAACAATGCACTACGTGGCCCAATCTACTGAATTAGTTTAACCGTGGCCGCACAATGAAAAAACCTATTACTTAAAAGTAAGCTCGCCACACAAAATATGAGGCCCCCGTGACTGAAACGTACCTAATAGCATGTAATACCTCCACCAGCACCAATAACAGCTGTGACTGGATTAGACATGGACTGGACGAGTTTCTGCACGTAGGCCGCATCATTGTTCAGACACTCTCAAATAACTGGTCAGTTGGGCCAGATGTGGTAGATGCCTTCCCTGGTCTTGTACTGGTTGTTCCAGGTAGTCCTACAGACTTTCAAGAGGATTCAAATCTGGGGATTTTGTGGGCCAGTCCAGATGTGCAAGTGCTCCGGAATGTTCATCATGCCAATCAGTCACATATGCAGCCCTGTGAAAGCCAGAACTGTCATCTTGGAATCCAGGGATAGGAATGTTGGGTTCCTCTGTAAGATGATGAGCTAAAGTAGCTCAGTGTAGGTACTGTGATTCACATTTCCTGTCATCTTAACCTAAGAAATCATTTCCACATAATTAACACACCCCAGGACATCACAGAGGAGGCTCGTGTTTTGTCCAGCAAGCTTATAAATACAGGTCATTTAATAACTCTGAATGGGCATCATTAGTCAAAACTAGCTCCACCGCTTATGGGACTTTGATCTGTTTCCACATTTCGGGACTGAAGTTGATATTAATTCAGTTCAGCTGTAATATCTGGCAGGTTAACGTTCACAAGACTTTGGTTCACATCCAGTCAAATATAGAATTTTATGGAGCAACAAGTGCTGAATAATGGAGCTCACTGTTATATCACTTTACCGCTGTAGATTCAGGCCATATGCACAATCAGGATAAACGCACGATTCAAAAAAGGCTGGCCGGATTCAAGGTAGCCAAAAAGACCATACTGACCATATGTGCTCCTCCGTTCCTGCTCATATTCTTTGGGTTACTTATTTCGGGACATTGCTCTTCTGGAATGTAGCAGCCAGGATAAATGGGGCCGAAATAAGAACGATTATGTCTCATATTGAGTGTGAAACTCCTGTAAACTCAGTTTATTTATTTAGTACTTTTTGCAGGGACATGTCTTCTCCTCTTATGCTAGTGTACCACTGACCTTTACGTTTACCGTTATTAATGTTCTACTGGTATCTAATAGGAACTACTAACTCTGTGCTATTGTGAAGAACATATCTTGGGGTTTGTGGACCTAGTTCTTGTGATATACATGCTCACCTCTGATTTTATAAGATACCTGTACTCTGTTTGCTGTCTTTGTTATTGTAATGGAACACAGTCACGGAATATGGAACGCTGTTATGTATTCCGTTGCTACCCAAACCCGGACCCTAAGCCTATGGATGTGTAGAAGCGTCGCATTTGCTGTTCTGTGCTTGCCCGCGTGGCTAATTGGTGGGTGAGCGGTGCGGTTTTGGTGGCTGCCACTAGTTCTTGTTGAATAGGGCTCCCACTAGAATTTGTTCTGTACCCGCCTTCAATGTAGACGTTTCGGGCCGCTCCCATCTGTATGAGTGTAATTGATGTCCAATATTCAACATACTCTATTCACACATGAAGTATTATCTCCTGAATTATTATTATTATCTGCATTTAGCGTCCTACACTGTGGCGTAGTCACCCGAGAGCTTTCCACAGCTGATGCCGACAGACTGTCTAAAGCTGGGTTTATGCCTGACGCATTGTAAGTGAAAGCATGTCCACCAAAAATAGTCCCACCGCGCAGGACAGCATGGTGGGACCTGCAGGAATCATGTTGGAATGCAGATCTCAAGCTGAAGGTGACATGCCTGAAGTGTCAAGGAAAACCCAATTCAAATATTTGAAACTATTCTCTTGTATCCTCGGATTCAAGAACCACACAATTCCTGCAAGAATTTCTGGAACTGCACTTGATGTGTTGGACTTGTTGAATGAAAGACCCTCAGAGTAATTTATTAGAACTCATTCTCTAACGCAATATGACCCAATTTCCTTTCGTAAATACACGCGCGCCCAGGCACACACACAGAAACATACACTGGGGAATGAGTCATTTTCATACACTAATTCTGACTACGCCAGCCCACACAGCTGTGTAATTGGCCCGATACCACCGTTCCACCCTTCAGGGCCTGAGCCGCTATTAACGAGCCGGTGTAAAAACTGTCCCTGACAATTACACGAAATCAATCAGGAAGCTGAGAATGGAGCGATTCTGGGGGAAAAAAAAGAGGAGAGGGAAAAAGCCAGCTTCTCCTCAGAAGAGCCCTTGTTCTGCTTGCTGTTATTGTAGGCAACACAAAGAGCCCATCATCTCCGCTGTTGTCCCACGCTCATCATTGTAGTATCCAGCTCATTCACTGCTTTCACTAGCCAGAGCCTTTCTCACCCCTCTCAACACCAGGAGGACTAATATAAACAACATCACGCCTGTGTACTTGCAAGTGTCCTAATATTTCGAGGAGCAAGATGATATTGGAAACACTTCCTGAAGATTCCCTGATGGCGATATACTGGAATCAGACAAATGATTAGATTGGACCAATCATTGATGGTGCCAGAATTCATTACTTCGTTGGTAACCACAGTCGATTTCCAAATTTGTGATTTCCAAATTTGGGGCAGCACTTCATATAGCATACATCACGACTATAATAGACTACTAGGCCAAAAACATTGTTCGGAAAACCCTAACTGACGCAGCGAGTAGCTTCTCATTTCTGAAACAACCATGTGGGAAGACGTTCCTGTGTTTCAGATGGTTGTTTGGGGTGCAGTCACAGCAAGGTCACATCACCGCAAGAAGGGCCTGGGTTCGATTCCCTGGCTGGGCGTCCGGGATCCTTTCAGGGTGGAGTTTGCATGTTCTCCCGTTGTCTCTGCGGGTTTCCTTCCACAGTCCAAAAACATGCCGTCAGGTGAACTGAATATGCTAAACTGCCCCTTCGGTCTGAGTGCGTGTGTCTGCCCTGGGAAAGACTGGCAGCCTGTCTAGGGTGTTTCCTGCCTTCCGCCCAATGAGCGCTGGGATAGGCTCCAGCAACCCCAGTGACCCAGAAGGATAAGCGACATGGATGGATGGATGAAACCACTGTCCTGCATCAATCAAAGAAAACAACTAAGGAACGAAGTTGGAATCACCGGAATTGGGTTCCAAACTGTCCACGGCATTACTAACACCCGGAAGGACAGCGAAGAACCATCAACTTCGCATGCAAGTGATGTGGTAAAAAATCTTGAATGCTGATCACTCAAATGCTTGGTGTAGTCGAATTTTGGAACATCAACAGTAGAAGTCACAAACGGAGAAAGTCAGGATTGGGACTAAACAGCTGTGTGGACATAAGAAAACCACTTATTAATGAGGCTGAGCTGAAGCAGAAGGCCTCAGTTTGCCAGGGAGCATTAAGACTATGGAGCAATGAAAAACTCTGTGGTCATGTGGTCTGATGAGTCCAGATTGAGCCTATTCCAGAGCGATGGTTGCGCCTGGGCTGAGCCAGGGTAAGAAAGAAAGCTCAAGAAGTGATGCACCCATCATGCACAGGGCCCACTGTCCAAGTCACTGAAAGCAGTGTTATGATCTGGAGTTGATCAGGTCGATGCTTAGCAATGAAGTCAACTGAGCACCTGAATGTAAGCGGTAAACACACACACGCATGAATTCATGACCTGACACTGTATATAAATAAAGTGAGAGTAGAAGAGAGGGAGAAACAGAGAGAAAGAGAAAAGCTGTGTATCTGGTGTGACCGTTCACAGGTGACGGAGGAACAAGAATAAAACTACACAAAACTAACACGAGAGCCGGATCTAAACGCTGGGAATGTTGCGTCTGATGCTCGGCTTGTTTTGACTAATTATGTTCAGGGTGACTCAGACCTGTGCTCACTGAAACAGAGCCCAGAGTCTGAGCACATAAAGAAGCGTCTGTCCTCAAAGCAGCGCTTTAACCAACACTACACATCTTCCTCTTTCTCCAAACGTAGTCAATCAATCAAGACATATTCAATTAACAGCCTGAGCACTGGCCCCATCAACAGGACATCTCGAGTTCGATCCCTGGCAATGCCAAAGCCATCCGAAGCCGGGAGTCCATTGGCAGTTTGTGTTAGCAGCAGATGCAGTAGTTCCTCACGTCTTCAGTAAAGACATGTGGCCTTCACCCTCCCGGCTTGACAGCAGGGTCAACTATGGACATTTTGGAAAACTGTGTATAAATGTGATGCTGAATGCCGCAGTCTGTGATTCGGGAGAACGACTGTGGTCAAATGAAAACCCTTTCTTCGGTGCCCCTTTAAAAGCCCTGCTCCCCAAATTCATGGATTTGCATTGACGAGGCGTATGACATTGGACTAGCGAGCTTGTTAACCGGCTGCACAAACATTAGGAAACAGGATAAAACAATACTGACCTATTGCATCCGTGAAACCTCCCACCTGCGGAACAACTTCCTCATCCCAAACAAAGCAACTTCCTCACCCCTTTAATGCCTTTCAGCTCTCCATGAAACTGAAGTCAGCTTCTGTTTCACAAACTGCTGGTTTCGAGTTTTCCGATTCCACCTTAAAAGGTGCAGTAGTCACAATCAGGCACCTCAGGCAACGTAACTGGAGCATCCTTTAAGGTGGAATGGGAAAACTCTCCCATCTTACTTTGGTCTTGTCAACTCGCAGAGGTCTCTCTGCCGTTGAAACGCCTCACTGGTGTCTTGCCTGATCCAAGAACTTCTTTTCTCAGTGTTTGTTCTTCAGGTCGTCTTCTCTTCTGCTGTTTCTCCATCTCTCCTACACGTCCTTCCCCTTCGCACAAGCATGCTACTGATTGGCTGGAAGAGTCCTGTGTTTACCCCTTACAGACCCAGTACTGTGTACCATCACCAGCTTTATTATTTTTCAGCATGCCAACAGAACAGACAGCTAGCGGACCATGAACAGACATTCACTGAAATTGACAATGGAAAAAGGTCATGTGGTCTGATGAGAACAGACAGACCCTATTCCCAAAAGATGGGCATGTCAAGGCAAGAAGGGGAGCGCATGAAGACATGATGCACCCATTGTAAGCCTCTGAATGGAGTCTTATGATCCGGGGTTGCTTCAGTCAGTCAGGCTGAGACTCAGCAACATCATGTGGTAATAAAAGGAAGACAGCTGACCACCTGACTGTACCGAATGACCAGGTTATCCCATGGATTTTTTTTTCTTTCCTGATGGTGCAGGCATATTCCAGGAAGACAATGCCAAGATTCATCGAGCTCAGATTGTGCAAGAGTGGTTCAGGAAACATGAAGAACCATTTTCACCAACGAACTGGCTGCCACAGTCCGGAGTCCTGAACCTAACACCACTGAAGCTTATTGGGATGTGCTAGGGAAGACTTATGGAGTCTCCTGTCTTCAACACAAGATCTTGGGCAGAAATGAAAGCAGTTCTGGACGTAAATAATTGTTGTGACGTTGCATAAGGGTGTTTGAACAATACCATGGGCGATGCACCCCGTAACCAAAGCTAAAGGTGGTTCAACACTGTGCACCCTTCTTTTTTTGGCCAGGCAGTGTATGACAATGTGCCCCAATAAACCTACTCATTTACAGTGTCAACGTATTTGTATTGGATATGTGGGTTCTCTGGGATCCACCAAAGTTGCATTACATCGGAGTAGGAATAGGAAAATACTGTATTGGATTAACATCATTTACTGTGTTGTTAAATCTTGCTTATTTAGATTTACAATGGAGCTATAAGGCTAACATGGCTAACGAGCAATGGAAACAAACACTTCGACAATTAGCCTCATTGCCGAGGTACAAAACTAGGCACTATAGACACCAAACATGATGTCTTGTTTGACTGACGGGGGAAACTGTTTAACTTTTGTGGGGTTTTGGGCCGAACCATCACTTTAGAGTTCAGTGACACGCACAACACAAAAGAGTCTCTGGAGGGTGATTGTGCTGGTAGCGCGCTGGAGGATGGAGATGAATGGCTGCCATAATGGGTGCTGGCATGGCGGCTCCAGTGCCAGAGGGTCATGGGGAAAGGACAAGCGGTGCGCACACACACACACACACACCGCACAAAGCAATTACAGCAACTTCACACATTCTCAGAGCACAACCCTACGGGACAATATCTCTACATATCTACAAGCGTGACGCCCTGCTACCTACAGAAAGCCTTTCGCAGAGAAACTCTCATATTGGAAAGAATTGAAACAGTGCAGGCTCAAGCAGGTAACAAATTGGTGTGTGTCTGAAACAACTGTATCCAGTGATGATGGATTCTCCTGCGCCGCTGAACCAGATCGATGTTTGCTCTCTTGCCTTAAGGAACCAACAACGTTAGCTGCGACAATCAGTAGTCAAGCTCACAGCTGGATTGTTTTCTCTGAAGAGTTGCAGCTGAGGGTGAAGGAACCAGGGCCAACAGTGCCTCCTACTGGCCTGTTGGTAATGTGAACTTGGATCTCCTGAATGGATCATATTATGGTTTTCAGTTCAGTTAAATGCAATTTATTTATGAACTAGTTTATAAAGAGTTATTGTTGCTGCAAAGCGGCATTCCAGGAATCCAAGGCCAAGTTCCTAATTAACAAGCGGAGGGCAAGAAATACACGCTTCAAGAACATTTTCCACCAAGGCTGCAAAACAGTAAAATTATTAGGTGTTGAATTAAAAGGGATGTACAAGGTAACCTGACATAACAGACGCTAGCTTAGCTGACACATGAGTGAATTATTTTATTATGTTTTATTTTATTATTTTATTATTATTATGTGAATTATTTTATTTCATTTGACTCACTGGGAGTTAACATAAATAACACTTGGGACATACATAACACTTCAACAAGACCAAGAGTGGCAGTTGGAGGCCTGGCCAAAAATCATGTCACAATGTACACTCATCATCAAAATAATATCTGCACCCAGAAGGAGGTGTGGGATTGCAGTGCTATTGGGAAGGAAGATAAAGGTTACCAGGATCAATAAATGATGATCAATTTAGACTGATATGATCAATATTTATTGAGCTACACATACAGAAGTCTGTCTCTCAGTATGGTGTCGGGCCGCCGTGTTTGCTAACACAACATGCCAGACGTCTCGGCATGGAGCTGTAGAGGTTCCTAATGGTGTCCTGTGATAATCCATCCCATGCAGCTTGAATATCCTCACACAGTTCCTGCAGATGGTGCGGTAGGGGTGGAGGTGGAGTGACACCAGGCCTTCTGGACGTGTGACGCGTGACAACAAACNAACATAAATAACACTTGGGACATACATAACACTTCAACAAGACCAAGAGTGGCAGTGGGAGGCCTGGCCAAAAATCATGTCACAATATACAGTCATCATCAAAATAATATCTGCACCCAGAAGGTGGTGTGGGAGTGCAGTGCTATTGGGAAGGAAGATAAAGGTTACCAGGAACAATAAATGATGATCAATTTAGACTGATATGATCAATATTTATTGAGCTACACATACAGAAGTCTGTCTCTCAGTATGGCGTCAGGCTAACGCAACAGGCCAGACGTCTCGGCATGGAGCTGTAGAGGTTCCTAATGGTGTCCTGTGATAATCCATCCCATGCAGCTTGAATATCCTCACACAGTTCCTGCAGATGGTGCGGTAAGGATGGAGGTGGAGTGACACCAGCCCTTCTGGACGTGTGACGCGTGACAACAAACCATTCATCTTGGCGCTGACCACGGTGCCTCCGCACACGGATTCGTTGGTCGTCTTCCCCAAGACAAAAGCGGGACTCGTCACTGAAGATGACCTGCTGCCATTCTGAGTCACTCCATGACAGTCTGGCACGACACCATTGCAGTCTTTGGTGACGTTGACGTGGTGTTAAGGACAGTCGTCGTAACAGTCTGTGTGCATGTAGTCCTGCGTGGTGCAGCCGTCTGCCAAAGGTGCTGGCACTAACAGGATGACTCAGATTTGGTACATATTTCACAGTATGTATATTTTTCAAATGAATCCATTTAAGAAGACTGATATTAGAGTAGGTTAATAGTGGTTTATTATTAGAGATGTACATTTTTACCAAACCAAAGCAAATCTTAAATATTTTTATTATCCAAAAACACAACTGAACTTTTTGGCTAAGCCCAAATCAATCTCGCTTTCTAACACTAGTCCCACGAGCCTTGCCCAAATGGTGCTAAATGTTGTTTTGTGTACAGACACCTGGAGCAGAAAGTTTTAACTTTAACTGCAGCTTTAGCTTACCCATACACTCAGGCTTCCGACTGCAATTTGGACAACATTACAGTCAACCAGGCTATCATTACCAGCTGGACCAAGGCTTGAATCAGATGTCTCTGTAGGCAGTAAAAGAGGATGCATGGAAATTGGTCTGGTGTTCCTGTTAGGCTAAGCAAGACCTTCGTATCCTACTATGTCAGAAGCAACAGATTAGTTGCAGGGGCAGTTGTTGGCTAAAGGTTAGGGAACCAGCCTTGGGACCAGAAGATCGTTGGTTCAATCCTGAAGTGCCCTTGAGCAAGGTACCTCATCTCCAACCTACCTAACCTGCTCTCCAGGCGCTGTGGAGAGGCTTCCCACTGCTCTGAGCAAGTGTGCTCACTGCCCCCTAATGTGCGTGTTCACTGGTGAGTGTTTTACTGGGATGGGAGGTCAAATTCCTCTGGTCCAATACGTGGTTCCCATAGGGCTAGATCTGTATAGTCTAACCACACAGTGCCTGCTGTACTGGACCTTTGCAGGTAGTGCCGGTTAACCTGTGCATGCACTATTCTATTGCTCCCTAGCCCGCTGCAAAGAGAGGCTAGTGGGCCTGGTAGATGGAGCGAAGCCACACTGTGTTCACCTCAGTGTTCTCTTTGGCCAACAACGCCGTGTTTACAACATGGGCACCATCACAGCCATGGATGTTCTGACCAACTTTCCGACTACCGATTATGTTTGGAATGTACTGGACAACAAGTATGAGGAACCCATGCTAGGGAAGATTTTCCAGGCTCCACTTTCTATTTCCATGTGTTCAGCTTTGTGGTGCAGATTGTACACTGGCATTAGCTGCAGCAGCGAAGGCAGGCCCAATCCATCATATAAGACCCAGCATGAACCTGAGCTATGGGTTATTATCCTATATCCGTGACCTCTGGGACATGCCTGGTTGACCCGTCGTTCTGATAGAGGCTACTTTTTGGAGAGATGAGCTTATCTCCATCCAAAGCCAACAAACGCCAGAGAAAGCTTTGATGTTTCTCGGCCAGCGAACCCGATCCGTTCCTGGTGTTTTCATGCGAGAGGAATTCAGGCAGGGCCAAAAGTGTAGCAGATAGCGCGGACGTAGGGGAGCTTAGGCAAATAACACAGCTCCGATTTGGACGGCACCACTGTTTTGCGGGGCTGGTGATAACACTAGCTTTTTTCGCCAGAGAGATTAATATATCACAGGCAGACAAGGGAGCAGACACTGGGGTTGAGAATCCAGGCAGATTTAGCCGGGTGTGTTCTGGCTTTCCGATAAAGCTAACCTCCTACTGTTGAATTCTGGGAGGGGTCAGTTCTGTCTGAGAGAGCCTCTGGATAGGAGTGGATGCCTGAATGGCCGTGCACACACACATTAGAGCTCCAGAAGTACCTCTAGGTCCACCTGATGGTGATGATCAGGGCTGAAGTCAAAAGGACAGCAGCGCTGCAGAGGCCAAAACCGCTAGAGTTGTCAATGGGCAGCAAACAGAAAAATAAAGAGAGGATTTACGGAATATTGAACTCCGGAGAGATGGAGACCGGAATGGAGTCTGCTTTTGTCTTGCATTGCCATGAGGGGTGGTGATGGGAGGGTGATGAGAAACTACTGCCAAGACCGAGGACAAAAAGGCAGCAACGGCTGGGTAGGCAATGAAAAAGCAGTTCATTTCAGAACAGCCCTTTATTATCCATTCATTCTCTGGGTTTCAGCTCTGCCCAGTGCAGCTGGTGCACTAGCCGCCAGTTCCAGGCAACATTATATTACCTGGATTCGTTCAGGCACCGCTATGGAATAAGTCTATCTTGGGGGATGTCGGTCATATTTTTGCCAATCGTCAAAGTCCACTCATCTTCAAAAGAGTAGCTGCACCCAGATGGATGTGTGGGATTGCAGTGCTATTGGGAAGGAACAGGAACAACACCAGGAACAATAAATGATAATAAATTTAGACTGATATGGGTAATATTTATTGAACTACATACATGTCTCTCGATATGGCGTCAGGCATCCATGTTCGCTCACGCCACATGCCAGACGTCTTGGCATGGAGCTGTAGAGGTTCCTAATGGTGTCCTGTGATAATCCATCCCATGCAGCTTGAATATCCTCACACAGTTCCTGCAGATGGTGCGGTAGGGGTGGAGGTGG
>CM067474.1:3681277-3724262 GCA_034552555.1 Semaprochilodus insignis | reverse complement strand
ATCACTACAGACCTCCAAACTTCATGTGGCCTTCAGATCAGCTCAAGAACAGTGTGTAGAGAGCTTCATGGAATGGGTCTCCATGGCCGAGCAGCTGCATCCAAGCCTTACATCACCAAGCGCAATGCAAAGCGTTGAATGCAGTGGTGTAAATCTCCACCACTGGACTCTAGAGCAGTGGAGACGTGTTCTCTGGAGTGACCAATCACGCTTCTCCGTCTGGCAATCCGATGGACGAGTCTGGGTTTGGCCGTTGCCAGGGGAACGGTCCTTGTCTGACTGCATTGTGCCGAGTGTAAAGTTTGGTGGAGGGGGGATTACGGTATGGGCTTGTTTTTCCTAAACCTTGTGGAAAGCCTTCCCAGAATAGCTGAAGCTGCTGTAGCTGCAAAGGGTGGGCCGACATCATATTAAGAATGGGATGTCGCTCAAGTTCATATGTGTGTGAAGCCAGACGAGCGAATACTTTTGGCAATATAGTGTAGGTTACTGTGCTTGCTCCTGACGTCAGCCTCCACCTGTACGCTTTAAAAAGTCTGAAACTCGGTGTTCACTTCTTTCACAACGTTGACTCCAAACCTCAACACTCAGCTCTTTCAGCTGCGGACAGATTGGGCGGAATTAGCTCTCCTTCTTCTGGTGTATTAAAACGGTTCAGTTGATTTGTTGTGTTGGCAAATAGCGATGCTAAGTGACATTGAACAGTTGGTAAAATTAATCAAATGAGCAAATGAGATATTGATTTCTCATTAAAAGGAAAACTACATTATTTCACTCAGCCTTTGAGGATTTGATGTGGCGTGAAAAGGGAGATGGGTGGGGGGGTGTAGCGGGGTGGGGGCTGGTGGTTCTCTCTTCACGTTCCCCAATAAATCCGACATAATCATCCGCTTTAATTATTTTCTTATTAAGATGTTGGAATGATGGAAAACTATTCAGGACACCAATCTTATTTCTGATTTCACTGCTGTCCATTTTTTTCATGATGAATGGACCAACAGAAATGGCCCAAAACTGCTTGGAAAGACGTCCGGTTCCATTGACTTCTATTAGAATTAAATGAGGTTTTTGCCCTCTCCTGTAAAGTTGCCATTTTGGAGATACTTGTTTTTTGTTGGACAGTGACGATTTAATGTAGTACATGAACAGATAATCAATGTTGTTTTTTCCTTAGTCGTTTGCTGGTTTCTGATGGTCTTGGGCCAGATTCCTGACACCCAGATACACTGGTTGACCTGTGACCTGTTTCCTAAAGGGTATTCAGGGTCCCTGACCAAGGCCTTGTTCAGACCGCCAGCCCAAATTGGATTCTTGGCATATCCTGAATTACTTTAGACAGGCTGGACATAAAAAAAACCCCACATGGAATCCAGTTTATTGGAGGTTGTTGGGAATGCGATCCCAATTGGAATTTTACAGATGGGTCTCAGCGTCTAAACTCTTCAGGCTGGTAGATCTATAGAGCAGGCTTATGCTCCCCTGGCTTAACAGGTGACTGATCCTAGACGCATCGAATGGTTTTCTAAGTGGATCTAAAGAAGGTTCTCAACCGCTGTCCTACACTATTTAGTGTGGTCCCTGCTCCCAACTCACCTGATCCAAAGCATCAGCAGCTAGCTATTGAGTTCAAGTGGCTGTGTTAAAGGGAAACCATTAAAGTGGGCCTCCTGGACAAGGGTTAAGAAACACCCATCTAAAGAACACTAGTGGTTTCAAAAGATGTGTTCAAGCTGCAAGCAAATTTGATGGGATGTGAGTGTCCAGACATCAACAATCTATCTTCATGTGCTGATGTGGTATAAACGCAGGCATCAGTAACTACATAGCTACATAACAGAAATTTCAAATCCGGATGCAGGAGACATGGTGGTGTATCATCTTGCCCTCCAAATCAAGACGCAGTTCAAGACTCCTTGGTGCTCTTCCTGAATCCCAGCACTTCTGTCACTCTAGATTTGACACTGATGTTGTTTGGTCTAGATCTGATTAGCAAAAATCTGATTTAAAGTGTTTTTTTTTTTTTTTGCTGTCCAGACTATCAGAAATCAATCTGGATACAACCTGGATATGCCAAAACTTGCATTTGGGCTGGCAGTCTGAAAATAGCCTTTAAAATCAATATGGATGCAATGCGGAAATGCCAAAAATCCGATTTGGGTTGGCAGTCTGAACATACCTTTTCAAATCAACATGGATAAAATCTGTATATCCCAAAAATCAGATTTGGGCTGGCAATCTGAAAATAGCCTTTAAAATCAACATGGATAAAATCTGGATATTCCAAAAATCGGATTTGGCCTGGCAGTCTGAAAATAGCCTTTAAAATCAACACGGATAAAATCTGGAAATCCCAAAAATCGAATTTGGCCTGGCAGTCTGAAAATAGCCTTTAAAATCAACATGGATAAAATCTGGATATCCCAAAAATCGGATTTAGCCTGGCAGTCTGAAAATAGCGTTTAAAAGCAACATGGATAAAATCTGGATATCCCAAAAATTGGATTTGGCCTGGCAGTCTGAAATTAGGCTTTAAAATCAACATTAATACAATCTGGTATCTCAAAAGTCAGATTTGGGCTGGCAATTAGAAAATAGCCTTAAAATCAGTATGGACACAATCCAGATATGCTAAAAATTGGATTTGTCCTGGCAGTATAAAAATAGCCTTTAAAATCAAAATGGAAAAAATCTGGATATCCCGAAAATTGGATTTGGCAGCTAGAAAATAGCCTGAAAAGTCAATATGGATACAATCTGGACATGTCAAAAGTCAGATATGGGCTGGCAGACTGAACAAAGCCTTAAAAATCAAAATGGATACAATCCAAACATACCAAAATTCGGATTTAAGCTGGCAGTCTAAACATAGCCTGAAGGTAACTATTAAGCAATTTGCCATTAGTGCTTTAATCCTGTTTGGACATAAGTTCCCGTTAGCACTTCCAGGGCTTGTAAACATTAGGTCAATTCCAATTAGCATGTCCAGGAAGCGCACTTCCAGTGAAGCTTTTTTTTGTTTTTTTGGACAGGTGCTCTTACTTTTTACCTGAGAGGTAATAAACTGTTACTTGAGAACAGGTTCAGCTTTTGTTCTTGTTAATGGCAACATGCAAGTAGAAGCTGTAACCTACCTTTATCTCTGCTCCAGGTAATCAGAGCTCTGTTAGCATCCCAGGACCTGAAACCTACTTATGAACCATGATGGGATAATATCTCACACTCATAACCAAGAACAGAAAAACTCACACAACACAAGCATGGTGTGCTGGGGATGTAATTAATCACATGACAAACTTCTGCAGAAAGAAAGAAACAGCTATATTGCCCCCTAGTGGAGAAACCTTGGCATTACAGGTGACAAGAAGCGCATAATCCACTCAAGCCTGTTCACACTGTATAAACTGATAACTGATAAAACAACTGATTGGATTTGGACTTCACCTTCATCTCTGGACATGCAAGCCATGTCCCCCCCCCGAGAACCCAGGCGCACACACGCACACACGCACGCATACACACACACACGCTCCAAAACAATGTCCTTGACACGGTCACGGCTTGCTCCCTCCCTCTCTCCATGTTTAAACGCTAAATATGCAGGTGAAGGCCAACACCTGAATCTCAAGCAGCACCGCGGTGTTAAGATTTCTCCGGCATCCAGCAGCAGCGTCTCAGGATTCTGGAGCACGGACAACAGCTGCCGAGGCTGATGGATTAAGCTGCGCCGCGGCCCTGTCACATGCCCACCGCGCTCGAGTGATGGACCTAATAGATATGGACAAAGTCTTGATGACTTCTGTTTACAAGAACCGAGAGCATCTCAATCCGCCACATAAACATTCAGCACACTGTTTTACTCCGAAGCCCTGAACCCAGCATACATACTGAATTAATGATAGCAGGCTATGCTCTCTCTCTCTCTCTCTCTCTCTCCTCTTTCACTCCCTCTCTAGATACATTCATACATACCATCCAACACCTAGTTTGGTAAATCAGTCCTTCATGAAATCAAGTGTGCGGCTGATGGAATGGAGCAAATCCGTGCAGTGAGCAGTCAGGAGCCAAACATTCCAATAACTTTGACTCTTCAACTTGGATCACTTGTCTTTGTGAATCGAAACACACTTTTCACAGTCGCTTCCTTATTTATTCGGGCACCACTGTGGGATAAAAAAGGGTCTACATTCTCTCCACTCCATTCCAATCCGCCCGAGGCTCTGACTGCGTCTCAGTTGTGACATTCAGAACTGTACTATACACTACATACTCAAACACTACCCAGACAGCAAGCGGATGTGGGCCAAGATACGGCACTGCTGGCCCACTGTTGGCACTAGGAATCTGCAGTGAGCCAAAGCTGGCCCAAATATCTAAAACAATGCATTTGGCCCACCTGTCCCAAAACAGATCTGGTCAACTTCTGGCACAGATACAGCAGAGTTGCCTACTTTTGTCTGAGACGTGGCTCTAAGGTCGGCCTAAGCGCCGTCAATCCGTGCGGCAAGTGGACCAGATGAAAATGGGGAATGTTGGCCAGATTTGGGCCAGAACAATTTTGCTATCTTGGTAGTTAGAACTAGTATTAAGTGTCCAATTGGGACGTGCCTGCTGTCTTTCCAGCGTGCTGCAGTTCTGTGTTTCTTGTTGTTTGAGGTGAAAAAACTACTCAAGTTATCATGCTAGCTATTTCCTTATGATGTGAATAAGAAGAGGAGAGTCTGCAGCTGATAAGCTGAGTTACAGTTCTTACACCAACGAAGAAAAACAAAATTTGGTGCCAGTGAGCTAGCAAACCTAGCTAGCGATAGGGCCCCCTGGCAAAAGCCAAACAGGCCATTTGTAACCAGGCTCATGATGGATTCATAGCAAGAAACACTTTATGAAACACACAGACTATATCAAGGGTCTCCACATGTTAGTAAGTGCTAACGTTAGCTCGGTTCGCTAGCTAGCTAACAATAGAGATTACTGGCACCAAACTGTATTTTACTTCATTGGTGTAAGAACTGTAACTCAGCTTATCAGCTGCAGACATCTCCTCTTCTCTTTTTCACCACAAGGACAGAGCTAGAATGATAGTTTTGTAGTTTTTTGGATCCAGTTATCCAACAATGAGAACCTGTGCGCTTGAGTGTGCATTGATTCTGTTCCGTTCCAAAGAAGAGAACAGTGGTGAATGTCAGGACCTTTGTGAAAACTGCAGGATTGGGTTTTAAGAAGAAATGTCTTCTTAAGAACGGTGGGTGAACGAGCCCCTAGGTCTTGTTAAATCTACACCATGTCAGATTTGGGGATTTGGAGACCTCTCTGGGGGAACTGCGTAATTGCATGCCACGTGTGGAGGGACATTTTCCATCATAGGGGTTCTGCTTCAGCCCATCTTACCTCACTACCATATAGGATTTGAGCCAAATTTGAACTGCTGTTTAAATATGTTTGTCATTTGATTGCATCATGTCTCTCTCTCTCTCTCCCATTCCCTCTCATTCTCTCTCTCCATCCCTCCCTCCCTTGCTATCTTTCTGTCTTACTCTTTCTCTCTCTCCCTTTCTACTTCTCTTTCCCTATCTCTCTCCCTCTATCTCTCTCTCTCTTTCAATCCCTTTCTCTGTCTCCTTTTATTTCTCTCCTTGTCTCTTGCTCACTCACTCTCCCTCTCTTCTTCCCTCTCTCTTTAATCACTCTCTCTCAATTTCTGTCTCTCTCTCTCTCATCCTCCTTCCCTTCTCCTCTCTCCCTTGCTCTCTCTCCCTTTCTCAATCTCTTTCTTTTCCTCTCTCTTACACTCACTCCCTCCTTTCCTACCTTCCCCTTTCTTTTTGTCTCTCTCTCCCCCTCCATCACTCCACCCCTTTCTCTGTCCTTCTCTCTTTCCCTCTCTCTCTCCCTCTCCCTCTCCCTCTCTCTCTCCCATTCCCTCTCATTCTCTCCCTCCATCCCTACCTCGCTATCTTTCTCTTGTACTTTCTGTCTGTCTGTCTCTCTCTCTCTCTCTCTCTCTCTCTCTCTCCCTCCCTTTCCCTCATTCTCTCCCTCCATTGACTGAAACTGAAACTTCACTCCCCTGTCAGTTCCGTTCTGTGGACTTCTGAATGAGTGCTGAAAGTTCTATTTACAGGTATGAAAAGCGTGCAGGTCTGAACCGAACCAAAGTGTTGTGCTCTGTCTATCTCTCCATTCGCTAAAGGGGAAGGCGACGTGCGGCCCTATGCAGATAACCAAACCGTACCTCTCTCCTACGTGCCAAACCAGCAGGAAAATAAACCAGCCATGTTCAGTCCTACCTCTCCTCACTAGAGCTCCGGCCTCCAGTGCTGCACTTCCTGAGCTAGCAGATTAACTTCGGACTCAGTGATATCAGTGCTGCTGGGGCTGCTGGCCTGGGACTTTCTCACTGTCCACCTTTATCAGTTCCACTGACCATATAGGAGCTGTTTCTCTGTATACTGTATTACCCTGTTCTTCAATGGTCAGGACCCCCACAGGACCACCACAGAGCAGGTACTATGTGGGTGGTGGATCATTCTCAGCACTGCAGTGACACTGACCTGGTGGTGGTGTGTTAGTGTGTGTTGTGGGGCTGTGGGCAGCATCCTGTGGCCACTGATCAAGGACCAGAGGATGACCAACACTGCACTGTGCAGCAGCAGATGAGCTATCCCACATCATACCTGCTCTGTGGGGGTCCTGACCATTGAAGAGCAGGATAATACAGTATACAGAGAAACAGACTGTACAACTACAGAGTGTCCTGTATGGTCAGTGGAGCTGATACAATGGACAGTGAATGCAGAGGTGGTGTTAATGTTATGGCTGATGGGTGTAAATAAATCTGCGCTGTTTGAGTTCTCATGGCATAATATGGTACATTTAGTGTACAAATGGGTTAATACAGAATCCTATCCTGCACGATTAATCCTCCTCTGCCCTAGAAAACAACGAAGGATTCCAGGGATTATTTCACATAAAATAATTAATCTGTTGTTGACAGTGGAATTACAGTGTACAGTCGATAGTCCCCCTGTTATTGTGATGGAAAGTCCCTAAAATTAATTTTTACTGTAAAGAAAATTTATTGCCATTACACTGTTTTCCTGAGTCGACTGTTCCCCTGTTTTTGTGATGGAAAATCCCTAAAATTCCTTTTTACCCTAAACAATTTGTATTGGAATTACATTGTACAGTGGCTCCTGTGAGAGCGGAAACGGTGTATAAATGTGAGTTGAACCCAAATCTGACTAAACAGCCTTTAAAATAAATGTACTCTAGTAAATAATGTTTTTATTGTTAACCTCCACCGAAGCAGCCTATCAGAGTGCATTAAGACTAGAACAGAGTATATACTGTGTAGTGTGTGTAGTACACAACTGAGATGCAGCCCTGGGAATAAGGTGTATGTGTGTGGGGGGGGGGGGGGGGGTATAGTGCTGGTATAGATTAATTTAATGTGAGTTTATTTGTTATATACTTTAATGACAGATTAGTTTATACGTGATGCATGTATTTGTCAGGGAATGGCATCGCTGCCTGCTGCAGAAAAAGAGCTATATCATATTTCCATATCATGGAATTCCAATATCAATGGAAAAATTTAGCACAAGTCGGTTGTGGTCTGTTATCATGTTCACTCGACTTAATATAGAAATATAAGTAATAGAAATCATACAAATTCTACATTTGTCATTACTGCTCTACAGCCTTAGTTATCAAATTCCACACAAAACATTATTTTTTGTTATAAATACATATTAAAGGCGTATGGTCTTTAAAATATGTTGTGTCCCTGAGTCAACTGTCCCCTGTGGAAAATTAGAATGGAAAATCCTTAAAATTCCTTTTTACCCTAAATAAAATTTATTGGAATTACAGTGTATCCCTGAGTCAACAGTCTCCCTGTTATTGTGATGGAAAGTCCCTAAAATTCCCTATTATGCTAAATGAAAATTTATTGGAATTACATTGTTTTCCTGAGTTGACTGTCCCCCTGTTATTATGATGGAAAACTCCTAAAACAGAACTCCGCATAATAGGCATTGCTCTATGTAGCAGCTTATGTTGTATATTGAGCAGTGTATTAGGCACACCCGGCGCCACCAGGGGGCAGAAGTGCTTAATGACTAATTGATAGATGTGTTAAAACTCTTCCCCTCAGTCCAATAACAGCACACAGAACCACCTGACATCAAACTGAATCACACAGTTGATAGAATGACTCGACTGTGGACTCACTGTGGAGTGCTGCTCAGCGAGTGAGGCTACCCCCTTAACGACTCTCTTGACTCTAATCAGAGCATCACGGTAATGATCTTCCCCTAGTTGACTATGGCAGCTGGGTGACTTTTGAATGACACAGGAATTCGGTTTAGTCTAAACTGCAGCTTTCATGGACACAGCAATGGAGTTTAAGAACCCACATGGCTCATTCTACATTTACAGACTGTAGTCCATCTGTTTCTCTTCAATGGTCAGGACCACCACAGGACCACCACAGAGCAGGTGTTATGTGGGTGGTGGATCATTCTCAGCACTGCAGTGACACTGACGTGGTGGTGGTGTGTTAGTGTGTGTGGTGCTGGTGTGAGTGGATCAGACACAGCAGTGCTGCTGGAGTGTTTAAACACTGTGTCCACTCACTGTCCACTCTATTAGACACTCCTACCTTGCTGGTCCACCTTGTAGATGGACAGTCAGAGACGATAGCTCATCTGCTGCTGCACAGTGCAGTGTTGGTCATTCTCTAGTCCTTCATCAGTGCTCACAGGAAGCCACCCACAGGACACTGCCCACAGGACGCTACCCACAGGACGCTGCCCACAGGACACTGCCCACAGGACGCTACCCACAGGACGCTGCCCACAGGACGCTGTTGGCTGGATAGTTTTGGTTGGAGGACGATTCTCAGTCCAGCAGTGACACACAGGTGTCCAGCAGCACTGCTGTGTCTGATCCACTCACCCCAGCATAACACACCCTAACACACCATCACCACATCAGTGTCACTGCAGTGCTGAGAATGATCCACCACCCACATAATACCTGCTCTGTGGTGGTCCTGTGGGGGTCCTGACCGTTGAAGAACAGGGTAATACAGTATACAGAGAAACTGGAACTGTAGAAGTACAGAGTGCTCCTATATGTATATGTATGTATGTATGTATATATATATATACATATATATATGCATATAACAGGATCATCCCACTAACCTGAGAGCAACAATGCGCAGTTCCACACAATGTCCACTGGGGGGCAGTCGAAGTACATCTTATAAACAGCACCTATAACTGCAGCGATCTTTGCAGCCTTGTAGGTTGCAGCTGGATTTTATTGAAGCTAACCTTTAACAGAATCCTACTGAGAATACACAGACCTATTTTAGACCGCATACCTGGAATAGAGGCAGATCCAGCGCTGAGGACAGCAAACACTGACAGCTGACCAGCTAGAGAAAACTGAGGGATTGGTTAAAACAGTTCAGCAAACACAGAACCATCCCAGTCAGGGCATGTTAGCTTAGCATGACGATGTCATATAAAGAATCTAGCCGTGTGATGTCGATGGTCACATTCATACAAGAGAAACATGTTGCATTAAGATCAAAATATTTTTAAAAATATTCATTTAGCTTTTGGAACGTATCAGTAACTTTGCATTGTGTTTAGTTTTTTCTATATTCATCACCATTTGCCTAGTGTCATCAGCTCATCGCCAGTTTTGTAATTTCCTGCTCAAATACACATACAAGCAATATTTATTAAGCTACACGTACAGAAGTAGTGTCTCTCACTGCTCCACCTCACCAGCATAGCTTATTAAAACTCTATACGTCTATAATACATTATTATCTGGCTATCAAACATGTTATGTTTAATATATATATAGCACTGTGTCTAAATTCTGCCCACCTGCTTGAACGTAAAATGTACCGAGACTAGCTTGGTGATGAGAGAGCACACAAATATGAAGAAAACGGACCAATTACTGCTTTGTACATACAAACAATCCCACGTATTTATGTTTGTATTGACAGTGGAGGCCAAACAGCCAATTCATAGAGGCGACATTGATGAGTCAAGGTGAAATCTTAAAGGGGAAACCTTTTCAGTTCTTGTGTACATACAGCTGGGCACCTGGAGGTCCTACCAACCCACAACCTGTGAATAAGACCACCCAGTTAGTTTTTTTTGTGGCTGCCTGCATCAGGAAACATGGGATTCAACAAGCCAATCAGATTTGGCTCCCCTTCCTACATCACGCATGACTCTTTAGAATAGTACCACCCCCATCTGAGTGTTTCCACCCATGGCTTCAGAGCTACTTTCGGCTGAGGGCCATTTTTTTCTTGCGTAGGCCGGAACAGCTATGGCAGCTAAGAGCTAATCACAGGAAGTGCTCGGCTTTTGGCTGTAGCTGAGTGGATAAAGCTTATTAATGAGGATCAGACGGGTCAAAAAGACAGCATCGGAGACAAATTCATGATTGCTGAAACCAAGAGACAAAAGCAGGAGCAGGAAAACAAACACAGGGAAACATGGTCCAGAGAAACACGGCTTAGTACTCGGGTAAGAAACACGGAGACTTTGCAAACAGGTAGAACAGACAAAGGACTTTATACGGGAGCCCCAATGAGTCCTAGATCAGCTGTGGGTGTCTGAGAGAGGAGGAGAGTGGGTGGAGCCAAGTTAGAGCCGGAAAAGAGACAACAAGAGCACATGTCAGAAGCCATGTGCAGTACTGCGCAGGCCCAGGAGGGGGCGGTATGTGACACCGTTCCACCTTCAATGGTGCTGCACTTATGTACTGGTGCCTCACGCTACCTGTCCAGGGTCTTATTCGAATTTTCCCATTCCACCTTAAATGATGCAGCTGTTAACAGCCATCGTCTGAGGTGCCAGAATGCAACTTCTGCACCATTTAAGGTGGAACGAGAACATCTGAACAAGATGTTGGCGAAAAAAGAAGTCCGCTTCTGCCTGCTTTTCCAGCTTGGGTGAATACTATGCAGCACTGGCAGCTTTTCCTAAAAGAGGGATGAATACCAACAGGCTGTACCAACAGTCCGCGGTTCACCTTAAAACACCTTAAAGCTTTTAGCAGCACTGCAATCTTGGCGCAGGCTTCAGAAGCGGCATAGAGAGAATTTCCCTCATTGCTGATTGGCACTGGTGTGTGAAATGGGAAGAGGATCATGAGGATTGAATGAGAGAGCTCAAAAGTGGCTAAATGTCATAAAAATTAATTTTAAAAAGTAGCTGGAACGCTTCCTCTCAGGAAGAATCGAGAGACTGGCCAGCCGAGTGCTGTTGCGGAATTACACTCGAGCGGAGACGTATACTTATATACTTGAAGGGGCCACAAGGAGAACCATCCAAGTGAAGAGTGCATAATGGCTTTCCCAGGCATTAGAGAATTAGAGAGATACAGAGCCGGTATCTACACTGAGTAGCCAGTTTGCGGGGTGCATCTGCCTTCAATCAAGTCAACACTCAGTGGCCATTTTATCAGAAACACCACAGTAGGGCCACTACTGAGCACTACACATATTATTCGGGTGGTGGGCTACTCATACCAATAGTGGGACGTTAGTACCTTGTCAGTGCTCCTTGCAGGTGTATGGTTAAAGGCTATAGCTGACCACGCACAGTTTGCATTCATCATCTTCTAGACCAGAGGTCTTCAAGCTGGCCCCCCAAATGGTCCATGCTTTTGCTCATGGACCATAAATGTGGACCCTCTGGAGGGCCCAAGGATGGGTTCAAGTCCTTCATCAGTCTTCTAGGTCCACAGGACCACCGTATACTTTTGCCAGCAGTGACAGTAACTCAAGTCTAACAGCAGGAGGCAGCAGCATCCGGCCATCTGGAAAACAAAAGATGAAGAGTTTGACCAATCATGGCGCTGGGTTCAATCCCCAAATATCAAGTGGGGATGACAAATGCACAATGCCAGTCCTTTCAAGAGACTGCAAATCGCCGGCAATGCACGCAATGGGTTGTATCCCTCTTGACCAGCCAAACTGAAAATAAGCTACCGGGACATAAAAAGAGTCCCCTTGTGTGTTTAAGGTGGTAGTAACTTCAGGCTCCTGCAGATGTCCTCCTGCTTTTCTCCACCTTAAATAAGCAGCCTACACTGATAAAGCTCTCCTCTGATGATCCATTTGCAGTAATAACGTTATCATGATGCCAGCGTTTGAGTGGCTTCATGTCGCCGCCACCTGTGTTCCACTATGAGGTACGGAATAACATGTTTTTAACGCAAACACATGAACACAGCAGCTCTACGTTACTGTGCTACACAAACCCCCCAGACTATTATCCCCCCTCAACTAAACTGTATTTTTGGCACTGTGCATTCAGGTAAGTAGTGTTCTCTTGGCATCCACCAAACTCGGATTCGTCCGTCAGGCTGCCAGATAGTGATTCATCACTCCAGCGAACATTTTCCACTGTTCCAGAGTCCCGTGGTGGTGTGCTTTACACCACGCCAGCTGTTGTTTGGTATTACCCATTGTCTGAAACTCTGTATGCGATGGAGCATGGGCGATTTTAATCGCTACACATCTAACACACCTGATTCAGCTAACAAACAGCTCCCTCGCAGCAGGGTAGGGACGCCTTTTGGTTAGCAGCTGAAGCTACGTATCCCATGGTCCTCTCTATTCCCCTTTTCTTCTGTGCCCAGTACAGCCCCCACTGCCTGCTGGCTGAGGTCCCATGGAGATTACATCACCAGGAGTGCCAGACGCTGCTCTCCAGCAGGCGGAGAACCAGCCTCTTCGACCGGTCTCAGCCGTTAGTTGGTGTGCTGTGCTTGCAGCATTACCAAGAATTGCTGTGGACTTGTTTCAGAGAGGGTTTACTCAGGGAAACACACTTCTTCAGAGAAATAGAGTTTCTTCGTACAGCTGTCTCTTTTCCAAATGGCTCATCCCAGACGTGCTTAGAGGTTAAACAAGTTTCTGAAAGCAACCTACTACCAACAAGCGGTAAGGGGTAATAACTAGCTGCCTTTGGATTGTTTCCATAATACACTAGTTCTGTAGAGCTGAACGTGCTTTCTTTCAGAATCACTTGTCTTCCTTCTTGTTTGTCACTGGGTTACTGAGCGATGGCAAGTAAACAGAAGGAAAAGGTCTACGTGGTCATTTGTGAAGGACCCGTATTCCACATATTTTTCTGAATGAGCTCCACTTACCACGTACACTCATCATCAAAAGAATAGCTGCACAAAGAGCTGCACCCAAAAGGAATCAACCCACAGGAATGAAAATTGGTGGGTAGGTTTGACTTCGTGAGACATGCTAATGATTCGAGTTTCACGTTCGGCTGTGCATGTGATGTAAGCAAGGATGGGTCTTATCGCTGTACCTGACTGACCCAACAGCCACGATTGCGGACATTCAGCGAGCAATGATGCCTCCATGAGTCATCCTGTTAGTGCCAGCACCATTGGCAGACGGCTGCACCACGCAGGACTACATGCACGCAGACCGTTACAATGACTGTCCTTAACACCACGTCACCGTCACCAAAGACTGCAATGGTGTCGTACCAGACTGTCATGGAGTGACTCAGAATGGCAGCGGGTCATCTTCAGTGACGAGTCCCACTTTTGTCTTGGTGGAGACGACCAACGTGTGTGGAGGCACCGTGGTCAGCACCAAGATGAAGGATTTGTTGTCACGCATACATCTCCACCCCTACCGCACCATCTGCAGGAAGCATTCAAGCTGCATGGGATGGATTATCGCAGGACATCTTGCATGTTGTGTTAGAAACCATACTGAGAGACACTACTTCTGTATGTGTAGCTTAATAAATACTGCCCATAGCTAGATTCATGGAGGGCATCGCTGCTCGCTGAATGTCTGCAGTCATGTCTGTTGAGTCATTCTGTTCATGTTGGACAGTCCTCTCTCCATGGTTCGTGTAGGTCTCCCAGATCCTTCATGTTGCTGGTGTGTGCCTTCTTCTGTCCACTGCCACCAACAGTGTGCTATGGAAGTATCCACATGACCAGTACGGCGCACAATAACTCGATAAGACCGTCCCAGTTCCCGGAGCCCTACGATGCAACCCCTCTCTAACTCTTCCAACTACTCTGATTGCTTTTCGAGGCATACCTCGCTTGCACAGGACGCTACCAACACAACAGCATGAGTCGGAATGCGCAACAATACGACCTTATACAGTCAGTCAGGTAGGATCGCCACTGGAGTTCAGAAACCTTCAAGTGTACATTGTATATACATTCAGATGTCTTTAACAATGTTCTGCATGGCACTGCGGTTAAAGGTAAATCCACTTCTGCACTTCATAGTTTAAGCTGCTGCAAACTAACAAAGAAACCATGCTGATTCACTAAAACACACCTGACATCGCCAATCTCCCGAACTCCACTTCCCCGAGTTCATCACCCGATGACGTCACCCCCACATGTTCCCAGTCAACCAGTCACACCTCATTCCCACGACCTGCCTCTCCAGAATACTGATTGCTCCCACCTGTGGCTCTTTCCACAGGCTGCATTACTCTTCGCGAAGTTTTGCCAAACCTTGTTTGCACTACTGAGCGTTCTACTGTACTCGTTTCTACTCTGGCTTTTGACTCCCTCTATGTCTTCGACTATCCCTCTTGCCTCGTCCTTTATTCTGATTGCCCGTGTGCTCGCCTCTCTGGTTTCCGACCTCCTTCTGTTCCCCTGACTCCTCTCTTTGTTTCTTTCGTTTTGGTTGCCTCGTGGTCTGATCTCGTGATTCAGACCTTTGCCTGTCTCTCCACTCTGACCTCGCACTGCCCTGCTGTTATGTTTGGCCGTACTTTGTTGCTGTGTTTGACTACCAGATTGTTTAATGAAACTCATCTGCGCACATCGAGCCAAGTTCTTTGTTCCTGACAATTCGAATCTGACTGGCATCCCAGCTTTACTGCTTACCAGGCCTACCTTCGCCATTTGGTGGCTCAGCAGCTGCTCTGGATGTTGCCATAAAATCCCCGCGCTGTCTTCAGCTGGGAGGCCCGCTGAGAAGACGATGGCATCTGGTTTACATATGCAACAAATCAATCAGTTAAGACAGAAAGGCTCAGTTAGCTCAGGAAGCGCACCTGTTGTGCAGCACCTGCCTTGTGTTCCCGAAAACGTTTCCATTATTTTGGCAGTTACTGCCACTTCTTGTCTAATTAGTTCCCACTTCCCCCTTGCCTCAGGGCTGCTCTGTCGGACTCATGGACACCTTTCTGGTCCCTCACATGATGTGTCAGTTAGTAGTATGTGTTGTTTGATTCCCATTATGCATCTTTATCTTTGTGCGTTCTGATTTGCATTTGTGGCTTATTTTCATGTGTTGTGCTTGTTGTTCCAAGGCTGTCGTGTCAATTTGCCTCTCTTTATCACTACAGCCAGCCAGAGAGACACATAGAGTAGCTTCCTCATGAATTAAGTGTAATATCAAACTGTAATGCCAATAGTCGTTGACTTGTCAGTGCTCCGCCCACAATTCCACACACAGTCCATATACTTTCATAGTAACTGTTGCAAGGTTGGGCAAGTTTGGGCCCTTATGATTTTAAGTGATCCCTCCATGAGTCATCCTGTTAGTGCCAGCACCATTGCCAGACGGCTGCACCACGCAGGACTACATGCACGCAGACCGTTACGATGACTGTCCTTAACACCACGTCAACATCACCAACGACTGCACTGGTGTCGGGCCAGACTGTCATGGAGTTACTCAGAATGGCAGCGGGTCATCTTCAGTGACGAGTCCCGCTTTAGTCTTGGTGGAGACGACCAACGAATCCGTGTGTGGAGACACCGTGGTCAGCACCAAGATGAACCTTGCAACACTGATCATATGGGAGCCCCCAAAGCTGCTAGAGTCACCAGAGCATCGTCTCCAATGTGGGTCTCCTGCCCTGGTTTCTCCTGCTCGTCAGCCGGTGACAATGACCACAAGAGAGCCACCAGCATCCGGCACTGATCATGAACTCTATCTCTCACTTAAACTAAGAACCTATGGGATGGTTCTGCTCTTGTTTCTAATAGATGGTCCAACCTCCTTTTCCTGTTAGCTCTGTCTTTCACGGTTCAACCGGGCTCGATCTGAAGAGGATGGGTTCCCTCATTGAGCCCGGTTCCTCTCGAGGTTTCTTCCTTCTACTATAACAGAGTTTTTCCTTGCCACTGTTGCCTCTAGCTCTAGCACACGGGGGACTTGTACCCGGATTTCCCTTCCCTACGTCTGTACATAGTGTTTTCCTTTCCTTTATATGAACTGCTTTTATGTGAAGCTGCTTTGAGACAACATTAGTAAATATTTTTTGACTGATTGATTAATGAACAGTTTGTTGTCACGTGTCACACTTCCAAAAGGCCTGGTGTCATTCCACCTCCACCCCTACTGCACCATCTGCAGGAACTGTGTGAGGATATTCAAGCTGCATGGGATGGATTATCACAGGATGATCATTAGGAACCTCTACAGCTCCATGCCGAGACATCTGGCATGTTGGGTTAGCAAACACGGCGGCCCGACTCCATACTGAGAGACAGACTTCTGTATGTGCAGCTCAATAAATATTGATCATATCAGTCTAAATCTTTATCTTCCTTCTCAATAGCATTCCCAATCCCACACCTCCTTCTGGGTGCAGCTATTCCTTTGACCATGAGTGTAATTCTACAGATTCTGGAATCTGATTGGCAGAAGGATGTTATTAGGCCTGGTGCATAAAACTAGCAGTTGTCCACAAACACAACAATGTCATTGTTTGTCTTTATTTGTTAATATTGATTCAACATATCCAAGTAAACTTCCATTCCGATGTAGGAATTTCCACTTGGGGGGCTGCCGAAATAAGCTATGCTTAATCTGGGTCACGGAAAACTGGCCCATAGTGTTTGAAAGTTCAGCTTGTCCACAGTATCACTGCAAGCTCTGCAAAAAAATCCTACAAAGATCAAAAGCTAGACCTGCACTTTTGCCATAACTGGATTTTGGGACTCAGCTTGGGTCAGCGGAAACTCAGCCTCAAGGTGACATTCCGGCACTCGGTAACTGGAAAATTTCAATGCATTTGTTTCCCCATACCTTGTGACATCCATCCATTTCCACACTTTCCGTCCCAAGGTGACTGCAATTAGCAACACCCACCAGCGTGTCCGAGGGAGCACATTTACAATGGAAATTCACTCGTTTTCCACCCAGAACAGCGACGGAAGCGAGCAGCTCCTGCTCTGGGAGCCCATATCAGCTCCTGCAGTGGCAGCAGGTTGGCATTTTGCACTGGAAGGCTTTGTAAACAAGTTTTTTTTTTCTTCTTCTTCTTTCTTTTGAATGTGCTCTCTCCCTACAGACCCCCTCGTCCCTTTCTGACTCCCCGCTCGCATTCAGCACATTCCTTCCCAGCATACTGCTGGGCGCTGACAGCGCTGCCATTGTCTCAGCCCTCCCCCGAGCGCTCTTTGCACTTCAAGGAGAAACGTGTCTGTTGGTGACCTATTAAAACCAACAGCCGGCCCGGGGCCCCGGGCTCATTGTGATTGCCTCTGCGACGCGCACACAGACGCGTGCACGTGCACCCCTCTTCTGAGTCGGGACGGGCTGAGAGTCGGGACGGGCTGAGAGCCGGGACGGGCCGCCTTTTGTCTGGTACTGCTCTGCTAGGAGTTCTCTGCTCATTGTTTCATGATAGCCCCTATCCTATCCTCACAATGAGGACATTGTGGTGCAGCGTGTGGGGGGCCTCGTCGCCAAATTCAGCTTCAGCTGCATTTCATTCCTGTCTGAGAACGCAGGCGTCTGATAGACTGTAGACCAAATCAGGGTTTTAACCCTTTCACACCTACATGCCCTGACATAACTTTGGGGTTTGCATGATCACATTGCCATGAGCATCACGTACTACAGCCACATCAGGCTCATCGCAGCCTCTGAGCTGACACTCAGTAAGCCCTCCAAACACCTGCCACAGGAGATTTGGGTCCATAAGCTACATGCCAGACCCAAAATGCATAACTCTGTGAATTATGACATGACATGCACTGACATTTCCTGCCCCAGTCCATCATTATCCCCCCAAAACAATTAAATAACTACATGATATACGCCAGATTATCCAACAATACCTCTTTTATGTGCTTTATGCCATTTTCCGTGCATCCATATACAATCATCATCACCAGAATAGCTGCACAAATAGATGCACCCAGAAGGAATCAACCAACAGAAATGAAACTCCTTGGGTAGGGTGAGTTTTACACTCATCCCTGCATGTGACGAGCCTTATGACTGTACTGGACTGACTGTAGCTGAATCTGCAGGTGTATGGAAGCGTACGGTCATACGGGTCTACCAGCAGTGGCTAAAATCCCAGTCTACAGGGAATTCCCCTCAGAATTGTGCCAGGGAAGGCATCCACCAAATCTGGAACCAACTGTGCCATTCTTTGAAGCAAGAGTGTCTGAACATTGATGTGGCCTACATCCAGAAACTTGACCAGTACATGCCAAATCCAATCACAGCTGTTACTGGTGCTGGTGGAGGTGTTACACATCACAGGGGACTCTTATTTTGTCTGGTGGGCTAATATTCAGTATTATGTGACGAAAGAATAGACAGATATTCAGCAGTTCAGGACTGGCTGGCAGTAAAACCATACACTAATGCTCTGGTCCCTACACTGTGATACGTATACCTCCAGCGGTATGTTGAATGGCTTTGGGGGGTTCAGTAAAAAAATCGGATATTAATCTTAATTTAATTATTAATTTAATCAGTCGGCTGCACAATTACACAGGTACCTCCCCCAATACGAGGAACACAGTCAGCTTCCAGTAAAGGAAATGGGCATTTTATTAGTTATGGTACTGGAAGCAGCTACACTGTTTGAACACCAACATTCACAAACAATCTGCACCAGCATCTTCATTAGTCAAGTTATGATTATGATCAAATCTGAGTTTTGGTCAAAATATTGTGAATCATGAGCCCAGTACTGTGAAACATTGGAACTGTGGTCCAAATGTGTAATTACAGCTCTCTTTTATTAGTCTTATTAGTCTTTATGTGTTTTATTTATAATAACATATTTTATTTATTGTTGTTATTATTGTCAGTTATGCTGGTCGGCACTCTGTGGCTCACTCTGCGCTCTAGAGGAGCTCCATTTATCATGTAGTCATAAATTCATGTGAAATATATCCTCCATATTGCTGTGGACCGGGCACGACGCCAAGTCAGCTGCACATCTTTCATAACAAAGGAAGAAAAGTGGCATGGCGTCCAGACCACCCCTACCTGAAACCCACAGACAGTGTGTGGAGACACAGAGAGAAAGAGAGAGAGAGAGAGAAAGTGGGTGAGGGAGAGAGAGAGGGGGGAGAGAAAGAGAGAAAGAAGGAGAGAGAGAGACAGAGAGAGAGAGAAAGAGGGTGTGAGACAGAGAGAGAATAAGAAACAGAGGGAGAGAGAGAGAGAGAGAGAGAGAGGGTGAGAGAGAGAGGGTGAGAGAAAGACAAGGAGAGAGAGGGAGAGAGAGAGATAGGGAGAGAAAGACAATGAGAGAGAGAGAGAGAGAAAGTGGGTGAGGGACAGAGAGAGGGGGAGAGAGAGGGAGAAAGAGGGAGAGAGAGACAGAGAGAGAGAGAAAGGGTGTGAGACAGAGAGAGAATAAGAGACAGAGGGAGAGAGAGAGAGAGGGTGAGAGAGACAAGGAGAAAGAGAGACAGAGGGAGAGAGAGAGAGAGAGAGGGTGAGAGAGACAAAGAGAAAGAGAGACGAGAGGGAGAGAGAGGGAGAGAGAGACAAGTAGAGAGAGGGAGAGAGAGAGATAGGGAGAGAAAGACAATGAGAGAGGGGGGGAGGGTGAGAGAGAATAAGAGAGAAAGAGAATAAGAGAGAGAGAGAATAAGAGAGAGAGAGAGAGAGAGAGGGCATGAGACAGGGAGAGAATAAGAGACAGAGACAAGGAAAAATAGAGGGTGAGAGAGGGAGAGGGAAAGGGTGAGAGAGAAAGACAAGGAGAGAGAGAGACAAGGAGAGAGTGAGAACAAGAGAGAGAGAGGGTGAGAGCAAGAGAGGGGGTGAGAGAGAGAGGGTGAGAGAGAATAAGAGAGAGAGAAAGAGAATAAAAGAAAGAAGACAGAGAGAAAAAAGAGAAAGAATAAGAAAGAGAATAAGAGAGAGAGAGGTTGAGATTGAGAGAGAGAAAGGTTGAGATTGAGAGAGAAAGAGAGAGAGAGAGAAAGAGTTTGAGATTGAGAGAGAGAAAGAGAGAGGGAGAGAATAAGAGAGAGAGAGATAGAGAGAGAGAATGAGAGAGAGAGAGAGAGAATGAGAGAGAGAGAGAGAGAGAGAGAGGATCTGGTGTAGTAGACTGAAACAGATATTCTGTTTGAGAGAGCCGGCTTTCATGTCTGGAGCCTCGGCCTGAGCCCCACACACTGAAGCCCGGACCCCGAGGAAGAGAAGGAGTGAGCCGAGTGTTAGGGAAAGTGTGCGGGCAGAAAGAGAAGAGGTTAATGAATCATGGACTGCAGCCTTGTTCTTCCTCAGAGCCCCTACTCTTAAAGCAGTGCTCCAGCTCTTCAGCCTCATCTCCCTGTACGCTGCTCGGTATACTGCAGTCCATCAGCTCAGAGCGTAATCTCATCAGCACAGAACACACAACTCGTCTGACCACAGCAGCCTCAAAACAGGACCAGCCAGAGACCACCTTCCATTCACTCAATTTACAGCCACACGGCTACGGGAATACAGGTTAGGGATGACTCCTGTATACTCAAGTGCTTTATAGATGCCTTAATAAGGCATCATATGGCATCATAAACCTTATAATAGCTCTTAAGTAGTTATGACCACACGCATAACCCAAGTTACTCGGTGCCATTTACCAGAACACACCTATAACATCCGAATTCCACCAGATCTCCGGTCCCCACCCTCGCCCATTAATACAGCTTCCATTCCTTCCTGCTTTCCAAAGAAATCTGCAGTGAGGGATAGATGGGATAGATTCCGGGCGACTCTGGGGTCCACTCTCCAGCTCTGGGGTGGCCAGTGCATTGTTCTGATCACATCAGCAGCTTCTTTTATTTGATCTCTCAAAGGTGAAATACAGTATAAGCTCCCCAGACCAAACATGAGTCTAACCCAAGTGTCTACATTGAGCTGCTGGACCACCAGGTTTCACCCTTTGCTCATCATCTTACTGAGGAACACAACATTCCTATCCCGGTATTCCAAGATGACAGTTCTCGCGTTCACAGGGCTGCAGATGTGACTGATTGGCATGATGACCATTCAGGAGGCGCATTCACACATCTGGACTGACCCACAAAACCCCCAGATTTGAATCCTCTTGGAAATCTGAGGGACTACCTGGAACAACTAGGAAAACGACAGGGAAGGCATCCACCACTTCTGGACCAACCGACCCATTCTTATATCCAGAAACTTATCCAGTTCATGCCAAATCCAATCACAGCTGTTATTGGTGCTCGTGGAGGCTATTAGGTGCTATTAGGTCTGTTTCAGTCCCAGGGGACTCGTTTTCGTGTAAGGTGGGCTTATTTATATCTCCAGAGATGAATCACTTGCCAATGTCTGACTTAAAGGAACAATATGCAATCTCATTAGAGAAGCATGATGAGTCATCAGCGCGTAAAGAAACACGCTCACCTGAAAGACTGACCTTTCCCACAACAATGCTACAGCCAGTTTCCAGTTTGCTCTCCTTTGAAGTTTCCATTCAGGAGTGGAAAGTCTGTTGTATGTTTTGGCCTGTGGTCACTGCCCATTTCCCAGTACCATTCTGACACCACGGGTTGCCAGATATGGAACACATTGGTAGGAAAACAGCATGCAGCAGCCATGGAAGCAGGCAAACTGACCTAGAACGGTAAATATTGGCAACATAACCGAAAGATAAAGAAGGGTGGATGCAGACTTTGATGCAGGCTAATGTTTTGTTCGGAACAGGTCAGCACTGAGCCACAGTCGCTGAAGTGGTCCTGGCTAATGCTAGCATGCTAACACATCCTACCAGTATACATCAGAAAGTAGGAAAGCTTTACGGTGGCCGAGAAGTGCAAAACAAATTAACATTTCAGAAAACAAAATTACATAAATAAAAACAAATTTACAAATGAAAAATATTAACTACTTAACTAGAAAATGAACTAAAATTAACTAAAAACTAATTTACAAGACGTGAAACACTTTTACAAACTCCGAAACTTTTTTCCAAACTCTGAATTCTGACGGAAAGGGGAGGTCTAACACACAGGAAGTGCTTGCTGCGGAGTGTGTTTGTCAATCAAACTTTTCCTTATACCACTTACCTCTGGCGCATGCAATCACAGCTCGCTCTGTGCTTTGTCAGGCACGGTCCTTCAGCGCTTTAGAGAATTCAGGGTTACGGGTGCCGCTTTGTTGTTCGGAGTAAATTGCTGTAGAATGCTGGTAATTTTCTGCATTCAAAATACGCCAGTGCGGTCGGCACGCAGCAGCTATACTGACACTGAGTGGGATGCGTAGCTGACTGCATCCAAGCTGAATACATTTCTTTGTGGAATTCACTGTGTGACACTGACTCTACAGAGCGTAGGACATTGAAGGTGATATTCATGTCCATAACAAACAAACAAACAGGTAGCCTCGCCACATAATTAGCGACAAAGCTCTGTGTGCAAATCATGTCCTCAGTTGGTTCTTCATCTCAGAGAACCTGGGCTGCGATTCTCAAGTGAACATAAAGGTAGACTTCAGGGGCAGAACGTGGGGCATGGTCACCAATAGCCATAGAACTTCACCTCATGGTTAACACCACAACTACATGAGATAACCCACACAACCTAACCCTAACACTAACCCTACCCCTAACCCTAACACTAACCCTAGAGTGGAAGAAAGAGACGAACATGCGATGTCTAAACCACTTAGAGTTGGAAATGTTAAGGAAGGTAAGTGGGCTGTAACGCTAGCTGTAGTGGAGAACCAGCTAGCTAGCTTAAAATGGCTGAGATTTTGCAAAACAGCCCACGTGGTTTAGAGTCGCCTGTCCGTATGTTTCTTCCGTCTGCTCTAAAACTCTAAACACCTTCCACAGGAAAAACAGAAGCGTGCCACCTGGATAAAACACACGCCACAAAATGGACTAATCATGCTTCAGCATCGTGACCATCCCAAACTCCACCCACTCTACCACCGCCAAACAGTTTGATTGACAAGGGTCCGCAACAAGCACTTCCTGTGTGTTAGACCCGCCCTTTCCGTCAGAATTCACAGTTGATAAAAGTGTTTCGATACTGGTATAAGTGTTTCACGTCTTGTAAAATTGTTTTTGCTCTTGTAATTGTATTTTCTTGAATGTATTTTTTTTTTGTTAGTAAATTTGTTTTGATTTTTGTAATTTTGTTTTCTTGAATGTATTTTTTTTTCCATTTGTAAATTTGTTTTGATTTTTGTAATTTTGTTTTCTGAAATGTTAATTTGTTGTGCACTTCTCGGCCACCGTAAAGCTTTGGCTCAACTAGCCAAAACTAGCTATCTAGGTCACGCTTGCAAATCAACTACATTCGCAGATCGGCTAACAGTGCAGAAGCTGTTGCTGCTTGTTGGTGTCACAGTTTTAATGTTGCTCTTTTCTCGTGATTGTTTATGTAGGTGCAGGGTCCTCAACCTGGCAACCCACGTGAGCACTGAGTCTGGGGAAGATGGGACGGATGGGGACAAAATTCTGAATCTGGATTGCAGTAGCCTTTTTGAATGCTTGTTGTCATCTTGTTCACCTGCGACCAGAAATACCTAATACTGTGTAACACCTCCACCAGCACCAACAACAGCTGTGACTGGATTGGGCATGGACTGGACAAGTTCTTGGATCTAGGCCACATCAATGTTTTTGGCCAGAGTTGGGCCAGATTTGGTGGATGCCTTCCCTGGCACAATTCCGAGGAGAATTCCCTGTAGACTGGGATTTTATCCACTGCTGGTAGACCCGTATGACCGTACGCTTCCATACACCTGCAGATTCAGCTACTTCCTTCACACTATGGTCTTTGGCACGTCCAAATGCAGTCACTCCTTTTAGTCATTAACATCTGCTTTGGAGCCATTTTCCACATATGGAACGAGACATTCCCTGCACTGTAGCACCTCTTCCCAATCTATGGATCCCGTCACTCACACCCCGCAGGGATTTATAGCCCCGTTATCCTTGTGCAGCGCCATCTGCAGGAGCATCTGAAGTTGCTACCACCTTAAACAGGCACGGTGGCTCACTTTTGGTCCGGGGAGCTATGTTGCAGTAGCCAGTCGATGGGTTTTCTGTTCGGAATGTGATGATGTCATCATACATGATATCCGGTCATGGTGTCTGTTATATAACAAAGAAAGGGGGGCTTATTATGTAGGAACCATCGGAATGATTTTCATCTGGTATCTTTAATTGTGGCCGAACATTTAGCTCTGCTCGAGCAGGCCTTCTCATTTGGAACTCATTCGAGTGGAATTAAATCCAATTCAAACCAATTAGCGACATGAAAGGCTTCCTGCTAGCGCTCTCTCTCTCTCTCTCTCTCTCTCTGTCTCTCTCTCGAAATGATCTTAAAATTCTCCCATCATCATCATCATCATCAAGTGCTCATCCTTAGAGCTGCCCTCGGTTGCCTGCGTTTACCAAAGCAGGCACGCCCCAGCCGGCCAGGCTAGCTAGCTGCGGTGTGAGGCCTAAAACGCACATGATTTAAAATTCTCCTTCTTCCAAGCATCTCAAATATTTCATCTGCTGAGCGGGTAGTTTTTTCTCCTGACTTTTTTCCCCCTCTTCTTTCTTTCTTTCTTCCTCGCACGGAGAACTCTCGGCTCGAGCTAATTTAACCCTGCCATTCCCCCTGGGCTGAGCTCTCCCTGCTCTGGTGTTTTTTTTTTCCCATTCCGTTTTCTGTAAGAGGATGCCGGGAATCTGCGGGCTTGGCGCGGCAGCCGCGAGGCTTTGACTGCTGGAGGAGGTTAATCCCAGCGTAATATCTGATGAGCGTGAGCTCTGGAGGGAGCACTGAAGTTTATACCCCGCGGCTAAAGTCACAGCCCACCGGCGCACACCATGAATGTTTAAAGAGCATCGCCTTCATCTTGGTCATCATCATCAGCGTCCCCCTCGCCTCCAGTCTTGTTGTTACGTCCATCGTCCCTGGACCCCTTTGAGCCCTTGAGGGACTCCCCTGTTGCACCGCCTGTATTTTTCACACCTTCATCTGTCGTTTTTTCCGCTCAGGTGCTTTATGACACAGTGACGGGAAACCCCCGAGAATAACACCGGCGCTTGCATCTGCGTATGCGAGAGTATGCATTTGCAGATTCATTCTCGGTAGGGTATTCCAAATACAGGTTTGAGCACTCTAGGGGCATCGCACTCTTTCTAGTGTGCACAGCTTGACACGGTTTCTCATTGGCACAGCCGGCATGAACCATCAGAGCCCTCGCCGAAAAACAGAACTCCCAGATTTTCCTGAAAACGTCCTGCGCCTGGGTAAGGCCTCGCTCCTGAGAGACGGCGCTCTCCACCCTACCGCCGCCGGGAATTCTGTAGTACGTCGCAGCAGGCCTGTAAACGTTCCCTCCTCCCCCGGCTTTTATTCGAGCATGACAGGCGCGGCGGAACGAACGAGCTCAGTGATTCAGACGCCGCTGACAACTTGCAGATGGTAAGGCAAAGATTGACTTTAATTAGGACACATCACTGGTAGCTTATGATATGGATACATAGACAAAACTGGTACAGACACATTGAAACATGTAAGTGCTATGAGGATAAATTAAACAAAAGACATGAACAAAGGCATGAACAGTGATCTTATGCAGGCTACATTATCGATGCAGAACAAGTGATGATCGTTGGAAGTGAAAGTCTTGACAATTACAGTATGAGCCATGAATAACCGCTGCATGTATAATCTTGTAATACGCAAAAACGGCACGGAGTTCTTGTTCAATTTGGGAACATTCAGTACTTAATTTAGTGCGTATGTGTGAAATCAAAGGAACAACAGCAAACGTGATCAAACAATACCAATAAAAATGTAGAATAAAACTGACTTGTCTCTGCCTTGGCTGTCTTCGATGGTGGCATGCTTTTGAAACTGCTTCAGTGGTATTAGCTGCCTAAACAGACCAAATAAACAAAGTGCAATAACCTTTTCACAATTGGACAGCAAATGGATGGATGGGGGGGGTAGTTTTGGGGAGAAACACGGGAGACACTGCAGAAACTCATTTAAATTGCAGAAAATCTGAACGCACCTCTCTCTGAAATGCGGGAGAGAGAGAGAGCGAGAGAGAGGGAAAATTAAGTTGTATAGCTGGAGATAAAACAACCACACTCATACATAATGTAAATAACATGGTTTAGACACCGACTGGTGCTGCCATGGAGACAGAAGCTGCAATTTCCCATAAGCAGATCACTCTAAAGCTACAGTTCACACAGAGAGGGGAAACCTCCCACCGTCGCCGCTCTAAACAGTACTCTCTGTATTAATGAATCTGCAATGCACAAAGAACAATAAACATAAAATAATGTGGCGATGCATAGTGACACATATACAATCTACTATACACACCCATCGTCAAAAGAATAGCTGCACAAATAGTTGCACCCAGAAGGAATCATCAGCTGCACATGTGACGGTAGCAAGGACGGGTCTTATCGCTGTACCTGACTGACCCAACAGCCAAACAACCCAACCTTGCCAAAGACAATGGTGTCGTGCCAGACTGTCATGGAGTGACTCAGAATGGCAGCGGGTCACCTTCAGTGACGAGTCCCGCTTTTGTCTTGGTGGAGACGACCAACGAATCCGTGTGTGGAGGCACCGTGGTCAGTGCCAAGATGAACGGTTTGTGGTCACATGCCAAGAAGGCCTGGTGTCACTCCACCTCCACCCCTACCGCACCATCTGCAGGAACTGTGTGAGAATATTCAAGCTGCATGGGATGGATTATCACAGGACACCATTAGGAACCTCTACAGCTCCATGCCGAGACGTCTGGCGTGTTGGGTTAGCAAACACGGCGGCCCAACACCATACTGAGAGACAGACTTCTGTACGTGTAGCTCAATAAATATTGATCATATCAGTCTAAATGTATCATCATTTATTGTTCCTGCTAAGCTTTATCTTCCTTCCCAATAGCACTGCAATCCCACACCTCCTTCTGGGTGCAGCTATTCTTTTGACGATGGGTGTATATATAGGAATACAGGTCAGTATTCAGCCCTTCAGCCCTTGAAGTTCTGTTCTGTTGTGTCATATCACAGCAGTTACAAGATAATCGGGGTCACTCTAGGACTTCCATTTTTCCGCTTTGGACTTCCAAAGAGAATTCTTCTCACGTGCGGGAGGAGCAATGATTCATATAAAACTACATATATATTAAATAATAATTCAAACCCGGGTCCAAGCCCAGGTCGCCCCCATTTCAAAGCCCCCTCCCCTCCGCAAAACCCCTATAAGTGGATAACGACTCGTGATCTCCTAATAAACCAACGTTCACATACTGTACGTACTCCTTATGTGAAACGAGCATGTTTGAAACATTTCTCGACGCCTCCTGGATTGCACAGCTATCCTGTGCAGCTGTCTCTTCTGGATTCATCGGCGTCTTCTCTCTTAGACTACAAGGCTTGTGATGTGATGACTTTTCCGACTCTTCTTGCCTCGCTTCATTATAATGAGGTGAAGAATAGCTACTGCAAGACTGAGCTGACATGCTTCTGTCTCAAAGCCCAGTTTAGAAGGTGCTGAGCAGGCAGCTGTCGAATGTACCACCATCTGGACCCAGTTCCCCAAAATGAGCTGGGATGATAATTCATGCCGACGTTAAAGGGAGTTCAAAAATGAAGGAGAACGGCTCTTGGGGTTCAGTTGTGCTACCCATGCTCCACCCACAAATGCATTATTTGGAAACCATCTATCTCCATTTTTCTCAAATTGAACTTTTATGGATCATTTGAACATAGCAGCTGCTGTTTACACTGTGTGAGAATATTATGATGAACGGACTAACAGAAATGGCCCAGTCTGGTTCCACTGACTTCCATTAAAGTTAAATGAGGTTTCTGAATGAAGTGGCAAGAAGTTGGCATTTTGGAGATACTTGTTTTCCTTTGGACTGTAGCAAATGAAAGCGAATGCAATCTGGAAACAATGTAGACATAGTATGATCCATCATACTAACGGCACCATAACACTCGACCTATTCTAGCACCGTGACTGTTGGTATATACAAAATAGGCATTTGAATCTGCACTCTGAATACAGCTATTAAAACTATGTTGTTGCTAGAATGACCAAATTGACTTTTGGCAATGCTAAGCTTCACATTCAGCAGCTATGAAAGAACACATTTGTGGAGGCGGAGCATAGATAGGGTAATAGACCTCTGAAGTTGTGCATCATGTCAGCATCACACCAACATAAGGAACTCTTAAGGGTCTTAAGGGTTTTCCTCCATTGGAAAGCTAAACGATGCTTTGGAAAATCGCCTCTATTGCAAGCTGTGGTAAACAAAAATCCCCGGTCTGTTTTGTCCTGTGCACATTTACCTCCCAGATGTCTCTTTTCTTAGTACAATGCGCCGTGCCCTGTTTGCTGAGCCCAACTACTATTCGCTGTAGCTGCCTTTCTACTGCAGATCTAGTACCTGCCCCAGTCTAGCTGGTCATCAATCTGAAGCTGCATGAAACTGTCAGGCTGTGAAGGACACAAAGACTGGGAAATACTACATCAGAGTTCAGACAGTAAGATGTTCCTGATGCAAGAGAATACACTAGCCTGATAGTTAGCGCTACCATATGTGTCTAAGGTGGAAAAGCCCAGCTTCTTGGTCCCAACAATCCTCTCTGACCAATCAGTATGTCGCCTTTTCTTGGTTTTAGTTCAGCATGCTTGGAACTTCGAAGGAGGTGATACCAGTAATACTAGCAGGTACCCGGTACGCCTAATGTAAAACCAAAAGGCAAGTAGAGTCGAGCTGAGTCGAGTCAGAACCATGCAGAGGAAAAATGTTATTTTTCTGAGACCTCCCCCTGGCCGCCACTGGTCCTAATCATTGAGTGGGTCATTCAGAGACCTCCCCCTGGCCGCCACTGGTCCGTTATCACAGAGTGGGTCTTTCAGAGTGCTCCCCCTGGCGACCACTGGTCCACTGGTTTAATTCGTCAAACTGTGTTGCACTAAGTCCAGTTAAATGGGACTAATTTAGCTGTCTATGAAACATCCAGTTGGCCGGTGTTCTGAAAGTACTGACGACATCCACCATATGTTCCGAAAAGTATACTGTCTTCTATCATCACATAATTTATCACAATGATAAATACCGTCGCTGTCCAAAGGAAAACAAGTATCTCCAAACAGGCAACTTTACAGGAGAGGGCAAAAACCTAGTCTCATTCTAATGTAACTCAATGGAACCAGACTTTCTTCCAAGCAGTTTTGGCCCATTTCTATTGGTCCATTCACCATAAAGTTTTAGTGCACAGTGATCAAATGATGCAGAAAAGTAAAAATCAACAAAAAATAGAGATACATGTTTTTCATTGGACAGTGATGACATTTTCACAATGGCTAGTCTTAAATCTCCTACACCTCAACACTACAATATAACAACACTAGCTCCTTAACTTGCAGGGTACAACTGCCTAGCTACTTATCTAACACATCGGACACAGCGTGCTGGTTTGCACAGGGAGTTGGTTTTGGGGAGGTGTTATGATGGCAGGTCAGTGCACAGTATTATTAGCATGCATCCAGCACTTTTGGTATTTTAACAGCTCTTCTGAATTCAAAGGATCCCGCAACATTTGGAGGAAAAAATGTATGTAGGACAAAACATATCAGGTTTGGAGTGTCGTCTAACACAGTGCACAATATTGGATATTCCCAAAAATGCCATTCGTTTTTCCAACAGAAAGAAACTGCTTAAACCTGGACTTCCTAATATGGGCATATACATAATGACAGCACAACTGTACAACACAAGGTCTGTCTTATCTTCACTCAGATGGTTTTGGGGAACTGGTCAGGTATAAAACTCTAAGTCATTCGGTTCACCACCATTCATGAACATGCTCAGCCTTATACAGTCTCACAGAGGCCGTCTACCAAGCGTTCCGCACCTTCTGATGAGTGAAAACTTAGCGGTGGGGATTTCAGTACGGTTCCCCACCAGTGGCAGTATTTGCTGTTATATAAGCAGCGTCGTAAGGTGCCTCAAAGTCGAGGATGTTACATTGCTGAGAGCTACAAATCTCATTAGCAGCCATTAAATATGTGATGTTACAGTGCGAGTCTTCACAGCTCTCTTCTACGTGATACCTTTGCACCCCCGGCACAAGGATGCCGAATAACATCTACACTGTTGCGACCGTGCATAGTGACAATTGTACCTTTTAAACATGAAGGAGCTCTGCGAGAGCGTTGATTAAACTCATTAACGACTTGCCTAACGTCATGTGCTGAGTGAAAAAAGACCTTTAAATATCAAAATGATAACGAAATTAAAACTACTGATAATCTGAAGAGAAGCTACAACATCTAGATGACAAATGAAAAGACAGTACAACATATCCAGCACAGCATATCCATAACAATGAACAAAGAGTCTGTCTGCAGGCCATGATTGTCGTAGGACTCCTGACTCTACTCGCTTGCATGGACCCTCGCGCAACCAAGGCTCGCTACAGGTCCGGATCAATAGCGCTATATACCAGATGGACGTCTCGATGACTTCCTGCGAATCGGAAACGAGCCCTCCCCACGGAGAGCTGTGGGGGTAGGTTATCCAATAGCGGAATGACTGGGCTCTCTCTTGGGCGGAAGCAGCAGCAGAAGCACACAGATTGGGTTTCCTAGGTTCAGGCTCAGCCCTTCTTCTGCCACGGGGCCTAGTGAGGTGCTTCAAACCCATGAACTGCAAGGGGCCTGGCATATTCATTCTCATAATTACACATATTTCACATTCATCTCATAGTCATTACAATACGATGCATACTAAAGCATTTAAGGAGAGTTCCACCAATTTGTCAATAGCTGAGATCATCAACAATGTCATTCAGAGTGGTCTGATATAAAATGCTCCCTTCTAGAGAAACGTACAGGCGGTAAAGATTTCTGTACAGTGGTGGTGGCAGGAATCATGGGTTGCCAGGTCTACAACACAAATATAGCCATTTTGGTCATCAGCCAATATGACCAATGAACCTACATGCACCTTCTGAGCTTTTATATGCAATGTTGATGACGGTAAAATAGTTGCACAAATAGCTGCACCCAGAAGGAATCAACCAACAGGAATGAAACTTGGTGGGTGGCTTTGACATCGTGAGACATGCAAATGATTCAAGGACGGGCCTTATCGCTGTACCTGACTGACCCAACAGCCACAATTGGGTGATGCCCTCCATGAGTCATCCTTTTAGTACCAGCACCATTGGCAGACGGCTGCACGAAGCAGGGCTACATGCATCAGACCGTTACAACAACTGTCCTTAACATCACGTCATCCTCACCAAAGACTGCAATGGTGTCATACCATACTGTCAAGGAGTGACTCGGAATGGCAGCGGGTCATCTTCAGCGACGAGTCCCGCTTTTGTCTTGGTGGAGATGACCAATGAATCCGTGTGTGGAGGCACCGTGGTCAGCACCAAGATGAACAGTTTGTTGTCACGTGCCAAGAAGGCCTGGTGTCACTCCACCTCCACCCCTACCGCACCATCTGCAGGAACTGTTTGAGGATATTCAGCTGCATGGGATGGATCATCACAGGACACCATTAGGAATCTCTACAACTCCATGCCGAGACGTCTGGCGTCATGGCAGCTCGACGCCATACTGAGAGACACTACTTCTGTATGTGTAGCTCAATAAATATCGATCATATCAGTCTAAATTTATCATCATTTATTGATCCTGGTAACCTTTATCTTCCTTCCCAATAGCACTGCAATCCCACACCTCCTTCTGGGTGCAACTGTTCTTTTGATAACGAGTGTAGTAGAAAATCTGGGAAAATAAATATTTTCCCTTCCAGCACACCTCCTCGCCATGAATGCATTTACAAATATATGCTTCATGCCAAAATCCTCGCTCAGAACTATCATAAAACTACATTCCGGGCATCAGCCAGCATATTTGTAACCAACCATTTAATGTAACAGCTTTCTCAGGGAGACGCCTGGTTCCTATCACCACCACCACCACTGTGATTCAGTTCTCTAGAACCGTGCAATTTACAACAAACCACTCTGAATCACTGTCTTTTCTTCATATCACCCTTTTAACTGTGCAGAAACCAACTCAACTGAATTCCCCTTTAAAGCATGACCCAAAAAAATGTGTGGCATAGCTAAAACAGCAGTTGCAGTCTAACTTTTGTCTTGCCGTTACTTAACTACTCCAGATGGTGGCTGATGATTTATGCGTCATCGAGACCCTATAAGCTTTCTTATTAGCCACGTTAGTTTAGTAGCGCCAGCGCAAAAACTAAAGAAGCTACCTTCAGATACCAAACCTGCCCTGACTGTACAGCTACATCAGAAAAAGCGCTGAACCAAAACTTAATTAATAAGCATATTACAAACCTGCAGTTTACAAGGCCGGGGAGGGTAGAGAGGCTAAAGAAGCCCACCTGTAAGACGCTTCTCTGGCAGTACTGTGGGTCACGACTCTGCGTAGATCCTGCTGGGCTGGATGCCTATCGCACCAGGCTGAATGGACCTCTGTTCCCAGCTGTGCTCCCACCTGCCCCTCTCATCCTCCCCAAGCCGACACCTGGCTGAGCACAGCTGCCCACTGGCCTGCTTTATCTTCAGCCAGAAGAACAGGCCGGGAGATAACCAGCATATGCTAGCTAAGCTCTCTTTCTCTCTCTCTCTCTCTCTCAACACGCTCTACTTACAGACAGACAGACACACACACACACACACACACACATACTACCTGTCCATCCACGCTACCTGGACAGCGCTTTTCTGGTGCTACTCTTTGAATAAACTGTTTAATGAAAGCTGGAGTTCTTTCTGTTCTTTTTTTTTCCATTTTTCTTCCTTTTTTTAGCAAAAAAAAAACAGATACAAAAAAAAATAAAACACATAAAAAGGCTTGTGAACTAAAAGTGAGTGACACCTATAAAGGACAATGGGATGAGATGTGAAACGCTAATCCTCCGCGGAGTCCCAGTTTACAGACGCACAGTTTATACATTCAGGTGTGGTATGCCTCGGCCACCTTTCAAGCCGTCGAAAGCGAAGAGTGGAGCCGTGCTTCTTGACGGTCGTCCAGCAAGGACACGCTTGGTGCCTGACAAATGCAGAGACTCATCAGCCAATCAAACAGACAAGCACTTTTAATGAGGAACGCACAGCATCTGCCGGGCTGATGGGAGCTCTCGAGGGGTGCTAGGAGAGACACCAACTCAGAGAAGGAGAATGAAACAAAGGGGGTGTTGGGGTGGGTGGGTGGAGGGGGGGGGGCAAAACAAAACAAACAAAACACCCCAGCAAAGTCCTGCGCAGGAGGGGTCTGCCACGAGAAGGGAGCATGCTCAAAAGGCCATCATGCAAAACAAAGAACAAAAAAAAAAAAGAAAAAGAAAAAATATAAGAAGTCACTCGAGCTTTCTCCACACATGCAGACAGTGGAAGCGCTACACATTCTCGGCCATCTCCTCCTCCTGTTTCTTGGTTTGTTTCCGTTTTGTGTTCTCGGACGTTAAATACGTATATCTGTCATGTCTCATGCTACAAACAAATGTATCGGAACGATACGCAGAAACCTGTGGATCTCTTTTAAACTGATTGTGCATGTTTTTTTTTTTTTTTTTATCTTGAAAGTCCAGAGGCGCAAAAACAGTTCATCAGTTCAGTTTCTGTCTGGTCCGTAAATCCGGAACCGCACTGTATGTGTGGACGTGCGTGCATGTATGCGTGTGTATGTAAATCTATACATGGCAGTGATGGAGTCAGAGTACATGTGCAGGAGCTTGTCCATGTTTTCTTCTCTTAATCCTCATTTCTCCTCCTGCTCCAGTCACAAGCGCATGGGACAAAGGACGGCTTCACTCCATGGAGTGCAACAGCGGGGCCTTGGTCCTGGGCAGGGCAGTGGTACGCTGAGAGAACAAGTGCTTTGATAAGCCAGAAGAGGGAGAGAGACAGAGAGAGGGAGAGAGACAGAGAGAGAGAGAGAGAGAGAGTAAGAGGAAGATGTGGGGATGATCCCGCACATCAATCGGGATAAGCGTCATCACTTCTGGTTAAAGAGTGCTCCGATGGTTACACCCGCCGCCCCCAGGGCTGCCAGACCGAACACTGTCTTTAGATAGGGCCAGGGGTGGAAAATAGACCTCCTCTGTTGACTGTAGATCTCCACGAAGCCATCCTGGAGGAGAGAGAGACAGAGAAAGAGAAACAAGAGCTTTTAGTATCATGAGTGTATAGGGGGCAGCTATACACTATTACTGTACTACTGGTTGACTGGTGTGGGTCATTTCACATACTGTGACCCACTAAATCCAGTGACAAAGAAATGCTTATGGTGTGAGTCAGGAAAGTGCGCTTGTGCTGTGTTTGAGTGCTGGTGCTAAACCCCAACCAAAACATCACGGCTTAATTATTCAGTCTAATTTCATTAGGCGACTGACTTTTCAGGTACAAATTGAAAATGCTTGTTTGGCTCATTCACAAGCAAACAAAGTCATTTGATTGCAACCCTGACTAACAGAAAGTACTGGAAATGTGCTAGTGTGTTTCATGTGTGGGCTTCGGGTAAAAATCAGGAAATTGGTCTATAAAGAGAGAGGAATCTGAATCATAAATATTCATGATCAGTCATAAACAACATGATTTTGCCTACTCCGGCAAGAGGAACGGGAGCCTGATCCCACTGAACATAATGTTGTGACTAGAAGTCCAGTTGCTGAATTATACAGAATCTACAGTTAAAAATACATTTAAATATGAAATAACACATTAAATATGGAAAAGATGTTCATGAAAGAGATAGAAATGAATGAATGTCTAATAGGTGTGAAATAATACTCTTGACTCATGACTGGGAGTGGGACACGGTTAAGATGAGAACATCGTATGACACTGAAGGTACTGGTATGGGGTTAAGCTGAGAGCATCTCGTATGACATTGAAGGTGCTGGTGAGGGTTAAGCTGAGAGCATCTCGTATGACATTGAAGGTGCTGGTGAGGGTTAAGCTGAGAGCATCTCGTGTGACATTGAAGGTGCTGGTGTGGGTTAAGATGAGACCATCTCGTATGACGTTGAAGGTGCTGGTGTGGGTTAAGTTGGGAGAGTGGTGTATGACGTTGAAGGTGCTGGTGTGGGTTAAGTTGAGAGACTGGTGTATGGTAGTGTATGGTGGTATATGCTGGTGTGGGTTGAACTAGCATTGTGAGACATTGAGCCTGCTGTTGTGGGTTGATTGCAACTTGTACAAGCCTGTTCAAACAATGGAACTGCATTATATGGCCTAATTAACAGAAGGCATGGGAGTTTCTTATTCTGGTTCACGTACATAAACAGAAGAGTGTACAATTATCTTTTTTACAATTAACATAACACTACGTCCTACTCGCCATCTTGTGGTACATGGAAGATGTGTGCTATGGCTAATGGCGGTGTGATTCTCTTTTCCAGGGGTTTAGGGACCCACCAGTCCCTCCTTGCCCCTCCCTTTCGTCACAGCTTCATAGAGCAGACACTCCACATCTGTGCATCCGAATCCCTATGGGCCAGCGTCCAGCCCACAGAGACCCAGAATGAGAGAGATGAAGGGCAGAGGAAAACCGAGTATAAGAGAGAGAGAAAAAAGAGAAAGAGAGAAAGGACAGGTGAGAAAGAAAACACCGACATGCTGAGCGTCGAACACTGGCCGCTTACATTTGTTTAAAAAGGGGGACTGTTTAAAAGTCAATGCTTTTATAGAGAATTCTTAAAATGGTGTTTAAGCGGTTCAGAAAGTGGCTCTTTTTTAAGTGTGCCATTCTAATTACAGTATCGCTACAAGGTCATTGGTGGAGCCAGTTAGTATATTGTCACATGTATCTTTATTTTTAGCTATTTTTATTTTCCTACATCATTTCAGCATGTCAGCTGTGCTTTATATGTGTGAAAATATGATGAATGCACCACTAGAAAAACACTTGGTATAAAACTTACTGTTTCGCAGATGGATGTTTTCCTTTGGACAATGATGCTTATTATTAGACCTAATTCACTATACTGAATTACAAATGTTCATTTTGTTCTTGTTCTTGGGTACTAACAGTGTTCTCTTAATTCTTTACAGGCCTAAAATGTACAGAAAATGTCTACTGGTCCCCATAAACTTCGCTTTTGTGGTCTTTTGTGGTATCGATGTAGTCCAGAGCAGCCACGATACATTCAGTGCTGAGCAGACTTCAAGTAGCTTCTGGAACTGTGAGAACTCTCCAGAAGTTTACTGAACATGACCCGGCAGACGCATTCTGCTCCGTATGTGGACCAATTTATCAAGACCAGAATTAGAGAGAAAGTACTGGGTGAAAGCATCTGCTAAGATGTGCGAGGCCTATAAAGCGTTTTGAGGATTCGTTGGAGTTTGAAAGCTGTTATTAAGAAATCTGTCACAGTTTTTGATGTTCCGGTAAATCTATATTAGATCACAGTGTATATTTACTGCACTGACTTAATATCTTGCACATTACTGAGCACATAGAATACATAATGTTCATTGTCCTGCTCATAGAAACAGAGTGTGCTGATGATGCAGATGAATATAGCTGGTTTTGTTTACATTTTACACATAAGCAGTTTGAATTTAACACATAGATGCCAGGAAATCTTGTTACCTAGTATTAATATTATTGTTGTTTGTGTTTATCCCCATGATTGAGAGCTGTTGCATACAGTTCTTTAAACAACATTAAAAAGTATTATTTTTACCAGCCATAGCATCTTATAGCTACCCTTCTTCAAAAAGAGAGGGGGGAGGAGACACAGAGCAAACGAATTAATGAGAAGAACAGAACAAGAGATAACGTCCGCAGACTTCCTCTGTTTCGTGCCTCCTACCCACACTGCGTCTGCTGCTTCCCCGTCCTGCTGCGTTTCGGACGGCGGGCTTGAAAGCCGCGAGGCCAAACCCAGCACAGTGCAGCCAAACCCCGCAGCATGTGTTTCCCTACAGCCTGCTGCCACTCTGCACCCAAAATATCACCACTTATCTGCGTATTTGGCACCAGGAAGCGCTCGAGTTCATCATCCAGTCCTGCTCGCTGGACCGTTTATAAGGAAATAATGAGGTTCTTTCCCCCAGAGTGTGACGGGGAATTAATAGTGAATATGTGAAGAGCGGGAGAGCCCCTATTAAACACCGTTCCAGGAAAAAAAAAACCTGAACACTACGCTCGGCCGCAGACAAAACACCACTGATGCAATGATATGTTAGAGCTGATTTGCTGGTTTCAGAGGCACTATCATAAGACTGGAACGCATGAGATATTGGGACCCCCCCCTCCAAGTGCAGATGGGTGGAGCTGAGGAGGTTTCTTTCTCTGAATGAGTGTGTGTGGACAGTATATGACCAAATTTAGTCCACTGAGACTTTCTTCTTCATAATATGCATCGATAGCTTCACATGCCTGAGTAATAGTGAAAACGTATGGCAGCGTGTGCGCCGTCAAGCAATTACAGATGAGGAAGGAGCTGGCTAAGAGTGCGCACTATGAATAAGTATGTGTGCACTGATGTGTACGATGAAATGTATGTGATGGTGTAATGGTGGAGTTTGTAGACTGCTGCTGTGGGCAGGTACATGTGTTAGGACTGTCGTGATTACTCAGTTAAATATTTTTTATTTTTATTTCCTCGTGTATTTTCCTCATGTTAAGACGGTTAAACAGAGTCATTTGGAGTGGTCTAAAGCTAAGCCATTTTCGAGGGTTTTTAAGGTGGACTGTATAATTCCATGAGTGCTATTTCATAGTTTGATGTCTTCACTTTTATTCTACAGTAAAGCATTAAGATAAACAGAAGGAGAACCTTCTATGAGGAGCCGTGTCTAACTTTTGACTGGTGGTGTAGAAATGAAGTCATCAGTGAAGTGGAGATGTATATTGGGACTGCCATTAAGATGATGGTGTATCCCGGCAAGTCTGCGGTTATTTTAGCACAACAATGCCAGCATTCATTTTGCATGTACCACAACAACGTAGTACGCATTGCATAGTGCATGAGCTTGAGCAGCTGAAGTCTTGTATTGAGCCATAATGGGCAAAAAATGCAACATAGTGTGTTGCAGATATAAAATTTTAGATCAGTATATATACTCGTCATCAACGGAATAGCTGCACCCAGAAGGAATCAACTGACAGGAATGAAACTTGGTGGGTAGGTTTGACATCATGAGACATGCGAATAATTAAAGTTTCACACTCAGCTGCACATGCGATGCAAGCATGGACGGGCCTTATCACTGCACCTGACTGACCCAACAGCCACGATTGCGGACATTCAGCGAGCAGTGATGTCCTCGCAGGACTACATGCACATAGACCGTTACGACGACTGTCCTTAACACCACGTCAACATCACCAAAGACTGCAATGGTGTCGTGCCAGACTGTCATGGAGTGACTCAGAATGGCTGCGGGTCATCTTCAGCGACGAGTCCCACTTTTGTCTTGGAGGAGACGACCAACGAATCCGTGTGTGGAGGCACCGTGGTCAGCGCCAAGATGAACGGTTTGCTGTCACGTTTCATATGTCCAGAAGGCCTGGCGTCACTCCACCTCCACCCCTACCGCACCATCTGCAGGAACTGTGTGAGGATATTCAAGCTGCATGGGATGGATTATCACAGGATAAAGTTCTCAGTTCAAAAGTGTGAATGCCTGTTTGATTTCAAATGAGTTATAGTGGCATAGCGAATTCCATTATTAGAAGCTTAGTCTTTGATTAAACTGTAGAAAAGATGTAACATAAAGAAGTAACATGCAGACTCTGGGCAGTTGCCTTGACCATGGGCAAGTATTTAATCTCATCCTTCCTTCTTCCTCCTTCCAAACCTCAGGATTTTCATGGAAAATATTGCCCAAACTGCTCCTGTTGACACATTCCCTTTCGAGCATTTTATGGCACCCAGTGAAGCCCTCGGCACTTCAGGGAATAAAACCAGCATGTTATCTGCAGCTCCAGAATTCCCCTCCTGCCACGACAGTGACACCGACCCACAGTTATTTCGAAACCCATTGTGCCGCAGCACTGTGAAAGCGTCTTGAAAATATTTCTGTTTTGTTTAGTTCTGTTCTCTGCCGTGCTGCAGGCCCGAGGGAGGGGATTGGGTTGCTGATTTTGCGAACGACGGGTGGTAGGGGAACCTGAGAGGCGATGGGAACAGGGGCGATGTAAAGTGGGGCCCATGGATCCCTAGCTCAAACTTCAGTCACCTGCTGCGCTATTGTGTCAGGCCCTGCTCCCCTTCTCAGTGCCCAGCCCTCCCCTCTGCGTCCCTGTCTCCAGCAAAAGTGACACCGAAGAGTCCTCAAAGCCAGGGCGTGTGTGTGGCTGACATGTGGCGCGGCGTGCGAAAAGGAGCCAGATGGAGCGAGACTGAAAGACACGGCACAGAATAAATTCAGAGAGGGAGAAAGTGAGGCGGAGAGAAGTAAAGGGAGGCAATGCAATTGAAATGAGTAGCAAGGAGGGGAGATTCTTCGTTGATTCATTTGAGGAGTGAAAAGCAGGGTAGCTGGAGGAGAAAAATGATTTATGCAGCTGCCAGTTCCTTCGCCTCTGTCGACTGCATCCGACAGATGAGGCAAAGTGACGGCTAGCGCCATTAAGATGAGCAGACGCTGGAGAATGGCTCGTCGCCTGACGGCATTTAACACCTTGGCCCAGACGAGTAAGGCTGGCAGCGAGCAAGGCTGCATGAGCACTTTTTTGCTACAGGAGAGCGGCGCACCGCTCGAAGGAGCTCTCTGCTAGCGCCCTCCGCTCTCGCCTCGCTGAACGCGCACGGCCGTCTGCTCAGGGGTTTCACCTTATGCAAATGAACTGCTGATCCACGGCATGACTCAGAATCTCCACTCAAACGCCCACACCCCAAACACGCATACATACACATGCTTGCTTCTCAAAAATACTGACTCGCTGGAATCCGAATCAAGCTGCTCATTTGCTGACACTCGCGTGTGTGGGCCTACTAGCCTTGCTTGAGGTCACGCTCAGCCGGTCACACTTAGCCGGTCACGCTGATGTACTTCAGGTGGCTTTTTGAAGATAACAACGGAGTTGATCTTTCAGATTCCTTTAGAAGGTTCAGTGCCTTTGGGTCATCAACAGGTCACGTTCAGTAAGGCTCTTTCAGGAATCTGTAGCCATGATGCAGCCTTCACAGTGTGCACATGTTTCAGCAGTGGTATAGGTCAAGATGAGAGCTTCATCCCACCATCATTCTCAAGCTCTGCTCTGGTCTCAAGCTTTTCCTTAAAATGTCAGCCAGGCCTTCCTCTCGTGTTTGGCTTGTGACGATAAAGCGGCATGGATGCAGTAGTCAGGGCTTAGTGAGGAGCTATGATTCCTCCCACAATAGCTAATAATGGTTTGATTAGCTCACTAATCCCATCCATTTGGTTAATCCGCCTGCATTAAGGTAATTTGCATGAGATGCTGATTACTGTATAGGTCTGTGAGAGGGGAAACGCTCATCGAGGGAATTTCCTCAGTTCAGCACTGGGTCAGTCAGGAACTCGATATGGTTAAGAAGGAACTCCCTCTGTCACCCTCCCTCTCTCTCTCTCTCTTTATTTCCCTGTTTGATTCAGAAGGCTCATCTTTGGTGTGCTCATGCTGTTTCCTCATCAAGGCTCACTGTTGCTTTTTCCATTTGATTTGTTTATACAGTCAACTTCTATCTCACTGTTTCACCAAATCTACTCCCGGACTCTCCGGTTTGTTGACACTGCACCTGGAAATCCCCCTCAGTAACAGCAGTGAGTTGGGGTGTCTCCCCTAACTCATCACACTCACATTAAAGCTGTTGCCACTCGCCCAAACTTCTCGGAACTGTGCAACACCTCCCGGCTTGCTTTCCGTCTTACTTTCTGGATCCTTGTACCGCAGGGTGCAAGTGCCTTTCCATGAATGCTCTTAGCTTTAAATTGACCCAGTGCATCCATTTTTTAATTTGGACCACTGAAGGTTGCGCTGACACTCGTGTGTTGTCTCATGGTCCTCTGTCTGGACAAAGACCATAGTTTGAGTTCATGAGAAAAGGAAATGTCCCATAGTCCTCTTAGCCTGAGAAAGAACGGAGGGAGGAAGTGGTTGAAGAGTTTTTGGGGAGGGGGGGCAGTTACCCTATTCGAGGGCACCTGTCACACTTTGGCAAAGCTTAGGTTAGCTTCCTACCCCCCTCCCATCACCCGAACCTGACCGCCTTTTTTTTTCTGGCAAGCATTCAGAGACGGCTCAACGGTTTTTTGGAGTGTTTGAAGCATGTTGCAACAGAAAGACGAGTGAGAAAAAAAATAGTCCACGCTTATCAACTAGGCACTTTTTTCAGTGAGCCACCCACCCTGTGGCATGGCAGTTGAGCTTACACTTATCTCAGTCACAAGCCAAGGCTTTTTTGCAGTTTGAAAGACCAGGCGCAGAGCTCTGGGTTATGACCACCCCGTTCTACAATGGCTGGATTGAACTAGCTACAAAAGTGGCTTTTTGTGTAGTGACATACACTTGCGTGAGTGTGACCGAAGACAATAAACCCCTTATTGGTGCATTGGTGTGTAGATCAGGTCATAACTGGTAGGTTCCCCCCTCTGCCCAATGAAAGCGATCGTCTGCACCAAGGTGCACATACAAGGGCATCCTGGGACCACCTAATTAACCTCTTGGACCCTCTGAATATCTCAAAATCACAATTCTGGGGGGTCCTGGAACATAAACCTATTATGAAGTTATGCTGTTCATAGGGACGAATAGATGGTCAAATACCATGTCAGGGAAAGGTCATTGTTTGGCCAACAAGCATCTGTCTTTGGTATTCTTAACTAACTAGAGATGCTGCACTGGTCTGATAGAGATGCTGCAGACTGGTTCTTGAGCTGCAATTATACCTGGGATATCTCTGAAAAATTTCACAATATGCCATAGTATGTTTGCAAATCAATTTCCTAAGAGTTTTTTGGAGAAAGTAAAATATTGATATGGATAGGTTTGACATCATGGGACATGCGAATGATTCAGGTTTCACGCTCGACCGCACATGTGACGCAGGCAAAGACCGGCCTTATCGCTGTACCTTACTGACCCAACAGCCACAGTTGCGGATGTTCAGCGAGCAGTGATGCCCTCCATGAGTCCTCCTGTTAGTGCCAGCACCATTGGCAGATGGCTGCACGATGCAGGACTACATGCAAGCAGACCATTATGACGACTGTCCTTAACACCCCGTCAACGTTGCCAAAAGAATGCAATGGTGTCGTGCCAGACTGTCATGGAGTGACTCAGAATGGCAGCGGGTCATCTTCAGTGATGCTTCAGTGGTTTTTGTCTTAGTGGAGATGACCAACAAATCCGTGTGTGGAGGCACCGTGGTCAGTGCCAAGATGAACAGTTTGTTGTCACATGCCAAGTAAGCCTGGTGTCACTCCACCTCCACCGCACCATCTGCGGGAACTGTGTAGGAGTATTCAAGCTGCATGGGATGGATATCACAGGACACCATTAGGAACCTCTACAACTCCATGCCGAGACGTCTGGCATGTTGGGTTAGCAAACATGGCGGCTCGACACCATACTGAGAGACACTACTTCTGTATGTGTAGCTCAATAAATATTGATCATATCAGTCTAAATTTATCATCATTTATTGTTCCTGGTAACCTTTATCTTCCTTCCCGATAGCACTGCAATCCCACAC
>CM067474.1:3664530-3680777 GCA_034552555.1 Semaprochilodus insignis | reverse complement strand
GGGACTCATTACTGAAGATGACCCGCTGCCATTCTGAGTCACTCCATCACAGTCTGGCACGACACCATTGCAGTCTTTGGTGATGTTGATGTGGTGTTAAGGACAGTCGTCGTAACGGTCTGCATGCATGTAGTCCTGCGCCATGCAGCCATCTGCCAATAGTGCTGGCACTAACAGGAACGACTAATAGAGGAGATCACTGCTCGCTGTATATCCGCAATCGTGGCTGTTGGGTCAGTCAGGTACAGCAAAAAGACCGGTCCTTGCCTATGTCACATGCACGGCTGAGCATGAAACTTGAATCATTCACATGTCTCACAATGTTAAACCTACCCACCAAGTTTTATTCATGTCTGTATTCCTTCTGGAACTATGTTCAACTATTCTTTTGACGATGAGTGTACTATAATAATAATAATAATAATAATAATAATAATAATAATAATAATGATGATAATAATGATAATGATAATAAACTTACAACTATAGTGTTTTTAGCGAATGGTTGTCAAACTGCATGCACATTAAAAAAGCAAATATAATTTGGCTTGTTAACAATAAAATACTGTCATGTTGGCTACTGTTCAACTAATTCTGAACTAGTTGAACTATTACAGCCACTGTAATCAAGTCAGTAAAACTGATAACTTTAACCAATGGTAAATCCATACTTGCTCATAGGCTGAGGATGAGGTCATCTATGCAGCTTTAATTTAACCTTTGATTATCAGGATTATTCAGTCCCTCCTGATGACAAACAATAGCATCTGCATGAAACACCTGCCTGCAAGTTTTCCTCACAAAGAAAGGAGTCAGAGGAAAATCACATAGATGAGTGCTACTGGTTCAGTAACCAGCGTTTTGCTGTGTAATCTAACAATATTAGAATTGCTTTTTTATGTCGGGAAAATTCTGATTGCTTATTTGTTGTCTCAAGTGTGTGCCATACAAGAGGACTATTTTCAGTATTCATGGCCTGCAGTAAGAGGGTGCACAAAACGTGCAGAAAAGGACCTCTCATTTAGCTCTAAATTGGTCAGATGGCTTTGCTTTGCTGCCAGAGAGAAACGTCCTTTCCTCCTGCAGTTAACGCCGACTTATTATCCTCCTTTTGAATTAATGCGATTCATTAATCCTTGGATAAAGCCCCTGGAATAATTGCACAGTCTGCGGAGAATACATGATTCCGCTGTGCCGCATGATGCTGTTTCATTACTGTTATTCCAGACTCCCCGCTGGGCCTCCCCATTTACCCAGCATGTGATCGAGACCTTCATCTTGCTTTGGTCCTCTTTCCAATTGAATCTGGGATTCAATTGAGTTTCTGAAGAATCCGAAAGGCCCGTCTTTATCCGGAGCAAGCAGTAAGCCTACTAACTCTAATGACACAATTATGTATCATGTTAGCCATGACAAAGCAAAAGGCGTAATTGAATTGCCGGTGTCTGATTGACATCTTAAATGCGGCTCTTGTAAATGGCGACAGCTGACTGGAGAGCTTTGCCTTGGGGAGGATGCCCACTAGCGCTGCTAGTGAAAGCCCCAAAGTTGGAAACCATCTGGCCATCTGTTTTTGGCCTGAGTGGGTGATACAGAAAAGTGATGCTTTGCCCCAGAGCCTTACTATGATAGGCTTAGTTGCTTGCTGGCTATGGAAAGCTCCCCTATTAGTCTGTGTCTAACAAGAGCGTGAGGGATACCTTCTCCTGATCTAGAGATGTAGTGAATCAAGGTTTTTCCAAATAAGGGTTTTTTGTACATTTGTAATTGTTCTGCATGTGTCAGAAAAGATTAGCATCAAGACAAAAGACCCATTCCTCATATCGCCCAAAGAAAATCAAGTATCTCCAAATCGGCAACTTTACAGGAGAGACTAAAAAACCTCATTTAATTGTCATGTAAGCCAATGGAACCTTTTTACCAGGCAGTTTTGGGCCGTTTCTGTTGGTCCATTCATCATGAAATGTTCACACAGTGTAAACAGCAGATACAGTGTTTAAATAATACATAAACATAGAAATGAACAAAAATGTAGATACATGTTTTTCCTTGGGCAGTGTTGATACTTTGATGCTTCACCTGTTTGGTTGTTTACCTCTTTACCTTTCTTTTGATTCCCAAAAAGAGAGCAATGCCTAAATCACAAACAAACCAGTCAGGACAAAGAAAAAGGGGATTTCTTCATATCGTAACTGTCCAAAGAAAAACAAGTATCTCCAAAATGGCTGCTTTACAGGAGAGGGCAAAAACCTCATTTAACTTTAATGGAAGTCAATGGAACCAGACTTTTTTACAAAGCAGCTTTGGGCCATTTCTTTTGGTCCATTCATCATGAAATTCTCACACAGTGTAAACAGCAGCTGCTGTGTTCAAATGATCCATAAATGTAAACGTTGACAAAAATGGAGATACATGTTTTTCATCGGACAGTGATGATATGCTTACTCAAAATCAGCACAACTGGAATGAGAAACATGGTAAAGCGTTTTTGCTGTGATTGTTTTAAAAGCATTTGTGCCTCTCTTGTAATGTCAATCTCATATGACTGGGCAATATATATATATATATATATATATACACATATGTGTGTGTGTGTGTATGTGTGTGTGTGTGTAGATAAACTATGGCACAAAAAATACAAAATGCATTTCTGAACGTCATGAACATCGTCAGCACTTGTAGAACACCAACTAACTGGATGTTTCCCTATAAATAAAGCAATATAGTAAAAAATAGTCCTGTTTTAATTAGGTTTAGTGCAACACCACAGGCAAAACACAGAATAAAAGTCATTAAATTGACAGTTTTTGATAGTGTTTTTAATGTGGTTCAGTTTGTTTTTCTCTGTTTATACTGAAGCCTGAATGAATAAGTGTTGTGACATATTATGTGTCATGAATTTCATGTATCACAGTAGTACAGTTTTGCCGTATTGCCCTTGTCTACTTTCCCATTAGCACCGTTGCTGCTTTGAGGTATTTCGCTTGCTAAGCTTTCCCCTCCCTGAACAAATGATCATTTACTGTTGCTATAATTGCCATGTTACTAAACATGTGTTGAGGGGATCCAGAAGCCATTTAGTGGAGTGAGACAAAGAGAGGGCTTTTTGGTGGGTGGTTTGCACTTAGTTTAAGTGTAGCTAATGAAAGATTCAAGCGCATTTACTCATTCTGTCAGCAATTATCGTAAGTTTCTCCTGACAGGCTTCTTCAGCCTACGTAGGAACGTTCCAGTAAGTGACAGATTAGTCAAAATGGACATTATTTCTATGACATTCTGACCATGCCAGTGGGGCTTCTTGCTGGTCTATATGACTGATGTTGTCTTTGCTGTGTAAGCTATATTTTGGATATTAAAGGAGGTTTATGTTTGTGGTGACTGCAGAAAGTACCTAGTGAAACCCCTAATTTCACCAAGCTTTTGAAGGCATGTGTAATCTTTCACTTTGCCTTTACTGTTCTCTGGAAGAAGACATTTAAACACACTTCCCAGCTGATATCTCTTTGACTGGGTGCCAAACAGATATGCTAAAGATTTTGTTGATGAAGCATGCAAAAGGAAGAAATTGTAGTATTGTTATCAGAGTATTACCCCGCTCGGGCATGCTGCTGTAACCGTCATGTCAAACGAGTCACGGGTGTGGTGGTATCGTCGCCGTTATTATCGGGGACCCCCTTGAAGCCGTTTAAACAGCACAGCTGTAGTTCTGATAATTCAGTCTCCTTTTAGCCCTACAGATAAAGAAGCAGCGGCGCTGCCTGTATTGAAGTTTGTTTAGTCGGACTACAGCCGTGTAGGTGCTCAGCCCACACACAGCACACCTGTGGTTCCTCACATTCCTCAGCGTGTGTGTGTGTGTGTGTTTGTGTGCGTCTGTGTGGAACTGATGGCTCCTTGCCTTGGAGGCCTGTTTGACCCCACCTGTGCCTTTTGTGGGTGGGTGTAGTGTTGGGGCGTTTACTGAAGAACAAGAGGCGAAGCACTTCAGAAGCGCCGCGCAGCTATTCATTTTCCAGAGCATGTGCCTCATACGCTCCTTTCAAGTGACATTGTTTGTGAAAGTGATGTAGACTCTGAAAGGCTGAAAACGTGCAAAAAAAAAACCTCAAAGAAAAAAAAAAGAAAAAGAAAAGAAAGGGGCTTCTTTTTTGTCCTTTTTGTCAGTTTGATTGTGATGGCTTCAAACAAACTCGCTGTGCGTTCTGCAGCTGGTGTGCCAAGCACCGGCACTGCCTGTGAGGGTGAACCAAATAGGGCAGGGGACAGCCAAAGAAAGAAGAGAAGAAGAAGAAGCTGAGTAGAATGGATGCATAGATGGATGGATGGATAGCATAGAGGGTGCTAGCAGAGAGAAGCTGTTTATTGTTGTTGCTTCCTGCCCAGCTGCTGGCGTAGGGTGTGTCAGCTTCTCCTGGGGGGGTACAAGGTAGGGTTCTGAGAGCTGATTGGCTCATCAACAGGGTTGCATGATGCCATGGACCATAAGGACCGACCCTGCAGGGCTTGGTTTAGACAAGGTTCCAGAGACAGGATGAAGGATGATTAGTACGAGGAGTGGAGGTGGAGGGGCATTAGCTCTGGGGAAAGAAAGGATGCCCTCCCAGGTGTGGCCTCCTTCCTGATCTTTGTGTTCTCTCATGTGTGCAAGGCTGGAGACGCATACACGTCTCTGTGCGACACTTTTGGAAGATGGAAAAGTCTGTTTAAAAAAAGAACCTAAATGAATTCTTGATCCCCACGAAAACAGCAGGTCTTTGATTCTCATCACAAGCTTGTTTCCATTTCAGAAGAAGGTGTAGATCAGAGAGTGAGAGGACAAATTGGATGTGATAGACAGGCTCAGCAGAAAGTGAGAGCTGAGTGTGGAAAAAACCACCTACAGGTACTGAAATGTAAAGAGCACCAAAACATCGTGTACTTTATCCTTCATCTGCCTCTCGCTTTAACTCAGTGAAACCGGCGGTGAGTCAGAAAAATAACCCTGAGTGAAAACTGAAATGTCCTGGTCCTTTTTATGTGTTAGTCATTCGTTTCCCTGAACGCGCTGAAGACTTGAGGAGAAAGTTAAGGGGCTACCCCTCTTTCTCCATCCACTGTGTCCCTGCGCTACTGGCAGGGTGATGCTGTATGTGTGATGCTGGTGGTTTTCGTTGACTTGACTGACAAAAGAAGAAGTTGAGGGCTGCACAATATATGCATATATGCAGGTATAGGTTCAGCATCGTCATCACAGTGTGCACATGCACAGACGTCATGTTGCAGGATATGCAGTGTAATCAAACAGTGTTTGACAGCAAATGAAATCAAACAGGTCACCCTACTTTTTGGCTCCTTGATACAAAAGAAAAAACGTAGTTTACCTCAGATCACACCCATCATCAAAAGAATAGCTGCCCCCAGAAGGAAGTGTGGATTGCAGTGCTATTGGGAAGGAAGATAAAGGTTACCAGGAACATCCTCACACAGTTCCTGCAGATGTTGCCGTAGGGGTGGAGGTGGAGGGACGCCAGGCCTTCTGGACGTATGACGCGTGACAACAAATCGTTCATCTTGGTGCTGACCACGGTGCCTCCTCACACGGATTCGTTGGTCGTCTATATCAAGACAAAAGCGGGACTCGTCACTGAAGATTCCGAGTCACTCCATGACAGTCTGGCACGACACCATAGCAGTCTTTGGTGACGTTGACGTGGTGTTAAGGACAGTGGTCATAACGGTCTGCCTGCATGTAGTCCTGTGTGGTGCAGCCCTCTGCCAATGGTGCTGGATGACTCATGGAGGGCATCACTGCTCGTTGAATGTCCACAATCGTGGCTGTTGGGTCAGTCAGGTACAGAGATAAAGCCCGTCCTTGCTTACTTCACATGCACGGCCAAGCCTTGAAACTTAAATCATTTGCATGTCTCACAACGTCAAACCTACCACCAAGTTTCATTCCTGTTGGTTGATTCTTTCTGGGTGCAGCTATTTGTGCAACTGTTCTTTTGATGATGAGTGTATGTCACTGCAAAAAATATATTGCTTTGTAAGTCATTTCCAGTATCGTTCAGCCCTAGTGGACAGCAATAATGGACTGTGGTAGCAGAGTAGTGAATGCTGGCTCCATTGTTGGCCCCGTCATCCATCTAAAGCACAGCTGACATGTCATTAGAGCTGGGCATCCATAAGCCTATCACAGATAACTGAGTTATATCTCAATTAACGTAACTGGCTTACCATATGTACGGTGCCATCAATGTGATGTTTTGCCTGACTGTGTTTTCATATGTGTTGACTTGAAATGAGCTTTTCCTAGAGAGTTTTTTTCTGATGATCTTTGAATGAGTGATTGATCAAAGTGATGGCTTGTGCTGATCAGAAGAGCTTTGTATTAGTTTTGAGTTTTGTCTGCCTTTGATGCTGCAACACTGTTTTTGGCTCTCCACACAAATGGAGCACGGAGGTTCTGATCTGAGCTTAATGACTGTAGCTGCTGTTCTTTCCACAGGCCCTCTGACAGCATCACAGAGTGGAAGATTGAAACAAACAACAGGAGAGGAGCAATGCAACACATATGTCCGCGCTCCTAAATCCTAGAACGGGGCATCTGTCTGGCCTGGAGAATGTTTTTTGGAAAAGTTCTCCTCACCCTAGACACATTAGGTTAATGACACAATCATTATGTCCTCACAGAGCTGTGGTTTGCTCACATGGACACACTGTGCCAAGGGCTCCATGGCAGCTTAGCCCACTCTGCTCACCCACATCAACAAGTATCCCTGTCTTGCTGGCTGGCACACACTTATCAGTAAATTTCCAGCCAGCGCAAGCTTGTAAGGGTTGCATGAAGCTGCTATCTGTGGTTTTCATTTGGCTGATCCATCTTTGAATAATGCCATGCCTCTTTTGCACTGGTCAATCACAGGCATTGTTGCATAGTGCATGTTCATTCGCAGAGTTCGTCCACCTGTCATGTGCGTAATGCAACGAGAGATGCCTCCCTACGTCGCCTCCGTTTGCTCATTGTCTACGCAATTACATCACATTGTTTGCCGAAGCCAGGTGAACAATGTTTTCACAAGAATTTCTTCCAGGCCTTCTGTGTGAATGCATCAGTTAGTGATAACGTAAGCCGTGAATTCACGCCCAGAATCTTATCTCTGAGCCAGGTCTTCTGATACCTTGGTTGAATGAGACCGTCTGGGACAAAACCCTCTGATTTGCTCTTGACTTTCTGTGTCATGCAGCTTCGGGTTCGTCTACCGGACAGACAATAGGAAATCCGATTTACCGTAAAGCAAGTGTCCTGGCAGAATGTTGCAGTCTGCCTCTTAGAGATGTCTGATTCAACCTCCTACACAAGAGTTGTCAGCCTTGACAGTTGGCTCATAGAGGCCTTTTTACAGTAAATCCACATCCCCCTATTGCAGACACAGATACATGCTGAAAGAAACACACCACCGCACAGACAAAGGGACACAAAAGGGACTCTCTCGCAAAGACTCGGAGGCACAAAAACAGACGGAGGGCTTGGGTTTAGGAACAAAATGTAAATAGAGTCTTATAGGTCTTTGGCTACATGGCTAAGCCTTGGTGTCTTTAGCTGCCGGGATCTTAAGATGTGGGAGTTTGTGTGGGCAGGTTGGGGGGGATTGCTAATGGAATTAGTCTGGGAGCAGTGTATGGATTTCTTTCTCTCTCTCTCTCTCTCAGATGTGTTCCTTAACACGGGCTGTCTGCATTTTTCTGCTTCTGTTGGTCTCATCCTTCTTTTTCCATGCCTGTGCCTTGTTTGCCTTAACTCGTTTTTGCACTGGGCCCTATACCAGTTCTTAAAATTTAAGAACCATTCAGCCTATTTTTTGTCTCTAACTTAAATTTGGAAGCCCCCCATATGTTGAAGCCCAGTCATCTCCAAACCTAACCCCCTGCCTTCCATCCGTTGGCTCCGTGTCCACAGCTGGGTTTGAAAGAATTCCCTTCATCTGTCTTTCACCAGGCTGCAGCAAGGCTTTATGGATGAGGGGCAGGCTTAAAAGTAACAACTCTGGTGAAGTCTTTTGTCTGTCAGAGAGGGTTGTTTAAAGTAAGCGTGGATCAGTGTGTGTCCAGCTATCCATCGCTGTCTGTGGTCCTTTTGTCTGGGAGAAGCAGGTTCCCGGTGGCGTTTAAAGCATCAAGGGGCTGGAGCCAAGTTGGGAACCCCTCTTTGGTACCTCTGGGTCAGGCCTGGCTCCCTCGTTTGCCATCTGCTGTGCCTTTTTGCACCCGGCACACAAAACAACGTTTCCTATCAACCGTTGTGCAAGGGCCAGAGCTACCTTCCCCCCCGCCAAAAACGGCACCACTAACGGCATCGCCTCTTTTATGTGTCCACAACAAGTGGTTATCTCAGGGCCTGGCTTTGTTGGGGCTGCAGTCTTGAGTATCCGACAGTCAAACCACAGGGTGCGTTACCTGCATTCTGGCTAGGTTCAGGTGCACTGTTTGGTTTTTTCCCCTAAGCATGTGTCGTTTTCTCAGCCTGCTGTTTGTCTGTGGGTTTGTGCTCTGATTAGCAGAGCGGGGAGTAGGAAGAACAGTGATCGAGCCCAGGGAGCCTCTGGTGAATGCTAATAAGCTGTCATTTCCTGATAGCACAACGTGTGAGCACTGTTGATACCAGATATGGCAGAATCAAAGCTGGGATAAGTCAAACAGTAATTATGTATTTTAGCTTCATCCATTGCAAGATGAATTATTCATGGGGCTTTAAGGGGGAATAGGCACTCCCCTTTAACACTTATGTACCCTCACTTGAAGTTTATGCCTGTGTATTATTAAAGGCTTGGATTCCTGAGGCTTGGGTAGCCACTTTCAGGAGCAACACTGTCCTAATCCATCGCGGAGCTTCACTGGTGCCATCTGGAGAAAGAAGAATCCTCAGTTGTTCCAGCAACACCTACAGTCTCCTTACTGAATCAGGGCAGCAACTTTGTTAGCTGTAACCTCCAACAGACCAGCTTAGGCTTGTTTCTCTCACTAGCCGTCATGGGTTGATGAATGATTGATGTATCGAGTAATATCAACGCTCTACATGATTTCCACCCAGAGGAATGTTCAGAGGCAGATCAAATAGAATACAGAGTATGTTCATTAAGGTTGCTTTCACTCCTACCTTGTTTGTTCCAGACCTTCTGACCTTTCAGTTTGGTCTGAACCAAAATAGCAGATTTGGATTGACCCAAAGAGGTGGTCTTGTTCTAGATCGAACTGATCCATAGTTTGGTTCATTTGCCGGTTGGATGGTTTGGATTTCAGACCAATTACAGGAAGTTGAGGGCTATTGTCAGCCATTAAACAACAACAGCAAAAGAAAAACGGAGAATGGAAGAGAAGTTAAAATTAGAGACAACAGTAGGGAGAGGAGGAGGTTAAATATTCCATTGTAATTGGTCTGACAAAAATGTCAAAAGTCAACCTGAAAAACCTGCATGTTTAAGGTGCCAGTAACTTTAGGCTGCTGCAGATGGTGCTGCATGAGGATGATGCGGCTATAAATCTCTGCGAGTGACGGGATCCATAGATTGGGAAGAGGTGCTACAGTGCAGTGAATGTCTCGTTCCATGTGTGGAAAATGGCTCCAAAGCAGATGTTAATGATTGGCTAAAAGGAGTGACTGCATTTGGGCGTGCCAAAGACCATAGTGTGAAGGAAGCTGAATCTGCAGGTGTATGGAAACGTATGGTCATACGGGTCTAACAGCAGTGGCTAAAATCCCAGTCTACAGGGAATTCTCCTCGGGATTGTGCCAGGGAAGGCATCCACCGAATCTGACCCAACTGACCAATTCTTTGATGCAAGAGTGTCTGAACATTGATGTGGCCTACATCCAGAAACGTACATGTCAAATGCCAGTACATGCCAAATCCAATCACAGCTGTTACTGGTGCTTGTGGAGGTATTACATGCTATTAGGTAAGTTTCAGTCACAGGTCTCATTTGTCAGCTTATCATTTCACAGAGAATCCTGCAGCGATGGAAGTGCTATACCCTTGCACAATCAGAAAAAATGGCACGCCAACAAATTGACAACACACCCATGTCAGACACAAACCCCTCTACAAACCAATCAATGTCAAGTACAGGGAGACGCAGCCCACATAGATGATGATGACAGGACGTGAGTATGTCATGCAAAGTTCCTGCACTCGCTAAATTGCAGTGTGAAACCAAAACTAACCAGATCAAATGTATACAAAACATGAACCTCGGTCTGGTCTTTCTGGTGTGAAAACTCCCTAAGTGGTCAAGTGGATATGCCAGTCACTATATGTTTGCTGTATTTCATTAATTTCCTCTTTTACTGTAGAATAACCGTCTCAACAGTGAGCAGGAAACAGAAACGCTGCAGTGCAAGCCTGACTTAGAGACATCTCACTCTCTTGTAGGCCCGAGGGCCTGCTCGACTGCCTGGTGCCATGGGAATTTCCTGGATTACAGAATGGCCATAGCTAATGCATTCGCATGGATTAGAGATGGGCTAGTCACAAAGGCTGACAGTTGTCCGGTCTCCGATCACACACCCCATTATCCCAACAATTCGGAAACTGTACTGTAAGGGGCCAGAACACTGTGGCTGGAGAAGGAAGTCTTTATGCGGGGCGCCACACTGTCCTCCTTCATAAATTCAGAGAGTGGATTTGTGTGCGAGTGGTGGCGGGAGGGGGGAGTGGCCCATTCGAGCCAGGAATACATTCTCACCAGGCAAAACGCAGCTGGGGGGCAGTCCAGCCTCCCTCACACTGCGGCTTTGAGTGTGCCTCATGCTGTAATGCCTCTGTCGTGTGCTTTCTGTGAAAGCTATAGGCTTCAGCGTGGATTACATCATCACTAAGTTTACCGGCACACGATGCACGCTCTGCAATGCGCTTCTATTACTGACAGTGACTTTTTAAATGTGTCATGGAGGCTTGCTTTCCCTCTGAAGGGAAAAAAGGAACCACAAGACTCATCAAATTGTAACCAATACTCTGACTTAATGCAAGTCACATCATGAGAATGAAAAATGAGAGCATGCATCCCCTTCAGCATAATACAGTCCTATGTCTGATTCCATTCTGGTCAGCTCCATGTGCCTGCTCCAGGAGGACCAAGCCGGCCGAGCACCTAACGGCCTTTTTATACGTGTTAATAGGTGGCGTAGTCAGCCTGACTGGCTGCTGGAGGCTCTAGGCATCCACCACCCCCCTTTGGCTCAACTGGGCTCTTTGATGATGGCAGGTAGGGATTGAAGTGCACGGGGCGGGGAGGGAGCTCACCTGTGTGATGAGAGGAGATGAAAGAGGCTAGCTGTCACATTCCGCTGTAGTGGGATGTTCACAGTCTGGAGACGAGTTCTAACTTTCTCTGTGGTGTACGGGCCATACGCCCATCGTGTGCTCTGCTGTGGGAAGGAGCACATCACGCACTCACACCCTCATTCCATTGTGATGGTGCTCATTATTTCAGGACATTTAAGAAGGCTGGGAACTGAGGCCTCTCCATTCCTCAAAGAAGCTCTGCTTCTGGGCTGTTTGAGCATCGTTGGATTTCTCTCGTCTGCTCATCTACTGCTGTACTGTTTCAAGTGGCTCTCAGGCACGTCAGATCGAACTGCATTAAAGGAAAATATTGTGGGTATTGTTGTTGCAGGAGATCCGTTGTCAAGCTACATTCCCAGGGCTGTTGGTTTGAGGGTGCCGATAACTCTTTGAGTGCTTAGTCAGTACTGGAGTGTGGGTTTGTTTTCTCGAGTTTCTAGTTGGTGTGAGAAATTGGATGTCTAGACATGGTTCGCTGTAGCAATAAACAGCTTGCGCAAATGCCCGGAGCGCCGATTCATTGTGTTTTAAGCAAGTCCAATGAACACTCCTGACCCATATGCAATTGTTAAAAAATTTGAGGGGGCTGTGAAAATCTATGTAAAGCCTAAAAAGACAAGTCGAGTTGTCTCGAGTCTCTGCTGTCGGTCTCTAGGTAACGTAATAGCAGTAACTACAACATGAAGGGGGGATTTACTGGAGGAAATGGAGCAGGCATTAAGCTGCAAGTCCCGGGGCCAGTGCCAGGACCAGGGCCAACATTCAGAACACAGCAATTCTGCTCCTTCTTAATCTCAGCGGTATTGTGGTTAAGGCAGTCATATATTGATAGCCAGCTACAGATGAGGCCCAGGGTGCAGTGCAGGCCCCAGGAACAGCGTAGTATGCTGGACCAGTCGCTTGAGCCATTGATGTGGCTGGAGGTTGGGAGTGGCCGAGCACACCCTCGTGCACAATGCTCTCAACACTGGCTCAGTAGACCAAAAATACCCTCCATGTGACACCCGTGCTCTCTCTCATGCGGAGATGCAGATAACAGAGACACAGAGGGACGCGGAAATACGCAGGACTTCGGCAGATACTCACCAATATCAACATGCACACTGCAGCAACGGTGGGAGAATGAAAGCAGCGCTCCGTCAGGGCATTTGGGAGTGTACGAGGGGCGGAGGCAGCAGATGGGTGATTTAGCATGCAGGCAGCCTGAAGGGGCACCCTCCCTCCCCCTGCTACCCCTTCTTACCCCTCTTCAACTTTTCCTCTCTCCATCCCTTCATCCCCAGCCTACATTCTGATCAGAAGCAGAGCCAGGGATGAGAGAAAGACTGGGAGGAAAAAGGATGAGAGAGAGTAACAGAAAGAATGGAGAAATGAGAGAGACAGAGCAAAAGAGACAGCACACCCAGACGACCCTTCATACCACCCGGTGCTATGGACTCTCTCTCCAGAGCTGCCGCTGCTACTGATGTTTTCTCTCTTATGGTCGCAGAATTTACAGTCAAGGCTGCAGGCCAGATCAGTCACAGATATGCAGTGGATACTCTTGCTCTCCTGGGCTGCTGACTCCTACAAAGCATTGACTAAGACAGCTGACATTTCTTGTCATCATAACTGAAATAATTCTTCTCCTAACTTTTTAAGGCCCTTTCTGTACAAGGGGTACACCAGAATGCAGCTTGAATATTCTCACACAGTTCCTGCAGATTGTGCGGTAGGGGTGGAGGTGGATCGACATGTGTCATTTGTCAGCAAACCGTTCATCTTGGCGCTGACCACTGTACCTCCACACACAGATTCGTTAGTCGTCTCCACCAAGACAAAAGTGGGACAATCTGGCACGACAACAGTGCAGTAGTTGGTGACGTTGACGTGGTTTTAAGGACAATCGTTGTAACGGTCTGTGTACATGTAGTCCTGCGTTGTGCAGCCGTCTGCTAGTGGTGCTGGCACTCACAGGATGATGCATCAGTGCTCGCTGAATGTCCACAATTGTGACTGTTGGGCCAGTCAGGTACAGTGATAAGGTCCGTCCTTGCTTTCGTCACATGTCGGCCGAGTGTGAAACTTGAATCATTCGCATGTCAAACCTACCCACCAAGTTTCATTCCTGTTGGTTGAAAAGAATAAGAGAAAGTTTGTAAACAGCAACAACCCATATATATAGTTTTGTGTCAACTAGATAGTAACAAGTAGCTAATTGGATGTTCCTGTTTTGCCATTTATACCTGTTTCTTTCTTGCACTTATTAAACTCATTCAACTCAGTTTCTATAGTTGTTTTAAAGTCAATGCCGTTTTGCTGGTGCATTTTGTCCATCCCAAACTAAGCATGGTACATATTGTGTATTGTGAAAATCCCTTTGAGTATTGTGATGTTATTTTTGCGGTGTCATTCTTTGTGTGTACTGTTTCCCACAGTGATCTGAATAATGAGTCTCTGCTCCATTCCTGTCCTGGTGGCTGACATTGATAAAGCTTGTCTTCCTTACTGACCAGCTGTGGCATCGGACAAGTGCTGGGCAGTTAAACTCTGCCTGTTTAACTGAGGTGGCAGATTTCTGCTGAGTGAGAATGACTGGACCAGGCTAGGGGACCTTGACCTCTGTCAGGGAACGTCCATTCAAACGCAATCTTGCATACTCTCCAGATTCTGCTTCCTCCTATTGACTCCACCAGGGTGACCATTGTTGCTAAAGGTGTGGCGTTTTTGACACTGGATTCATACATACCACCTCCACGATCTTTGGGATCTCCACCCGTATTACTTCACTTCTAAAAATGCTGCCTTCATCCATCAGAACATTGTTGTGGGTAACCTCAGAGTGCTGATCTCTGGGCCTGCTTCAGGTGGTTTGGGCTCTTGTAATGTTTAATGACGAGCAGTTTTTTGGTGTCTGGTTGAACTTCACTCGAGTGGAATGCTGTTTAATGATAGCTAGCTCTTGCATTCATCATTAACCAGAACGAAAGACCCTATGAAATGTGCCATGATCAAAAGGCGGGACAGTTTGTTCCTCGCAAAAATACTTGACACTAATTCTGAAAGTATACACGAACCCCCCCCCCGTCTGTAGGCCACACATTCGCAGGTTTCAAAACTAGATTTCAAACCAAACGAAAAAAAGGCCAAAAATACTGTTTTGACGCGAATGCAAATGAATGCAAAGGTAAAAATCCCCATTGTAGATGGGTGCGATCTGTGCTGTGTTGAGCAGCTAGCCGAACAGAGAGATTGAAAGTCCCCCCTTGGTATTCCCCCTGCAAAAGGAGAACCAAATCAGAGATCCAGCCCAACTGTCAAGGCCTCGCGGGGCATAGCAAATCACCAAACAACTGGAACCCATGGTTGACTGAAAACAAGCCTTAGTTATCATTCAAAGCAAAACCGACTATTCATATCAAGACAAAGCATGCTAATTTCTTTTGGGTTTGTTTTGTATGGGCAATGCAGCAAATGTTCGGACATGATTTAAATGCTGTTCTCCGAATGACTACTGCAACTGACTGTAAATGCTTGGTGGAAAGTCTTGACCCACCCAACCAGTCAGCCGTATTTTTATAAGTGGGTTCTTTACATGAGGCCATTTACTCTCCTTGTGTACCGTAAGGCTGTATTGTCAAATATACCGCCTCAAACACCACAAAAATGAAAGGATGTCGATTTCAGAATGAAACATCAGCAGAACTTAAGCGTTTTCCTCAGAGCGTGTTTTTCAATATCGAATACCTTTCCGTTGACCTAACCGATTTAGTGAACATGCCATTGTTCCACTCCTTATCTAATCAAAGAACAGTTCAAGCAACAGACCATGCCGTATCATCATTTGAGGTAATGTTTTCCCTGTGCTCGGCCAGTTGGAAAAGGAGTGCCAGTAAAAATAAAGGAGACAGCTTGTTAGAGAAAATTGTTTGTTCCATACTTTTATTTGCTGATGAGGCCACTGGTTCCGCCGTGGCCCTTTTTGTGTCAGCGTAAAGCCGCTTTTATCAGGGATTATGAGCTGATTGTAGATGGAGTCCCCATCAGAAGTGCAGAACAGGAGCTCGGGGGCATGCTGGGCTGCCTGGCGTTATTGTTCAGTCGGGAAAGAGATCATTTTGGGGGGAAAAGAGCTGACTTTCTCACTAATTGGCTTTGCTGGCTTCTGGACAGCTTGTTAGAGCCTCCAGATAATTGCGAGCACAATATGGAGCCAATGTTTTTACAGTCACATTGTTGTTGTGACACACCAGCTAGCTACAAGTGGATTTCGTCTTGGGCGGACGACCCAAAGCACCTTTTGTTTTCTCTAAGGCAGAATTAGCTGCGTGTGTTGGGTGCGCTGTCAATGATCAATAACAAATCATCCATATACACTCTACGTCAAAAGAATAGCTGCCCCCACAAGGAAGTGTGGGATTGCAGTGCTATTGGGAAGGAAGATGAAGGTTACCGGGAACAGTGAATGATGATAAATTTAGACTGATATGATCAATATTTATTGAGCTACACATACAGAAGTCTGTCTCTCAGTATGGCGTCAGGCCGCCATGTTTGCTAACGGAACATGCCAGATAATGGTGTCCTGTGATAAACCATCCTATGCAGCTTGAATACTCCTACACAGTTCCTGCAGATGGTGCGGTGGGGGTGGGGGTGGAGTGACACCAGGTCTTCTGGACATGTGAAGCATGACAGCAAACCGTTCATCTTGGCGCTGACCACGGTGCCTCCACACACGGATTCGTTAGTCATCTCCACTGAGACAAAAGCAGGACTCGTCACTGAAGATGACCCACTGCCATTCTGAGTCACTCCATGACAGTCTGGCACGACACCATTACAGGCTTTGGTGACGTTGATGTGGTGTTAAGGGCAGTCGTCGAGACGGTCTTCGTGCAACCGTCTGCCAATGGTGCTGGCACTAACAGGATGGAGGGCATCACT
>CM067474.1:3646860-3664193 GCA_034552555.1 Semaprochilodus insignis | reverse complement strand
CCGCCCCCCACCACCTCCCCACCTTTCAAACTTCCAACATTCCCTTTAGTCCTGCTCTAGTGCTCAGTGGCTGTGTGTGTGGGTGCCTTTGTCTCCGTGGGTAGTTTATCTGTGCTGTTCAGTCCCTCTCTCTCGCCCCTTCCTTCTTTCCCCACACGTCGGGAGCTGGCTCGTGAGCTCAGCTGAAAGAATGTAACCCTGGCGGTCTGCTGGAATGGCTTATGGTGGCGGAGAGAGCTGTCAGGAAGCGGGCCTTCCCTGCTGCTTTAGCCGAGGCCTGCCACCTTTATTTCGCTCGGTCGATACGGTGAACTTCTGTAGGGGTTTCGTGAGCCCCCTCACCTGCTCTGAATAGTATTGTGTGCGCTATAGACTGAATTCGACTGCATGGAAGAGCTCTGCGATGCCTCTTGCCGTGCTTGGCATTTCACTCTCGCTTTTGCTTCTCCCGTCTGCTCCTTCGCCGCAGACGGCTAGTTTCTGTATAAACACCAATTACAGCTGCTGCTGCTGATTGGAATTTAAATGATGTGCCCATAGAAGTTGCAGTCATTGTTAGAGATAATAAAACTAGGGTGGGTGAACATATGATGGCAGGATGCTTGAAGTCATTTTCTTGATACCCGATGCTTATCGGGATGCTTCTTGTTGCTGTCCAGTGAAAAACATGTGTCTCTTTCTTTGTCGATTTTTACTTTTGTGCATCATTTGAACACAGCAGCTACTGTTTATGTTAAGTGGAAATTTCATGATGAATTGATCAACAGAAATGGCCCAAAATGGCTCGGAAAAACGTCTTGCTCCATTGACGTCCCTTAGAATTCAATTAGGTTTTTGCCCTCTTCTGTAAAGTTGCCATTTGGAAGATACTTGTTTTTCTTTGGAAGTTTAAAGACATTTTTATTTAACATTTCAAAGCATATTGTACTGTAATTTGTCACAATGGAGATCAGATATTATCATTTTTTTAATGTTTTTTTTATCTATAGCAATACAAATATATAAATGTAATTTATTGTGTGATTTAGCTATGTAATTAAACATGCATTTACATTATTCTGTCTGAATAGTGTAGTAAAACGAGCTCTTGGCAGGTTTTAAAGACCCTTGAATCCTTGAGCATTAGAGCATAATGACTCTAAACAGCCCCCCATGTTTTCCTACGAGATCAATCCAAGCCCTTTTATGTAATCCCTGCTCCCCCTCCCCAACAACAAGGGGCAGATTTGTTTGTGGGACATCCGACAGGGAACCTTTGGGCTCAAAAGTCTTTGTATGATGCAAATGCGGTGGGAAAAACATGTTAAGCTGTCTAGGACTCTCTGGATGTGCATTACTGGGCGTTATGTAATATTGCTGCACCACGTATCTACATGTAGATGCTCTGTGTCTATTTATCTGAAGTGATGTTCTGACGTGATGTTCTGAAGTCCACTGCACATGACTTCACTTACCAACCAAAGCAGAGCTCCGAAAGACAAGCGTGTATGTTTGCCAAGCTGGAAGCCTGCTTTTCAGTGATAGCCGAATCCCGAAACCCAAGAAATACGGCACTGGAGAGGGTTAACATTCTTTAAATGCTTGGCTGCAGCTACTGGTGATTCATTTGTGGCACCAAAATAAACACAACCCCCTCAAAAGCACGTCCCTCTGGTGAGACAGGCTGAAGGGACGTTTCCCTAATTTGCACTGGCTTACTCACATGCTCACGGCCGGGGGCTTCATATCTGCACTGACCCCTGTGTGATATTCTGTGTTTCTGAGGAAGAAGAGGAGGAGAGAAAGGTGGAATCTGTCTTAGCGTTAACCACAAGTGTTTTGTTTCACTTTGTGTGGCCTTATATTTACCCCCAGTGTGTTCTGTGCTCAATTCTGCACCCTGCTTAACACATTCTGATAGTTCTGTATTACTAAGCAGCCTCATCTTCTGCACTTCTGCATGATGAATCTGTGAGATTACGTTTCCCTTGTATTACAGTGCCAACATCTTCAATAACGAAACCCCCTTGTGTTCGGCTGGGCTGATTGCATCAAAACCAGAGCCGCCTGACGTGCAGCGAAACGCCAGCGCTGCAGAAAAAAGAACCTTGCGTGCCATAACAGGAGGATGAGTAGAAAGTGGTGGTGATGAATGTTGCCAACAAATCCAAAGAGAGGGGACAAAGAAAAAAGACAGCATGTCAGACGGAGAGAGATACAGAAATAGACAGAGAAGTTCTCCTGCTCGGATGAGTGCGTGGACGCACCTGCTGTCAAGTCTGTTCCTGAAGCACTTCAGCATATTGTCCTTCTGTGAACACTGCACTATGGGTACCACTAGTATTAAGGTTTAGGGGGGTTTTAAAAGCTATATCTCTGAAATATTGGGTCTTTTTGATTGGCACAGTTTTCAGGAACTAAATTAAGAATAAATAATAAATAAATAAAGAATTTTATGGTGCCAAATTCAGAGCTCAGACTAGTCTTGTCCTGCTCACTATACAGTGAGTTTGGGAGCCCTTTATCGTTGTGAATAAATGTGACCTCAGATGTGAACGTATCTTCATTAATCTCAATAGATCATGTGAACCTCTGCTTCCAGGAACAGCAATGACTTCAGCCAAACTGTTCCTCTTACTGTTAAGCATCCCTGCACATGGACTCAGAGGAATCTTGGCCCGTTCCTCCTTACATAACTGCTTCAACTCTGTTTTGTTGGTGGGCTTTCTAGCATTTCTGCCTTAACATTCCTATTGGATGAAGATCCAGACATTCCAAATTGACGTCCTCTGTAGACTAACTGGTGTTTTTAGAGTTGTTGTCTTTCTGAAGGACCTTCTGTCCTCTGTTGAGGTTCAGTTCACTGATAGATGTCCTACTGTGGAGTTTCTTAATACAGTCCAGGATTCATAGCCCCATCAAATGTTGCAGGTCTGAGCTGTCCAGGTCCAATAGCAGCAGAGCAGTCCCAAACTGTGATACTGCCACTACCTTGTTTCACAGGTTCAAACTTAACTTTTCTCATGTTAGCAATAATGATCTGTTTTTGCCATATACATCCATATTGTCATCCAGGTGGTCTTTAGGGACTTCAAACAGGCAGAAATGTTCCTCCTTGAGAGCAGAGGCATTCTTCATTCCTCAAACTGTAATACTGCACCACCATGTTTCACAGTGGATATGAGGTTCTTATGCTGGAATGCAGTGCTCAGTTTTGCCAAACACAACTTTTCTCGTGTTAGCCATAATGATCTGTTTTTGCCTTATTCATCCACATAATCGTCCAGGTGGTCTTTAGGGAACTTCAAACAGGCAGAAATGCTCCTCCTGGAGAGCAGAGACATTCTCCATGCTATAATTCCATACTTACTGTTGTTGTTCAGTGTTTGCCTGATGTTTGCCTGTTCAGTTTGCCTGTGGACTCTAGGCACTGACATTAGCCGGCCGATAGATCCTTACACAGTAAATTACCCTGGGGATCTTTGTGATCTCCGAGAATACTCTATGCCTTAGTCTTGGGGTCAGTTTGGTTGGATGACCACTTCAGGAAAGGGTAACACTGGTGTTGAATTTATTCCATTTGCGCACTTATCCGCCTGACAGTGGATTGAGGTCTAAATTCATCAGAAATAGTTCTGGAGCTTTTTCCAGACTAATAAGCATTGACAAGTAATTTTCTTAGGTCCTCAGAAATGTCATTTGCCCTAGATTGTGCCCTGAAGACTCAGGTTGATGTGTTTTGAGAGGAGTAAGGTCGGCCACGCTTACAGCTGGTTGCTATCCCATTGAAATTCCAGCTAGCAGAGAACATTGCCACAACTTTGACTAACGTTACCTACAAGTTCTAATAAAGTGTTTTGTTTTGGTCTAATGTTCAAAAAATGTTTTTTAAAGAGGTTTCTAATTTCAGAAAATGTTCCTATAAGGTTACAGGTAGTGTTAACATAGACATAACGTTTTAACTGCAACGTTCAGAAGATGTTTTGAGGATGTAGTCAGGGCCACAGATTATGTTACATGCAACATCAAAAGAACATTCTCAGCTCAACATTCGGAAAATATGGATGTTACTTTGGATGTTACTATGGATGTTAATATGGATGAGACCTGAGATGGCAGAATGTTTTTAGAGAACGTTCTCCTGCCTTAAGAAAGAACATTCTGGGAACCAAAAGAAAACTCCCTGCTGAAAATAAATATCAATGGAACATAGCATGGTAATATTCTCAGAACGTTTTTAGAACAAATCATTTCTGGCTGGCTGTATCCCCTATAGCAGAGTGGCCATAATAGAGGTGAATCACTTTGCTCAGTAACTGAATGAACAGTTATATAATTGTGTTATTTGTTTTATTGGGCTCTCTTTATTTATTATTCTGACTCAAATGAAGATCGATATAATTATTAGATCACATTATTAGGGTTTACAAACTTCCAAGCAGCACTCTATGTACTTTAATGCATTGATAAGATCAGATGGAAGGTGCACTCCAAGAATCCAAGCATCACCGCACTATTTTGAGTCAAGTCGTCAAGCAGGCAAAAAAAAAAAAACTTTTGCTTTCATTCTTTTTTGGGGTTTGGTGGTTTAGCATCGCTTTTATCTAGCACTTAATTAGAATTGCGTGTTGCCTTACGAAGAAAAGCCTTTCCAAGTACTGGCTGAGCTTGGCTTCCGGCAGGGCGCAGTGAGCTGATCTGAGGCTTTGTCTCTTTAAACAGCTTGGTCAAGTCAGCGCTGTCGAATCCATGCAGTTATTCAACGCGGCAGTCGCGTGCCTCCACTAAGACACCATGCTCGCGTCTGTTTACGGAGACCCGTGGGCTGTTTGTCTGCTGAATGAAGCGACTCTTGCCATTCATAAAGTTTCAGAATGCTTCTAATGGAATGCGTGTGTCAACAAAGAGGAAACGAGACTCTGGACAGCGAAAAAGGAAGTTGGGAGAGTTTTTGGTCGGGTAGGGGGTGGGCGGGGGGGGCGATCTATGCAATGATGGACAAAGATGAATGACGACGTTGGTCTGAGACGTGCACGACCCGAGCTAAAGGCTGCTTGTTAACTCGTGCATGCATGTGCGCAAACGTGTGCATGCATGCACGTGTGCAGAGTCTTCCTTAGCTCTGCTGACAACCAAACCCCAAACAGTTTTATTGGAGCAGTTCTCGAGAAGCAATTACGCCACCGCGTCTTTGTTCTCACGCCGCCCGTCATGTGCAGAGACCCAGCGTAATCTGATTCGAGCTCTGTCATCCACAACCTGCTCCACATATAGACAGAGAGAAGACAGTAAACGACAAACAGTTCTAGAGGCTAGCGATGAGTTGACAGAAGCGCAGCTTTACTGAATGCCCTGAAAGGCGACAACCTCGTCGCTAATGCCTGAAGTCACGTGACTTCCTGTGCTGTGAGTTTTGTTAATAGAAAGGCTTTCTGAACACCAGCATTAGACATTTCTGAATGACAAGTCCGTGAGGCGTTTTGACTTTGAGAACGCTCCCTAACACATGAAATTGTCGCCGCCCTCTCAACAAAAAAAAAATTGCCCTGTTTCAATTCTTTTAGAAACTGCATGCGAACTGGTGATATTAAAAATAAGCATTTAATGGCACTGAGAAAAACGAGAAAGAAAGAGAAACGGGGAAAGAAAGCCGGTGTTTCAAAATGACAGCATGCTTCCATGTAGTCTGTATTTAGAAAGAATGTTATAACTTCATGCCCGAGCCCTAACTCTAAGAATACCGGTTGTGGTAAGACACGTTCTAAGAACTAGGCTGAGGTTTCCAGAGAATAAAGGCTATGACATTTCAGAAGATTAAAGAGAAATCAAAAGTAAACTCAGATACGTACGCTGACGCCAGTGCCAGTGAAGACAGAGTAGAAGCAAACCCTAGACACTTCACCAGCCTGCTGCTCTCTACAGATGCCAGGCTCGTTCATCAGATATTGCCTTGCTAACGGTTTCTTATTGCACCACCGTCATTCGGCGCTCTGCATGCCTTGTTGCTGTATGAATGAGCATGCATGTTGTTATACCTTCAGTTACATGAATGAACACTGTCAATGTCTAAACCCTCCTCTGGTGCATGTTGTGAATGACCAGGTACATTTTTGCAAGATACCCATCATCCCCAGACCGACAGAATGACACCATTCCGAGCAGAGAAAGTGGGTGTGAAGTGTGTTTGCATGCTGCCCATATGACCCTGTTTTTAGCCAGCCTCCTGCTGCATTGCTAATGCCAGTGTGTTGCAATGAGGGTTTCGCAATGACAGATCTGCAGGAGCGCATGCTATTATTGATGCCTTTAGCCTACTTGTCTGGTTTGAGTCTTGGGATTCTCGACATAGAGGTGACTAGGTTCTTTTTCTAGGTACTAGATTTTTTTTATTATGTTTTAAAGGCTATTTACTGAGAACAGCGGTTCCCTAAGGATCCTGAAAGTTGGAATCAGTTTGCGAGGTGGTGGTGCAGCTCTCCTGGGTTAACTCTGAATTGAGTAACGGCTAACAGTAAGTACCGTTGTGTTGATTACAGCTTTAAATAGATGCCACCCTGAATAATCCAGACTTATTTCTGAACCCAAGCAATGAATAGTAATTCTAGATAAACCAGAAAGACCTTAATAATAGTGCAGTTGAGTCAACGTTGACTAATCGCTGATGTCATGAATAAAACCACAGGAGAAGGGAACCTTAACATCTGTGGTTGGGCCAGACTCCACTGGTCAGTGGAGCGCATTGTATGGGCCCTTTCCAGTGAGTCCTCAATTGTGTTGCTAGCCTTCTGGAGATATCCTTGCTAGGACGTTTGCCTGCAGCAAAGATCCAGAGAGACGAAGACATTTGGAACGTTGTACCCTGGTGAATATAAGAGAACCAACTTCTAACTTCACAGGATTAAAGGCCCAACCACACAGGACCTTTTATTGTAGTTTTCGGGAAACCGACAATAACATCATCCACGTTGTTAGTGTCCACAGTCACATGATCAGCAACTAATCAAGTTCAAGATTAACACGTTGTTGCCAGGCAGTAAAGTCGACTAGTTTGTATATCGTCTCTGTCAGTGATGCAGTGGGTAGCGCTGTTGCCTCACAGCAAGAGTGACCTGGGTTCAATTCCCGGTAGGGGATCTATTGGGTCCTTTGGGTTTCCTCCCACAGTCCAAAGACATGCAGTCAGGTGAACTGGAGAATTGCACCCATTAGGTGTGAGTTTGTCTGCCTACCCTGTGATGGACTGGTGGCCTGTCCAGGGTGTTTTCTGCCTTCTGCCCATTAAATGCTGGGATAGGCTCCATCACCCCCCATGCCCAAGAAACGTTAAGTAGTTGAAAATGAGAGAAGGTGTTTAGATATCATCATTGGCTGTCTTCCTGTCTAATGTTCAGGGGTTCTGGAGAAACAAAACTTTTCAGTTACTGGTCACTTCAGCATGTGAGGAGAAAGGACAATCCGTTAAACATATTGCAGGGGGTGTCGTTTGTGTGTGTCTGCTGATTATTATTAATATTACTAATTAACTATTTCTAGGCTTGTACTGGTGATATCAACAGACAGTGTTCAACAGAACATATACACATAAAATACACAGATGTAAAAGACAGAGGCATAGCGTGGCAGCAGCACAGCAGGTTCAGTTTAGGCTTTCTGACACTGATTTGATATTTGCTCTGTCGGGCAACTGAATTCAGCTTTCAATTCAGTTTGTCTGAATTCAATTGTCAAGTCAGTGTCAGAAAGCAGGAATTGAACCTATTCTGTGGTGCTGCCACATTATGCCAGTCTTTTATGTCCATTTACATATGTGGTCATATTTGGAGACAGTTTGGCGGAATTTAAAAATGGTATCTAATGGTAATTACACTCAACGTCAAATTGCAGTGTGGGATTGCAGTGCTATTGGGAAGGAAGATAAAGGTTACCAGGAACAATAAATGATGATACATTTAGACTGATATGATCAATATTTGTTGAGCTACACTTACAGAAGTAGTGTCTCTCAGTATGGCGTCGGACCGCCATGTTTGCTAACGTCTCGGCATGGAGTTGTAGAGATTCCTAATGGTGTCCTGTGATAATCCATCCCATGCAGCTTGAATATTCTCACACAGTTCCTGCAGATGGTGCGGTAGGGGTGGAGGTGGAGTGACACCAGACCTTCTGGATGTGTGACGTATGACAACAAACTGTTCATCTTGGTGCTGACCACGGTGCCTCCACACACAGATTCGTTGGTGGTCTCCACCAAGACAAAAGCGGGGGGAAGATGACCTGCTGCCACTTTGAGTCACTCCATGACAGTCTGGCACGACACCATTGCAGGTTTTGGTGACGGTGACGTGGTGTTAAGGACAGTTGTCATAACGGTCTGTGTGCATGTAGTCCTGCATGGTGCAGCCGTCTGCCAATGGTTCTGGCACTAACAGGATGACTCATGGAGGGCATCACTGCCCGCTGAATATCCGCAATTGTGGCTGTTGGGTCAGCTATTTGTGCAGCAATTATTTTAATGATGAGTGTGAATAGGACAGCATCATTGTGTAAAGTTATAATATCATATTAATTGTTATTTCTGCCCAAAAAGCTCAGCTAACAACCATGCCGTTTTATCATTCACATATAGCTGTACATGACCTTTGTAATCATCTGAGCCCGTGTAATGATGTTCATCTAATTTTCCATATGGGTATTCCTTTGCTTTCTGCAGACTGTTTGTTAGTTACAGTCAATACTCAGACTTCAAACACGGGGAAGCACCTAGAAACCCTCACGTGAGCTCTGCAATTACCTGCAAGCAAAATAAATGCATATCTCAGTCGGGGCCTCATTGGAGCATAAGACACACACATAGACACAATGGAACTTGCATGACATGATTTGTAGCATTTATGGAGATTAAAGTGAACTCAGCAGTGCAGCGGTGCAGACCAGCATAAAAAAAAAACAGGGGGAGGGGTGTGGAGGCAACGGTGCGTCTGTATTTACACATTGGTCTCTTTTTTCTGGTGCTGTGTCCCCCTACCGAGACAAAGGAGCCCTTAGATGCCTGTGCGTTTAGGATCATTATGCAAATTCCTAAAGAATATTCCCAGAGAAGCGTGACGAATTGCACACCAAATGGCAATCCGCTGTGGCATATATGGCAGCCTACATGTCACTAAAGCACAGCAGTGATGTCCTAACTAGGCAGTGGCGGTAACAAACGTGCGCGGTGCGGTCTCTCGTCTGACCCACGCAGCGAGTGGGTAGCCACTAATGAGCTCGTGTGCTGAACACATGCCTCAGAAGAGCCTGTTTCTGATGTGTCTTTATCTGTGCGGCCTCCGTATACCTTACTCTGTCAGCAGAAGCCTTGATGTGAGGAAGATGCTGATCGAGGACGAGACGGAACATTGGTCATTATCGGAAAAGCAGGCATCCAGCTCGAATTAAACATGGCTTTAATCATTGTGTTTTCCTAGCCGACGCCACCAGGGTCACCGGGTAGACAAATAACACGCTGTCAGCCTTTAAGGAACGGCGCGTGAGTTTTTTTTGGATCGTGAATCCCCTCGTAAGGATGGCAGTATGAGCGCACGAGAACGGTCACAGGCTTGTAGCGGCCTCAAGGCGAATGAAAGAAGCCCCAATTTAAACTCCAGACTTTGAAGCTTTAAAGCAGATTGAGGATCCAGCAGTGCAGAACGCAGATCCACACCCAATCCCAACATGGCCACATCCTGAGCCGGGTCCGCCTGTTACGCTGGCGGAAACTTCCTTCTCTTCTTCTGGTCAGCGAGTGAGGTCGTACGTAAGCCTCTTTGCTTTGAAAACGAATCCCGTCTTACATCTCAGAGCAAAGCCTGGGGAACCTTTACCAAGTGCTGTAGTGGAGGAACGCTAACAGCGTTTTTAAATCATTTACCTCGCCCCCTCCCCCCTCAATCCCTCTCCACAGCATGACCTTAGGGCCTAGGATGCTTGGCAGTAGGCTAACCCACAGCAACTCTTTGCAACCATGGTGCAATGGCTTACTCCATTTAGAAATATCTGCTTTTTTGGCCTCCCTCCGCTCGCCTGCAGTTCATTTGGCAATCGTTAGGCATGGCTGCCATATTTAGATGATGAGTTGGGAGAGTGCGGTGGTCCTGGCCTGAAAGAAAGGGCCAGTACATTCAGTCTAATTGGTCATTATATAACCAATTCATTTTGGTGTTTGTCAGCCATTGACCTTGTCGCTTCGCTTCGTGTTTTTCCGCATATGATTTGATTCGCATCGGCTGTTTGGATCTCCCTGCGAACGTGAGCACTTGGTCATGAGAACCCCCTTACGTTGGTGCTATATCTAGCGACTGTGTAGCAGTAGTGCTGTTGCATTATCGCTGTTCACAGATTTACTATGTGTACAACGGTAGCTTTTGCGACAGTATAGGAACGGGACTAATGCCATTAGCCTAAAGCGACTGTTGCTGTGGTACACTCGTGGGCGCTGTGATCTGGAAGCGGGGGAGGAATGTGCTTGACAGGGCGGATCGTGCCTGTCGTGGCACTGCGGCTGAGTCCCCCTGTGTTCCCACAGCATTTGAGATCTGTCCCAGAGCCAATCCCATTCCCAGCTCTACCTCGGCCAAAATCGCCCCCGTCTCCCCTCCTACGGCCACCACCGCACATTCCTACGTGCCACATATCCCTCTGCGGAAACACTGCGCCAAACACTGCTAACGCCATTCCTGAGGTGTCCCTCTTCTCCCTGTGAGGCCAGGAGCGCAGCCATGCCACATCAGTTTATGCACTTCATGCTTTAAATGCGCTGTTGCTTAAGTTGCTTAAGGACCTGTGCTTTTGTTCACATGCCTTTGTTGCATCTCGTTGCTATGCAGACAGATGTGTTCACCTGAGACGAATCAGTGCAACTTCAGAAGAAGCAGCCCGCAGAACGTCATGTATCAGTCAGCCAGCCGTTCGCTGTCACCGTCACATGAGTATTGATAAACACAGCAGGAGCACTCGCTGCCACTTAGGACATGACTAATTCACACTCCCGAGCAACACTCCAGTTGTAAATCCGAATGACATGGATTGGGCAACAGCTGAGTTTGAAAACAACATGCCGGCATGCTCCTTTCTCCCGAAAAACAGCACCAGAAGTGCCTTCTGCATCAAATTTGTGTGGCCAACTTTGGCCAGCTGCTGATGTTTTTGTCCGTCCTCTATCGTTACTGTGTGCCTGTTGGCTGCAAGCAGCCACTGAGCTCGCGAGTGCCTAGCTAGGTACATTCTTAGTGTGTGGGCGCATATGTGTGTTTCTTTGGAAGCTGTCTCAGCGTGGTGTGTGTGTGTGTTCCTGCTTGATGGCTCGCTGTTCCAGTAACTCTCCCCCGGCCTTGTATGCTCTGGTTTTCTGGACGGTTCGCAGAAGGACGTCATGATTATCAGTGAATCATCAGTTCTTGGAAAAGAGCGTAGCCATCATCAATTTGTTTCATTTGCATCATTCTGCTGTTGATGAAAGAGACTCTGATACGTCCTTGGCAGAGTAGATAAAGTTAGGAAACTTGGCCATTAGAGTTATCGTTCTTTTAAGCACTTTAAATGGCTAAATCAGGAAAGAAAACAATAGTGTTGGTTAAGTTAAGTCTGAAATGAAGCTGTTCCGAGGCACCCAGCCCCCTGCATAGCGACTCTGAGGAACCCCCAGCAGCCACCCGATTCCAATATATGTGCACCGCAGTGCGGAAGTCTGCTAATGGCACACTAATGTAATTGGGCCTCCACCTTCAACAAAGGCCGATCCGGCCAGGCGGATGGGGGACTATGGGTTTTAGTGCTGGCTCGTAAATGGCACTGGGGAGCAATGGAGGTGAAGGAGACATCCTGCGGTGGGTAGCAGCTGATGAGCTGATGAGTCAGTGATCCAGGCTGCCTCATCTCCTTAAGCTCCTCGTTGCTTTCAGACTCCTGGACAGATAAAAGTGTCTTAGTTAGCTCCACCAGCTCCAGCCATGGTTATCCGTAGGGCTATTTATACTGTAGAGCCCTTCCCAGTCCGCCGCCTGCTTAGAGGTAGTCATGGAAAACGAGGCAGCCTCTGACCTGGCACTCTGAGTGGCCACGAGCTGCTGGCCCCAAAGCTGTTCTCATGTTTCTGCCTCTCACCTGTCTGTTCGTGTCAGAGAAGAGCTGTCCTTCTCCCCTTGGGTAGATGTTTAGGTGCCTAGTCACGTCCAGAGGCAGCTGACAGTCAGGAAGTGGGCGTTCTGTTTACCGGAAGAGCGTCCTTCAGGGGTTACTCTCAACGCATTTGATATATTGTATGTAACACCATCTTAATCCCTTGCCGAATGAATATTTTATGCATTGGTAGTAGTAATAAGAGAGTATGTATTTACAGCAGCCATCGAGCTATTAAATTATGCATAGCCTGCGCTGATACGCATCAGTTTGGGTTTCATGAATGGACTCTCATACTGTTAGGTCGGCTAAAAGGGAAAATGCATGCAGGAAAAACTTCAAATTCATCCCAGACCCAAATCAGTTCACTACATTTAGCAAGACTTCAAAGATCCCAGATAATGAAAAGCATTGGAGGACTTCATTTATTTGTTGTTCCAGTTATTTAACTGTGTTAATAATTTTGTAAAATAATCTACTTATTATTAAACCTCCCACTGTAGCCTGCCTGTTCATGGAGTAAATGTTACGGCTTGTAGAAAATTAAGTGTAGAGGTTGAGAAAAGGGTCTGCGTACATTGCAGCACAATACATAATTCAAACAGACAGTCATTTTACACTCGTCATCAAAAGAACAGCTGCACAAATACGAATGATTTAAGTTTAACCCTCAGCCACACGTGGCGTAAGCAAGGACGGGCCTTATCACTGTACCTGACTGACCCAACAGCCACGATTGCAGACATTCAGCGAGCAGTGATGTCCTCCATGAGACATCCTGGTAGTGTCAGCACCATTGGCAGACGGCTGCACGACACAGGACTACATGCACACAGACCGACACGACGACTGCCCTTAACACCATGTCAACGTCACCAAAGACTGCAATGGTGTCGTGCCAGACTGTCAGGGAATGACTCAGAATGGCAGCAGGTCATCTTCAGTGACGAGTCCCGCTTTTGTCTTGGTGGAGACGACCAACGAATCCGTGTGTGGAGGCACCGTGGTCAGCGACAAAATGAACGGTTTGTGGTCACGCGTCCAGAAGGCCTGGTGTCACTCCATCTCCACCCCTACCGCACCATCTGCAGGAACTGTGTGAGAATATTCAAGCTGCATGGGATGGATTATCACAGGATAAAGTTCTCAGTTCAAAAGTGTGAATGCCTGTTTGATTTCAAATGAGTTATAGTGGCATAGCGAATTCCATTATTAGAAGCTTAGTCTTTGATTAAACTGTAGAAAAGATGTAACATAAAGAAGTAACATGCAGACTCTGGGCAGTTGCCTTGACCATGGGCAAGTATTTAATCTCATCCTTCCTTCTTCCTCCTTCCAAACCTCAGGATTTTCATGGAAAATATTGCCCAAACTGCTCCTGTTGACACATTCCCTTTCGAGCATTTTATGGCACCCAGTGAAGCCCTCGGCACTTCAGGGAATAAAACCAGCATGTTATCTGCAGCTCCAGAATTCCCCTCCTGCCACGACAGTGACACCGACCCACAGTTATTTCGAAACCCATTGTGCCGCAGCACTGTGAAAGCGTCTTGAAAATATTTCTGTTTTGTTTAGTTCTGTTCTCTGCCGTGCTGCAGGCCCGAGGGAGGGGATTGGGTTGCTGATTTTGCGAACGACGGGTGGTAGGGGAACCTGAGAGGCGATGGGAACAGGGGCGATGTAAAGTGGGGCCCATGGATCCCTAGCTCAAACTTCAGTCACCTGCTGCGCTATTGTGTCAGGCCCTGCTCCCCTTCTCAGTGCCCAGCCCTCCCCTCTGCGTCCCTGTCTCCAGCAAAAGTGACACCGAAGAGTCCTCAAAGCCAGGGCGTGTGTGTGGCTGACATGTGGCGCGGCGTGCGAAAAGGAGCCAGATGGAGCGAGACTGAAAGACACGGCACAGAATAAATTCAGAGAGGGAGAAAGTGAGGCGGAGAGAAGTAAAGGGAGGCAATGCAATTGAAATGAGTAGCAAGGAGGGGAGATTCTTCGTTGATTCATTTGAGGAGTGAAAAGCAGGGTAGCTGGAGGAGAAAAATGATTTATGCAGCTGCCAGTTCCTTCGCCTCTGTCGACTGCATCCGACAGATGAGGCAAAGTGACGGCTAGCGCCATTAAGATGAGCAGACGCTGGAGAATGGCTCGTCGCCTGACGGCATTTAACACCTTGGCCCAGACGAGTAAGGCTGGCAGCGAGCAAGGCTGCATGAGCACTTTTTTGCTACAGGAGAGCGGCGCACCGCTCGAAGGAGCTCTCTGCTAGCGCCCTCCGCTCTCGCCTCGCTGAACGCGCACGGCCGTCTGCTCAGGGGTTTCACCTTATGCAAATGAACTGCTGATCCACGGCATGACTCAGAATCTCCACTCAAACGCCCACACCCCAAACACGCATACATACACATGCTTGCTTCTCAAAAATACTGACTCGCTGGAATCCGAATCAAGCTGCTCATTTGCTGACACTCGCGTGTGTGGGCCTACTAGCCTTGCTTGAGGTCACGCTCAGCCGGTCACACTTAGCCGGTCACGCTGATGTACTTCAGGTGGCTTTTTGAAGATAACAACGGAGTTGATCTTTCAGATTCCTTTAGAAGGTTCAGTGCCTTTGGGTCATCAACAGGTCACGTTCAGTAAGGCTCTTTCAGGAATCTGTAGCCATGATGCAGCCTTCACAGTGTGCACATGTTTCAGCAGTGGTATAGGTCAAGATGAGAGCTTCATCCCACCATCATTCTCAAGCTCTGCTCTGGTCTCAAGCTTTTCCTTAAAATGTCAGCCAGGCCTTCCTCTCGTGTTTGGCTTGTGACGATAAAGCGGCATGGATGCAGTAGTCAGGGCTTAGTGAGGAGCTATGATTCCTCCCACAATAGCTAATAATGGTTTGATTAGCTCACTAATCCCATCCATTTGGTTAATCCGCCTGCATTAAGGTAATTTGCATGAGATGCTGATTACTGTATAGGTCTGTGAGAGGGGAAACGCTCATCGAGGGAATTTCCTCAGTTCAGCACTGGGTCAGTCAGGAACTCGATATGGTTAAGAAGGAACTCCCTCTGTCACCCTCCCTCTCTCTCTCTCTCTTTATTTCCCTGTTTGATTCAGAAGGCTCATCTTTGGTGTGCTCATGCTGTTTCCTCATCAAGGCTCACTGTTGCTTTTTCCATTTGATTTGTTTATACAGTCAACTTCTATCTCACTGTTTCACCAAATCTACTCCCGGACTCTCCGGTTTGTTGACACTGCACCTGGAAATCCCCCTCAGTAACAGCAGTGAGTTGGGGTGTCTCCCCTAACTCATCACACTCACATTAAAGCTGTTGCCACTCGCCCAAACTTCTCGGAACTGTGCAACACCTCCCGGCTTGCTTTCCGTCTTACTTTCTGGATCCTTGTACCGCAGGGTGCAAGTGCCTTTCCATGAATGCTCTTAGCTTTAAATTGACCCAGTGCATCCATTTTTTAATTTGGACCACTGAAGGTTGCGCTGACACTCGTGTGTTGTCTCATGGTCCTCTGTCTGGACAAAGACCATAGTTTGAGTTCATGAGAAAAGGAAATGTCCCATAGTCCTCTTAGCCTGAGAAAGAACGGAGGGAGGAAGTGGTTGAAGAGTTTTTGGGGAGGGGGGGCAGTTACCCTATTCGAGGGCACCTGTCACACTTTGGCAAAGCTTAGGTTAGCTTCCTACCCCCCTCCCATCACCCGAACCTGACCGCCTTTTTTTTTCTGGCAAGCATTCAGAGACGGCTCAACGGTTTTTTGGAGTGTTTGAAGCATGTTGCAACAGAAAGACGAGTGAGAAAAAAAATAGTCCACGCTTATCAACTAGGCACTTTTTTCAGTGAGCCACCCACCCTGTGGCATGGCAGTTGAGCTTACACTTATCTCAGTCACAAGCCAAGGCTTTTTTGCAGTTTGAAAGACCAGGCGCAGAGCTCTGGGTTATGACCACCCCGTTCTACAATGGCTGGATTGAACTAGCTACAAAAGTGGCTTTTTGTGTAGTGACATACACTTGCGTGAGTGTGACCGAAGACAATAAACCCCTTATTGGTGCATTGGTGTGTAGATCAGGTCATAACTGGTAGGTTCCCCCCTCTGCCCAATGAAAGCGATCGTCTGCACCAAGGTGCACATACAAGGGCATCCTGGGACCACCTAATTAACCTCTTGGACCCTCTGAATATCTCAAAATCACAATTCTGGGGGGTCCTGGAACATAAACCTATTATGAAGTTATGCTGTTCATAGGGACGAATAGATGGTCAAATACCATGTCAGGGAAAGGTCATTGTTTGGCCAACAAGCATCTGTCTTTGGTATTCTTAACTAACTAGAGATGCTGCACTGGTCTGATAGAGATGCTGCAGACTGGTTCTTGAGCTGCAATTATACCTGGGATATCTCTGAAAAATTTCACAATATGCCATAGTATGTTTGCAAATCAATTTCCTAAGAGTTTTTTGGAGAAAGTAAAATATTGATATGGATAGGTTTGACATCATGGGACATGCGAATGATTCAGGTTTCACGCTCGACCGCACATGTGACGCAGGCAAAGACCGGCCTTATCGCTGTACCTTACTGACCCAACAGCCACAGTTGCGGATGTTCAGCGAGCAGTGATGCCCTCCATGAGTCCTCCTGTTAGTGCCAGCACCATTGGCAGATGGCTGCACGATGCAGGACTACATGCAAGCAGACCATTATGACGACTGTCCTTAACACCCCGTCAACGTTGCCAAAAGAATGCAATGGTGTCGTGCCAGACTGTCATGGAGTGACTCAGAATGGCAGCGGGTCATCTTCAGTGATGCTTCAGTGGTTTTTGTCTTAGTGGAGATGACCAACAAATCCGTGTGTGGAGGCACCGTGGTCAGTGCCAAGATGAACAGTTTGTTGTCACATGCCAAGTAGGCCTGGTGTCACTCCACCTCCACCGCACCATCTGCGGGAACTGTGTAGGAGTATTCAAGCTGCATGGGATGGATATCACAGGACACCATTAGGAACCTCTACAACTCCATGCCGAGACGTCTGGCATGTTGGGTTAGCAAACATGGCGGCTCGACACCATACTGAGAGACACTACTTCTGTATGTGTAGCTCAATAAATATTGATCATATCAGTCTAAATTTATCATCATTTATTGTTCCTGGTAACCTTTATCTTCCTTCCCGATAGCACTGCAATCCCACAC
>CM067474.1:3603413-3646360 GCA_034552555.1 Semaprochilodus insignis | reverse complement strand
GTGTGGGATTGCAGTGCTATCGGGAAGGAAGATAAAGGTTACCAGGAACAATAAATGATGATAAATTTAGACTGATATGATCAATATTTATTGAGCTACACATACAGAAGTAGTGTCTCTCAGTATGGTGTCGAGCCGCCATGTTTGCTAACCCAACATGCCAGACGTCTCGGCATGGAGTTGTAGAGGTTCCTAATGGTGTCCTGTGATATCCATCCCATGCAGCTTGAATACTCCTACACAGTTCCCGCAGATGGTGCGGTGGAGGTGGAGTGACACCAGGCCTACTTGGCATGTGACAACAAACTGTTCATCTTGGCACTGACCACGGTGCCTCCACACACGGATTTGTTGGTCATCTCCACTAAGACAAAAACCACTGAAGCATCACTGAAGATGACCCGCTGCCATTCTGAGTCACTCCATGACAGTCTGGCACGACACCATTGCATTCTTTTGGCAACGTTGACGGGGTGTTAAGGACAGTCGTCATAATGGTCTGCTTGCATGTAGTCCTGCATCGTGCAGCCATCTGCCAATGGTGCTGGCACTAACAGGAGGACTCATGGAGGGCATCACTGCTCGCTGAACATCCGCAACTGTGGCTGTTGGGTCAGTAAGGTACAGCGATAAGGCCGGTCTTTGCCTGCGTCACATGTGCGGTCGAGCGTGAAACCTGAATCATTCGCATGTCCCATGATGTCAAACCTATCCATATCAATATTTTACTTTCTCCAAAAAACTCTTAGGAAATTGATTTGCAAACATACTATGGCATATTGTGAAATTTTTCAGAGATATCCCAGGTATAATTGCAGCTCAAGAACCAGTCTGCAGCATCTCTATCAGACCAGTGCAGCATCTCTAGTTAGTTAAGAATACCAAAGACAGATGCTTGTTGGCCAAACAATGACCTTTCCCTGACATGGTATTTGACCATCTATTCGTCCCTATGAACAGCATAACTTCATAATAGGTTTATGTTCCAGGACCCCCCAGAATTGTGATTTTGAGATATTCAGAGGGTCCAAGAGGTTAATTAGGTGGTCCCAGGATGCCCTTGTATGTGCACCTTGGTGCAGACGATCGCTTTCATTGGGCAGAGGGGGGAACCTACCAGTTATGACCTGATCTACACACCAATGCACCAATAAGGGGTTTATTGTCTTCGGTCACACTCACGCAAGTGTATGTCACTACACAAAAAGCCACTTTTGTAGCTAGTTCAATCCAGCCATTGTAGAACGGGGTGGTCATAACCCAGAGCTCTGCGCCTGGTCTTTCAAACTGCAAAAAAGCCTTGGCTTGTGACTGAGATAAGTGTAAGCTCAACTGCCATGCCACAGGGTGGGTGGCTCACTGAAAAAAGTGCCTAGTTGATAAGCGTGGACTATTTTTTTTCTCACTCGTCTTTCTGTTGCAACATGCTTCAAACACTCCAAAAAACCGTTGAGCCGTCTCTGAATGCTTGCCAGAAAAAAAAAGGCGGTCAGGTTCGGGTGATGGGAGGGGGGTAGGAAGCTAACCTAAGCTTTGCCAAAGTGTGACAGGTGCCCTCGAATAGGGTAACTGCCCCCCCTCCCCAAAAACTCTTCAACCACTTCCTCCCTCCGTTCTTTCTCAGGCTAAGAGGACTATGGGACATTTCCTTTTCTCATGAACTCAAACTATGGTCTTTGTCCAGACAGAGGACCATGAGACAACACACGAGTGTCAGCGCAACCTTCAGTGGTCCAAATTAAAAAATGGATGCACTGGGTCAATTTAAAGCTAAGAGCATTCATGGAAAGGCACTTGCACCCTGCGGTACAAGGATCCAGAAAGTAAGACGGAAAGCAAGCCGGGAGGTGTTGCACAGTTCCGAGAAGTTTGGGCGAGTGGCAACAGCTTTAATGTGAGTGTGATGAGTTAGGGGAGACACCCCAACTCACTGCTGTTACTGAGGGGGATTTCCAGGTGCAGTGTCAACAAACCGGAGAGTCCGGGAGTAGATTTGGTGAAACAGTGAGATAGAAGTTGACTGTATAAACAAATCAAATGGAAAAAGCAACAGTGAGCCTTGATGAGGAAACAGCATGAGCACACCAAAGATGAGCCTTCTGAATCAAACAGGGAAATAAAGAGAGAGAGAGAGAGGGAGGGTGACAGAGGGAGTTCCTTCTTAACCATATCGAGTTCCTGACTGACCCAGTGCTGAACTGAGGAAATTCCCTCGATGAGCGTTTCCCCTCTCACAGACCTATACAGTAATCAGCATCTCATGCAAATTACCTTAATGCAGGCGGATTAACCAAATGGATGGGATTAGTGAGCTAATCAAACCATTATTAGCTATTGTGGGAGGAATCATAGCTCCTCACTAAGCCCTGACTACTGCATCCATGCCGCTTTATCGTCACAAGCCAAACACGAGAGGAAGGCCTGGCTGACATTTTAAGGAAAAGCTTGAGACCAGAGCAGAGCTTGAGAATGATGGTGGGATGAAGCTCTCATCTTGACCTATACCACTGCTGAAACATGTGCACACTGTGAAGGCTGCATCATGGCTACAGATTCCTGAAAGAGCCTTACTGAACGTGACCTGTTGATGACCCAAAGGCACTGAACCTTCTAAAGGAATCTGAAAGATCAACTCCGTTGTTATCTTCAAAAAGCCACCTGAAGTACATCAGCGTGACCGGCTAAGTGTGACCGGCTGAGCGTGACCTCAAGCAAGGCTAGTAGGCCCACACACGCGAGTGTCAGCAAATGAGCAGCTTGATTCGGATTCCAGCGAGTCAGTATTTTTGAGAAGCAAGCATGTGTATGTATGCGTGTTTGGGGTGTGGGCGTTTGAGTGGAGATTCTGAGTCATGCCGTGGATCAGCAGTTCATTTGCATAAGGTGAAACCCCTGAGCAGACGGCCGTGCGCGTTCAGCGAGGCGAGAGCGGAGGGCGCTAGCAGAGAGCTCCTTCGAGCGGTGCGCCGCTCTCCTGTAGCAAAAAAGTGCTCATGCAGCCTTGCTCGCTGCCAGCCTTACTCGTCTGGGCCAAGGTGTTAAATGCCGTCAGGCGACGAGCCATTCTCCAGCGTCTGCTCATCTTAATGGCGCTAGCCGTCACTTTGCCTCATCTGTCGGATGCAGTCGACAGAGGCGAAGGAACTGGCAGCTGCATAAATCATTTTTCTCCTCCAGCTACCCTGCTTTTCACTCCTCAAATGAATCAACGAAGAATCTCCCCTCCTTGCTACTCATTTCAATTGCATTGCCTCCCTTTACTTCTCTCCGCCTCACTTTCTCCCTCTCTGAATTTATTCTGTGCCGTGTCTTTCAGTCTCGCTCCATCTGGCTCCTTTTCGCACGCCGCGCCACATGTCAGCCACACACACGCCCTGGCTTTGAGGACTCTTCGGTGTCACTTTTGCTGGAGACAGGGACGCAGAGGGGAGGGCTGGGCACTGAGAAGGGGAGCAGGGCCTGACACAATAGCGCAGCAGGTGACTGAAGTTTGAGCTAGGGATCCATGGGCCCCACTTTACATCGCCCCTGTTCCCATCGCCTCTCAGGTTCCCCTACCACCCGTCGTTCGCAAAATCAGCAACCCAATCCCCTCCCTCGGGCCTGCAGCACGGCAGAGAACAGAACTAAACAAAACAGAAATATTTTCAAGACGCTTTCACAGTGCTGCGGCACAATGGGTTTCGAAATAACTGTGGGTCGGTGTCACTGTCGTGGCAGGAGGGGAATTCTGGAGCTGCAGATAACATGCTGGTTTTATTCCCTGAAGTGCCGAGGGCTTCACTGGGTGCCATAAAATGCTCGAAAGGGAATGTGTCAACAGGAGCAGTTTGGGCAATATTTTCCATGAAAATCCTGAGGTTTGGAAGGAGGAAGAAGGAAGGATGAGATTAAATACTTGCCCATGGTCAAGGCAACTGCCCAGAGTCTGCATGTTACTTCTTTATGTTACATCTTTTCTACAGTTTAATCAAAGACTAAGCTTCTAATAATGGAATTCGCTATGCCACTATAACTCATTTGAAATCAAACAGGCATTCACACTTTTGAACTGAGAACTTTATCCTGTGATAATCCATCCCATGCAGCTTGAATATCCTCACACAGTTCCTGCAGATGGTGCGGTAGGGGTGGAGGTGGAGTGACGCCAGGCCTTCTGGACATATGAAACGTGACAGCAAACCGTTCATCTTGGCGCTGACCACGGTGCCTCCACACACGGATTCGTTGGTCGTCTCCTCCAAGACAAAAGTGGGACTCGTCGCTGAAGATGACCCGCAGCCATTCTGAGTCACTCCATGACAGTCTGGCACGACACCATTGCAGTCTTTGGTGATGTTGACGTGGTGTTAAGGACAGTCGTCGTAACGGTCTATGTGCATGTAGTCCTGCGAGGACATCACTGCTCGCTGAATGTCCGCAATCGTGGCTGTTGGGTCAGTCAGGTGCAGTGATAAGGCCCGTCCATGCTTGCATCGCATGTGCAGCTGAGTGTGAAACTTTAATTATTCGCATGTCTCATGATGTCAAACCTACCCACCAAGTTTCATTCCTGTCAGTTGATTCCTTCTGGGTGCAGCTATTCCGTTGATGACGAGTATATATACTGATCTAAAATTTTATATCTGCAACACACTATGTTGCATTTTTTGCCCATTATGGCTCAATACAAGACTTCAGCTGCTCAAGCTCATGCACTATGCAATGCGTACTACGTTGTTGTGGTACATGCAAAATGAATGCTGGCATTGTTGTGCTAAAATAACCGCAGACTTGCCGGGATACACCATCATCTTAATGGCAGTCCCAATATACATCTCCACTTCACTGATGACTTCATTTCTACACCACCAGTCAAAAGTTAGACACGGCTCCTCATAGAAGGTTCTCCTTCTGTTTATCTTAATGCTTTACTGTAGAATAAAAGTGAAGACATCAAACTATGAAATAGCACTCATGGAATTATACAGTCCACCTTAAAAACCCTCGAAAATGGCTTAGCTTTAGACCACTCCAAATGACTCTGTTTAACCGTCTTAACATGAGGAAAATACACGAGGAAATAAAAATAAAAAATATTTAACTGAGTAATCACGACAGTCCTAACACATGTACCTGCCCACAGCAGCAGTCTACAAACTCCACCATTACACCATCACATACATTTCATCGTACACATCAGTGCACACATACTTATTCATAGTGCGCACTCTTAGCCAGCTCCTTCCTCATCTGTAATTGCTTGACGGCGCACACGCTGCCATACGTTTTCACTATTACTCAGGCATGTGAAGCTATCGATGCATATTATGAAGAAGAAAGTCTCAGTGGACTAAATTTGGTCATATACTGTCCACACACACTCATTCAGAGAAAGAAACCTCCTCAGCTCCACCCATCTGCACTTGGAGGGGGGGGTCCCAATATCTCATGCGTTCCAGTCTTATGATAGTGCCTCTGAAACCAGCAAATCAGCTCTAACATATCATTGCATCAGTGGTGTTTTGTCTGCGGCCGAGCGTAGTGTTCAGGTTTTTTTTTTCCTGGAACGGTGTTTAATAGGGGCTCTCCCGCTCTTCACATATTCACTATTAATTCCCCGTCACACTCTGGGGGAAAGAACCTCATTATTTCCTTATAAACGGTCCAGCGAGCAGGACTGGATGATGAACTCGAGCGCTTCCTGGTGCCAAATACGCAGATAAGTGGTGATATTTTGGGTGCAGAGTGGCAGCAGGCTGTAGGGAAACACATGCTGCGGGGTTTGGCTGCACTGTGCTGGGTTTGGCCTCGCGGCTTTCAAGCCCGCCGTCCGAAACGCAGCAGGACGGGGAAGCAGCAGACGCAGTGTGGGTAGGAGGCACGAAACAGAGGAAGTCTGCGGACGTTATCTCTTGTTCTGTTCTTCTCATTAATTCGTTTGCTCTGTGTCTCCTCCCCCCTCTCTTTTTGAAGAAGGGTAGCTATAAGATGCTATGGCTGGTAAAAATAATACTTTTTAATGTTGTTTAAAGAACTGTATGCAACAGCTCTCAATCATGGGGATAAACACAAACAACAATAATATTAATACTAGGTAACAAGATTTCCTGGCATCTATGTGTTAAATTCAAACTGCTTATGTGTAAAATGTAAACAAAACCAGCTATATTCATCTGCATCATCAGCACACTCTGTTTCTATGAGCAGGACAATGAACATTATGTATTCTATGTGCTCAGTAATGTGCAAGATATTAAGTCAGTGCAGTAAATATACACTGTGATCTAATATAGATTTACCGGAACATCAAAAACTGTGACAGATTTCTTAATAACAGCTTTCAAACTCCAACGAATCCTCAAAACGCTTTATAGGCCTCGCACATCTTAGCAGATGCTTTCACCCAGTACTTTCTCTCTAATTCTGGTCTTGATAAATTGGTCCACATACGGAGCAGAATGCGTCTGCCGGGTCATGTTCAGTAAACTTCTGGAGAGTTCTCACAGTTCCAGAAGCTACTTGAAGTCTGCTCAGCACTGAATGTATCGTGGCTGCTCTGGACTACATCGATACCACAAAAGACCACAAAAGCGAAGTTTATGGGGACCAGTAGACATTTTCTGTACATTTTAGGCCTGTAAAGAATTAAGAGAACACTGTTAGTACCCAAGAACAAGAACAAAATGAACATTTGTAATTCAGTATAGTGAATTAGGTCTAATAATAAGCATCATTGTCCAAAGGAAAACATCCATCTGCGAAACAGTAAGTTTTATACCAAGTGTTTTTCTAGTGGTGCATTCATCATATTTTCACACATATAAAGCACAGCTGACATGCTGAAATGATGTAGGAAAATAAAAATAGCTAAAAATAAAGATACATGTGACAATATACTAACTGGCTCCACCAATGACCTTGTAGCGATACTGTAATTAGAATGGCACACTTAAAAAAGAGCCACTTTCTGAACCGCTTAAACACCATTTTAAGAATTCTCTATAAAAGCATTGACTTTTAAACAGTCCCCCTTTTTAAACAAATGTAAGCGGCCAGTGTTCGACGCTCAGCATGTCGGTGTTTTCTTTCTCACCTGTCCTTTCTCTCTTTCTCTTTTTTCTCTCTCTCTTATACTCGGTTTTCCTCTGCCCTTCATCTCTCTCATTCTGGGTCTCTGTGGGCTGGACGCTGGCCCATAGGGATTCGGATGCACAGATGTGGAGTGTCTGCTCTATGAAGCTGTGACGAAAGGGAGGGGCAAGGAGGGACTGGTGGGTCCCTAAACCCCTGGAAAAGAGAATCACACCGCCATTAGCCATAGCACACATCTTCCATGTACCACAAGATGGCGAGTAGGACGTAGTGTTATGTTAATTGTAAAAAAGATAATTGTACACTCTTCTGTTTATGTACGTGAACCAGAATAAGAAACTCCCATGCCTTCTGTTAATTAGGCCATATAATGCAGTTCCATTGTTTGAACAGGCTTGTACAAGTTGCAATCAACCCACAACAGCAGGCTCAATGTCTCACAATGCTAGTTCAACCCACACCAGCATATACCACCATACACTACCATACACCAGTCTCTCAACTTAACCCACACCAGCACCTTCAACGTCATACACCACTCTCCCAACTTAACCCACACCAGCACCTTCAACGTCATACGAGATGGTCTCATCTTAACCCACACCAGCACCTTCAATGTCACACGAGATGCTCTCAGCTTAACCCTCACCAGCACCTTCAATGTCATACGAGATGCTCTCAGCTTAACCCTCACCAGCACCTTCAATGTCATACGAGATGCTCTCAGCTTAACCCCATACCAGTACCTTCAGTGTCATACGATGTTCTCATCTTAACCGTGTCCCACTCCCAGTCATGAGTCAAGAGTATTATTTCACACCTATTAGACATTCATTCATTTCTATCTCTTTCATGAACATCTTTTCCATATTTAATGTGTTATTTCATATTTAAATGTATTTTTAACTGTAGATTCTGTATAATTCAGCAACTGGACTTCTAGTCACAACATTATGTTCAGTGGGATCAGGCTCCCGTTCCTCTTGCCGGAGTAGGCAAAATCATGTTGTTTATGACTGATCATGAATATTTATGATTCAGATTCCTCTCTCTTTATAGACCAATTTCCTGATTTTTACCCGAAGCCCACACATGAAACACACTAGCACATTTCCAGTACTTTCTGTTAGTCAGGGTTGCAATCAAATGACTTTGTTTGCTTGTGAATGAGCCAAACAAGCATTTTCAATTTGTACCTGAAAAGTCAGTCGCCTAATGAAATTAGACTGAATAATTAAGCCGTGATGTTTTGGTTGGGGTTTAGCACCAGCACTCAAACACAGCACAAGCGCACTTTCCTGACTCACACCATAAGCATTTCTTTGTCACTGGATTTAGTGGGTCACAGTATGTGAAATGACCCACACCAGTCAACCAGTAGTACAGTAATAGTGTATAGCTGCCCCCTATACACTCATGATACTAAAAGCTCTTGTTTCTCTTTCTCTGTCTCTCTCTCCTCCAGGATGGCTTCGTGGAGATCTACAGTCAACAGAGGAGGTCTATTTTCCACCCCTGGCCCTATCTAAAGACAGTGTTCGGTCTGGCAGCCCTGGGGGCGGCGGGTGTAACCATCGGAGCACTCTTTAACCAGAAGTGATGACGCTTATCCCGATTGATGTGCGGGATCATCCCCACATCTTCCTCTTACTCTCTCTCTCTCTCTCTCTCTGTCTCTCTCCCTCTCTCTGTCTCTCTCCCTCTTCTGGCTTATCAAAGCACTTGTTCTCTCAGCGTACCACTGCCCTGCCCAGGACCAAGGCCCCGCTGTTGCACTCCATGGAGTGAAGCCGTCCTTTGTCCCATGCGCTTGTGACTGGAGCAGGAGGAGAAATGAGGATTAAGAGAAGAAAACATGGACAAGCTCCTGCACATGTACTCTGACTCCATCACTGCCATGTATAGATTTACATACACACGCATACATGCACGCACGTCCACACATACAGTGCGGTTCCGGATTTACGGACCAGACAGAAACTGAACTGATGAACTGTTTTTGCGCCTCTGGACTTTCAAGATAAAAAAAAAAAAAAAAACATGCACAATCAGTTTAAAAGAGATCCACAGGTTTCTGCGTATCGTTCCGATACATTTGTTTGTAGCATGAGACATGACAGATATACGTATTTAACGTCCGAGAACACAAAAAGGAAACAAACCAAGAAACAGGAGGAGGAGATGGCCGAGAATGTGTAGCGCTTCCACTGTCTGCATGTGTGGAGAAAGCTCGAGTGACTTCTTATATTTTTTCTTTTTCTTTTTTTTTTTTGTTCTTTGTTTTGCATGATGGCCTTTTGAGCATGCTCCCTTCTCGTGGCAGACCCCTCCTGCGCAGGACTTTGCTGGGGTGTTTTGTTTGTTTTGTTTTGCCCCCCCCCCTCCACCCACCCACCCCAACACCCCCTTTGTTTCATTCTCCTTCTCTGAGTTGGTGTCTCTCCTAGCACCCCTCGAGAGCTCCCATCAGCCCGGCAGATGCTGTGCGTTCCTCATTAAAAGTGCTTGTCTGTTTGATTGGCTGATGAGTCTCTGCATTTGTCAGGCACCAAGCGTGTCCTTGCTGGACGACCGTCAAGAAGCACGGCTCCACTCTTCGCTTTCGACGGCTTGAAAGGTGGCCGAGGCATACCACACCTGAATGTATAAACTGTGCGTCTGTAAACTGGGACTCCGCGGAGGATTAGCGTTTCACATCTCATCCCATTGTCCTTTATAGGTGTCACTCACTTTTAGTTCACAAGCCTTTTTATGTGTTTTATTTTTTTTTGTATCTGTTTTTTTTTTGCTAAAAAAAGGAAGAAAAATGGAAAAAAAAAGAACAGAAAGAACTCCAGCTTTCATTAAACAGTTTATTCAAAGAGTAGCACCAGAAAAGCGCTGTCCAGGTAGCGTGGATGGACAGGTAGTATGTGTGTGTGTGTGTGTGTGTGTGTCTGTCTGTCTGTAAGTAGAGCGTGTTGAGAGAGAGAGAGAGAGAGAAAGAGAGCTTAGCTAGCATATGCTGGTTATCTCCCGGCCTGTTCTTCTGGCTGAAGATAAAGCAGGCCAGTGGGCAGCTGTGCTCAGCCAGGTGTCGGCTTGGGGAGGATGAGAGGGGCAGGTGGGAGCACAGCTGGGAACAGAGGTCCATTCAGCCTGGTGCGATAGGCATCCAGCCCAGCAGGATCTACGCAGAGTCGTGACCCACAGTACTGCCAGAGAAGCGTCTTACAGGTGGGCTTCTTTAGCCTCTCTACCCTCCCCGGCCTTGTAAACTGCAGGTTTGTAATATGCTTATTAATTAAGTTTTGGTTCAGCCAAAAAAAGCGCTTTTCCTGATGTAGCTGTACAGTCAGGGCAGGTTTGGTATCTGAAGGTAGCTTCTTTAGTTTTTGCGCTGGCGCTACTAAACTAACGTGGCTAATAAGAAAGCTTATAGGGTCTCGATGACGCATAAATCATCAGCCACCATCTGGAGTAGTTAAGTAACGGCAAGACAAAAGTTAGACTGCAACTGCTGTTTTAGCTATGCCACACATTTTTTTGGGTCATGCTTTAAAGGGGAATTCAGTTGAGTTGGTTTCTGCACAGTTAAAAGGGTGATATGAAGAAGAGACAGTGATTCAGAGTGGTTTGTTGTGAATTGCACGGTTCTAGAGAACTGAATCACAGTGGTGGTGGTGGTGATAGGAACCAGGCGTCTCCCTGAGAAAGCTGTTACATTAAATGGTTGGTTACAAATATGCTGGCTGATGCCCGGAATGTAGTTTTATGATAGTTCTGAGCGAGGATTTTGGCATGAAGCATATATTTGTAAATGCATTCATGGCGAGGAGGTGTGCTGGAAGGGAAAATATTTATTTTCCCAGATTTTCTACTACACTCGTTATCAAAAGAACAGTTGCACCCAGAAGGAGGTGTGGGATTGCAGTGCTATTGGGAAGGAAGATAAAGGTTACCAGGATCAATAAATGATGATAAATTTAGACTGATATGATCGATATTTATTGAGCTACACATACAGAAGTAGTGTCTCTCAGTATGGCGTCGAGCTGCCATGACGCCAGACGTCTCGGCATGGAGTTGTAGAGATTCCTAATGGTGTCCTGTGATGATCCATCCCATGCAGCTGAATATCCTCAAACAGTTCCTGCAGATGGTGCGGTAGGGGTGGAGGTGGAGTGACACCAGGCCTTCTTGGCACGTGACAACAAACTGTTCATCTTGGTGCTGACCACGGTGCCTCCACACACGGATTCATTGGTCATCTCCACCAAGACAAAAGCGGGACTCGTCGCTGAAGATGACCCGCTGCCATTCCGAGTCACTCCTTGACAGTATGGTATGACACCATTGCAGTCTTTGGTGAGGATGACGTGATGTTAAGGACAGTTGTTGTAACGGTCTGATGCATGTAGCCCTGCTTCGTGCAGCCGTCTGCCAATGGTGCTGGTACTAAAAGGATGACTCATGGAGGGCATCACCCAATTGTGGCTGTTGGGTCAGTCAGGTACAGCGATAAGGCCCGTCCTTGAATCATTTGCATGTCTCACGATGTCAAAGCCACCCACCAAGTTTCATTCCTGTTGGTTGATTCCTTCTGGGTGCAGCTATTTGTGCAACTATTTTACCGTCATCAACATTGCATATAAAAGCTCAGAAGGTGCATGTAGGTTCATTGGTCATATTGGCTGATGACCAAAATGGCTATATTTGTGTTGTAGACCTGGCAACCCATGATTCCTGCCACCACCACTGTACAGAAATCTTTACCGCCTGTACGTTTCTCTAGAAGGGAGCATTTTATATCAGACCACTCTGAATGACATTGTTGATGATCTCAGCTATTGACAAATTGGTGGAACTCTCCTTAAATGCTTTAGTATGCATCGTATTGTAATGACTATGAGATGAATGTGAAATATGTGTAATTATGAGAATGAATATGCCAGGCCCCTTGCAGTTCATGGGTTTGAAGCACCTCACTAGGCCCCGTGGCAGAAGAAGGGCTGAGCCTGAACCTAGGAAACCCAATCTGTGTGCTTCTGCTGCTGCTTCCGCCCAAGAGAGAGCCCAGTCATTCCGCTATTGGATAACCTACCCCCACAGCTCTCCGTGGGGAGGGCTCGTTTCCGATTCGCAGGAAGTCATCGAGACGTCCATCTGGTATATAGCGCTATTGATCCGGACCTGTAGCGAGCCTTGGTTGCGCGAGGGTCCATGCAAGCGAGTAGAGTCAGGAGTCCTACGACAATCATGGCCTGCAGACAGACTCTTTGTTCATTGTTATGGATATGCTGTGCTGGATATGTTGTACTGTCTTTTCATTTGTCATCTAGATGTTGTAGCTTCTCTTCAGATTATCAGTAGTTTTAATTTCGTTATCATTTTGATATTTAAAGGTCTTTTTTCACTCAGCACATGACGTTAGGCAAGTCGTTAATGAGTTTAATCAACGCTCTCGCAGAGCTCCTTCATGTTTAAAAGGTACAATTGTCACTATGCACGGTCGCAACAGTGTAGATGTTATTCGGCATCCTTGTGCCGGGGGTGCAAAGGTATCACGTAGAAGAGAGCTGTGAAGACTCGCACTGTAACATCACATATTTAATGGCTGCTAATGAGATTTGTAGCTCTCAGCAATGTAACATCCTCGACTTTGAGGCACCTTACGACGCTGCTTATATAACAGCAAATACTGCCACTGGTGGGGAACCGTACTGAAATCCCCACCGCTAAGTTTTCACTCATCAGAAGGTGCGGAACGCTTGGTAGACGGCCTCTGTGAGACTGTATAAGGCTGAGCATGTTCATGAATGGTGGTGAACCGAATGACTTAGAGTTTTATACCTGACCAGTTCCCCAAAACCATCTGAGTGAAGATAAGACAGACCTTGTGTTGTACAGTTGTGCTGTCATTATGTATATGCCCATATTAGGAAGTCCAGGTTTAAGCAGTTTCTTTCTGTTGGAAAAACGAATGGCATTTTTGGGAATATCCAATATTGTGCACTGTGTTAGACGACACTCCAAACCTGATATGTTTTGTCTTACATACATTTTTTCCTCCAAATGTTGCGGGATCCTTTGAATTCAGAAGAGCTGTTAAAATACCAAAAGTGCTGGATGCATGCTAATAATACTGTGCACTGACCTGCCATCATAACACCTCCCCAAAACCAACTCCCTGTGCAAACCAGCATGCTGTGTCCGATGTGTTAGATAAGTAGCTAGGCAGTTGTACCCTGCAAGTTAAGGAGCTAGTGTTGTTATATTGTAGTGTTGAGGTGTAGGAGATTTAAGACTAGCCATTGTGAAAATGTCATCACTGTCCAATGAAAAACATGTATCTCTATTTTTTGTTGATTTTTACTTTTCTGCATCATTTGATCACTGTGCACTAAAACTTTATGGTGAATGGACCAATAGAAATGGGCCAAAACTGCTTGGAAGAAAGTCTGGTTCCATTGAGTTACATTAGAATGAGACTAGGTTTTTGCCCTCTCCTGTAAAGTTGCCTGTTTGGAGATACTTGTTTTCCTTTGGACAGTGACGGTATTTATCATTGTGATAAATTATGTGATGATAGAAGACAGTATACTTTTCGGAACATATGGTGGATGTCGTCAGTACTTTCAGAACACCGGCCAACTGGATGTTTCATAGACAGCTAAATTAGTCCCATTTAACTGGACTTAGTGCAACACAGTTTGACGAATTAAACCAGTGGACCAGTGGTCGCCAGGGGGAGCACTCTGAAAGACCCACTCTGTGATAACGGACCAGTGGCGGCCAGGGGGAGGTCTCTGAATGACCCACTCAATGATTAGGACCAGTGGCGGCCAGGGGGAGGTCTCAGAAAAATAACATTAGCCACTTTTCCTCTGCATGGTTCTGACTCGACTCAGCTCGACTCTACTTGCCTTTTGGTTTTACATTAGGTGTACCGGGTACCTGCTAGTATTACTGGTATCACCTCCTTCGAAGTTCCAAGCATGCTGAACTAAAACCAAGAAAAGGCGACATACTGATTGGTCAGAGAGGATTGTTGGGACCAAGAAGCTGGGCTTTTCCACCTTAGACACATATGGTAGCGCTAACTATCAGGCTAGTGTATTCTCTTGCATCAGGAACATCTTACTGTCTGAACTCTGATGTAGTATTTCCCAGTCTTTGTGTCCTTCACAGCCTGACAGTTTCATGCAGCTTCAGATTGATGACCAGCTAGACTGGGGCAGGTACTAGATCTGCAGTAGAAAGGCAGCTACAGCGAATAGTAGTTGGGCTCAGCAAACAGGGCACGGCGCATTGTACTAAGAAAAGAGACATCTGGGAGGTAAATGTGCACAGGACAAAACAGACCGGGGATTTTTGTTTACCACAGCTTGCAATAGAGGCGATTTTCCAAAGCATCGTTTAGCTTTCCAATGGAGGAAAACCCTTAAGACCCTTAAGAGTTCCTTATGTTGGTGTGATGCTGACATGATGCACAACTTCAGAGGTCTATTACCCTATCTATGCTCCGCCTCCACAAATGTGTTCTTTCATAGCTACTGAATGTGAAGCTTAGCATTGCCAAAAGTCAATTTGGTCATTCTAGCAACAACATAGTTTTAATAGCTGTATTCAGAGTGCAGATTCAAATGCCTATTTTGTATATACCAACAGTCACGGTGCTAGAATAGGTCGAGTGTTATGGTGCCGTTAGTATGATGGATCATACTATGTCTACATTGTTTCCAGATTGCATTCGCTTTCATTTGCTACAGTCCAAAGGAAAACAAGTATCTCCAAAATGCCAACTTCTTGCCACTTCATTCAGAAACCTCATTTAACTTTAATGGAAGTCAGTGGAACCAGACTGGGCCATTTCTGTTAGTCCGTTCATCATAATATTCTCACACAGTGTAAACAGCAGCTGCTATGTTCAAATGATCCATAAAAGTTCAATTTGAGAAAAATGGAGATAGATGGTTTCCAAATAATGCATTTGTGGGTGGAGCATGGGTAGCACAACTGAACCCCAAGAGCTGTTCTCCTTCATTTTTGAACTCCCTTTAACGTCGGCATGAATTATCATCCCAGCTCATTTTGGGGAACTGGGTCCAGATGGTGGTACATTCGACAGCTGCCTGCTCAGCACCTTCTAAACTGGGCTTTGAGACAGAAGCATGTCAGCTCAGTCTTGCAGTAGCTATTCTTCACCTCATTATAATGAAGCGAGGCAAGAAGAGTCGGAAAAGTCATCACATCACAAGCCTTGTAGTCTAAGAGAGAAGACGCCGATGAATCCAGAAGAGACAGCTGCACAGGATAGCTGTGCAATCCAGGAGGCGTCGAGAAATGTTTCAAACATGCTCGTTTCACATAAGGAGTACGTACAGTATGTGAACGTTGGTTTATTAGGAGATCACGAGTCGTTATCCACTTATAGGGGTTTTGCGGAGGGGAGGGGGCTTTGAAATGGGGGCGACCTGGGCTTGGACCCGGGTTTGAATTATTATTTAATATATATGTAGTTTTATATGAATCATTGCTCCTCCCGCACGTGAGAAGAATTCTCTTTGGAAGTCCAAAGCGGAAAAATGGAAGTCCTAGAGTGACCCCGATTATCTTGTAACTGCTGTGATATGACACAACAGAACAGAACTTCAAGGGCTGAAGGGCTGAATACTGACCTGTATTCCTATATATACACCCATCGTCAAAAGAATAGCTGCACCCAGAAGGAGGTGTGGGATTGCAGTGCTATTGGGAAGGAAGATAAAGCTTAGCAGGAACAATAAATGATGATACATTTAGACTGATATGATCAATATTTATTGAGCTACACGTACAGAAGTCTGTCTCTCAGTATGGTGTTGGGCCGCCGTGTTTGCTAACCCAACACGCCAGACGTCTCGGCATGGAGCTGTAGAGGTTCCTAATGGTGTCCTGTGATAATCCATCCCATGCAGCTTGAATATTCTCACACAGTTCCTGCAGATGGTGCGGTAGGGGTGGAGGTGGAGTGACACCAGGCCTTCTTGGCATGTGACCACAAACCGTTCATCTTGGCACTGACCACGGTGCCTCCACACACGGATTCGTTGGTCGTCTCCACCAAGACAAAAGCGGGACTCGTCACTGAAGGTGACCCGCTGCCATTCTGAGTCACTCCATGACAGTCTGGCACGACACCATTGTCTTTGGCAAGGTTGGGTTGTTTGGCTGTTGGGTCAGTCAGGTACAGCGATAAGACCCGTCCTTGCTACCGTCACATGTGCAGCTGATGATTCCTTCCGGGTGCAACTATTTGTGCAGCTATTCTTTTGACGATGGGTGTGTATAGTAGATTGTATATGTGTCACTATGCATCGCCACATTATTTTATGTTTATTGTTCTTTGTGCATTGCAGATTCATTAATACAGAGAGTACTGTTTAGAGCGGCGACGGTGGGAGGTTTCCCCTCTCTGTGTGAACTGTAGCTTTAGAGTGATCTGCTTATGGGAAATTGTAGCTTCTGTCTCCATGGCAGCACCAGTCGGTGTCTAAACCATGTTATTTACATTATGTATGAGTGTGGTTGTTTTATCTCCAGCTATACAACTTAATTTTCCCTCTCTCTCGCTCTCTCTCTCCCGCATTTCAGAGAGAGGTGCGTTCAGATTTTCTGCAATTTAAATGAGTTTCTGCAGTGTCTCCCGTGTTTCTCCCCAAAACTACCCCCCCCATCCATCCATTTGCTGTCCAATTGTGAAAAGGTTATTGCACTTTGTTTATTTGGTCTGTTTAGGCAGCTAATACCACTGAAGCAGTTTCAAAAGCATGCCACCATCGAAGACAGCCAAGGCAGAGACAAGTCAGTTTTATTCTACATTTTTATTGGTATTGTTTGATCACGTTTGCTGTTGTTCCTTTGATTTCACACATACGCACTAAATTAAGTACTGAATGTTCCCAAATTGAACAAGAACTCCGTGCCGTTTTTGCGTATTACAAGATTATACATGCAGCGGTTATTCATGGCTCATACTGTAATTGTCAAGACTTTCACTTCCAACGATCATCACTTGTTCTGCATCGATAATGTAGCCTGCATAAGATCACTGTTCATGCCTTTGTTCATGTCTTTTGTTTAATTTATCCTCATAGCACTTACATGTTTCAATGTGTCTGTACCAGTTTTGTCTATGTATCCATATCATAAGCTACCAGTGATGTGTCCTAATTAAAGTCAATCTTTGCCTTACCATCTGCAAGTTGTCAGCGGCGTCTGAATCACTGAGCTCGTTCGTTCCGCCGCGCCTGTCATGCTCGAATAAAAGCCGGGGGAGGAGGGAACGTTTACAGGCCTGCTGCGACGTACTACAGAATTCCCGGCGGCGGTAGGGTGGAGAGCGCCGTCTCTCAGGAGCGAGGCCTTACCCAGGCGCAGGACGTTTTCAGGAAAATCTGGGAGTTCTGTTTTTCGGCGAGGGCTCTGATGGTTCATGCCGGCTGTGCCAATGAGAAACCGTGTCAAGCTGTGCACACTAGAAAGAGTGCGATGCCCCTAGAGTGCTCAAACCTGTATTTGGAATACCCTACCGAGAATGAATCTGCAAATGCATACTCTCGCATACGCAGATGCAAGCGCCGGTGTTATTCTCGGGGGTTTCCCGTCACTGTGTCATAAAGCACCTGAGCGGAAAAAACGACAGATGAAGGTGTGAAAAATACAGGCGGTGCAACAGGGGAGTCCCTCAAGGGCTCAAAGGGGTCCAGGGACGATGGACGTAACAACAAGACTGGAGGCGAGGGGGACGCTGATGATGATGACCAAGATGAAGGCGATGCTCTTTAAACATTCATGGTGTGCGCCGGTGGGCTGTGACTTTAGCCGCGGGGTATAAACTTCAGTGCTCCCTCCAGAGCTCACGCTCATCAGATATTACGCTGGGATTAACCTCCTCCAGCAGTCAAAGCCTCGCGGCTGCCGCGCCAAGCCCGCAGATTCCCGGCATCCTCTTACAGAAAACGGAATGGGAAAAAAAAAAACACCAGAGCAGGGAGAGCTCAGCCCAGGGGGAATGGCAGGGTTAAATTAGCTCGAGCCGAGAGTTCTCCGTGCGAGGAAGAAAGAAAGAAAGAAGAGGGGGAAAAAAGTCAGGAGAAAAAACTACCCGCTCAGCAGATGAAATATTTGAGATGCTTGGAAGAAGGAGAATTTTAAATCATGTGCGTTTTAGGCCTCACACCGCAGCTAGCTAGCCTGGCCGGCTGGGGCGTGCCTGCTTTGGTAAACGCAGGCAACCGAGGGCAGCTCTAAGGATGAGCACTTGATGATGATGATGATGATGGGAGAATTTTAAGATCATTTCGAGAGAGAGACAGAGAGAGAGAGAGAGAGAGAGAGAGCGCTAGCAGGAAGCCTTTCATGTCGCTAATTGGTTTGAATTGGATTTAATTCCACTCGAATGAGTTCCAAATGAGAAGGCCTGCTCGAGCAGAGCTAAATGTTCGGCCACAATTAAAGATACCAGATGAAAATCATTCCGATGGTTCCTACATAATAAGCCCCCCTTTCTTTGTTATATAACAGACACCATGACCGGATATCATGTATGATGACATCATCACATTCCGAACAGAAAACCCATCGACTGGCTACTGCAACATAGCTCCCCGGACCAAAAGTGAGCCACCGTGCCTGTTTAAGGTGGTAGCAACTTCAGATGCTCCTGCAGATGGCGCTGCACAAGGATAACGGGGCTATAAATCCCTGCGGGGTGTGAGTGACGGGATCCATAGATTGGGAAGAGGTGCTACAGTGCAGGGAATGTCTCGTTCCATATGTGGAAAATGGCTCCAAAGCAGATGTTAATGACTAAAAGGAGTGATTGCATTTGGACGTGCCAAAGACCATAGTGTGAAGGAAGTAGCTGAATCTGCAGGTGTATGGAAGCGTACGGTCATACGGGTCTACCAGCAGTGGATAAAATCCCAGTCTACAGGGAATTCTCCTCGGAATTGTGCCAGGGAAGGCATCCACCAAATCTGGCCCAACTCTGGCCAAAAACATTGATGTGGCCTAGATCCAAGAACTTGTCCAGTCCATGCCCAATCCAGTCACAGCTGTTGTTGGTGCTGGTGGAGGTGTTACACAGTATTAGGTATTTCTGGTCGCAGGTGAACAAGATGACAACAAGCATTCAAAAAGGCTACTGCAATCCAGATTCAGAATTTTGTCCCCATCCGTCCCATCTTCCCCAGACTCAGTGCTCACGTGGGTTGCCAGGTTGAGGACCCTGCACCTACATAAACAATCACGAGAAAAGAGCAACATTAAAACTGTGACACCAACAAGCAGCAACAGCTTCTGCACTGTTAGCCGATCTGCGAATGTAGTTGATTTGCAAGCGTGACCTAGATAGCTAGTTTTGGCTAGTTGAGCCAAAGCTTTACGGTGGCCGAGAAGTGCACAACAAATTAACATTTCAGAAAACAAAATTACAAAAATCAAAACAAATTTACAAATGGAAAAAAAAATACATTCAAGAAAACAAAATTACAAAAATCAAAACAAATTTACTAACAAAAAAAAAATACATTCAAGAAAATACAATTACAAGAGCAAAAACAATTTTACAAGACGTGAAACACTTATACCAGTATCGAAACACTTTTATCAACTGTGAATTCTGACGGAAAGGGCGGGTCGAACACACAGGAAGTGCTTGTTGCGGACCCTTGTCAATCAAACTGTTTGGCGGTGGTAGAGTGGGTGGAGTTTGGGATGGTCACGATGCTGAAGCATGATTAGTCCATTTTGTGGCTCTTGTTTTATCCAGCTGGCACGCTTCTGTTTTTCCTGTGGAAGGTGTTTAGAGTTTTAGAGCAGACGGAAGAAACATACGGACAGGCGACTCTAAACCACGTGGGCTGTTTTGCAAAATCTCAGCCATTTTAAGCTAGCTAGCTGGTTCTCCACTACAGCTAGCGTTACAGCCCACTTACCTTCCTTAACATTTCCAACTCTAAGTGGTTTAGACATCGCATGTTCGTCTCTTTCTTCCACTCTAGGGTTAGTGTTAGGGTTAGGGGTAGGGTTAGTGTTAGGGTTAGGTTGTGTGGGTTATCTCATGTAGTTGTGGTGTTAACCATGAGGTGAAGTTCTATGGCTATTGGTGACCATGCCCCACGTTCTGCCCCTGAAGTCTACCTTTATGTTCACTTGAGAATCGCAGCCCAGGTTCTCTGAGATGAAGAACCAACTGAGGACATGATTTGCACACAGAGCTTTGTCGCTAATTATGTGGCGAGGCTACCTGTTTGTTTGTTTGTTATGGACATGAATATCACCTTTAATGTCCTACGCTCTGTGGAGTCAGTGTCACACAGTGAATTCCACAAAGAAATGTATTCAGCTTGGATGCAGTCAGCTACGCATCCCACTCAGTGTCAGTATAGCTGCTGCGTGACGACCGCACTGGCGTATTTTGAATGCAGAAAATTACCAGCATTCTACAGCAATTTACTCCGAACAACAAAGCGGCACCCGTAACCCTGAATTCTCTAAAGCGCTGAAGGACCATGCCTGACAAAGCACAGAGCGAGCTGTGATTGCATGCGCCAGAGGTAAGTGGTATAAGGAAAAGTTTGATTGACAAGCACACTCCGCAGCAAGCACTTCCTGTGTGTTAGACCTCCCCTTTCCGTCAGAATTCAGAGTTTGGAAAAAAGTTTCGGAGTTTGTAAAAGTGTTTCACGTCTTGTAAATTAGTTTTTAGTTAATTTTAGTTCATTTTCTAGTTAAGTAGTTAATATTTTTCATTTGTAAATTTGTTTTTATTTATGTAATTTTGTTTTCTGAAATGTTAATTTGTTTTGCACTTCTCGGCCACCGTAAAGCTTTCCTACTTTCTGATGTATACTGGTAGGATGTGTTAGCATGCTAGCATTAGCCAGGACCACTTCACTGACTGTGGCTCAGTGCTCACCTGTTCCGAACAAAACATTAGCCTGCATCAAAGTCTGCATCCACCCTTCTTTATCTTTCGGTTATGTTGCCAATATTTACCGTTCTAGGTCAGTTTGCCTGCTTCCATGGCTGCTGCACGCTGTTTTCCTACCAAAGTGTTCCATATCTGGCAACCCGTGGTGTCAGAATGGTACTGGGAAATGGGCAGTGACCACAGGCCAAAACATACAACAGACTTTCCACTCCTGAATGGAAACTTCAAAGGACAGCAAACTGGAAACTGGCTGTAGCATTGTTGTGGGAAAGGTCAGTCTTTCAGGTGAGCGTGTTTCTTTACGCGCTGATGACTCATCATGCTTCTTTAATGAGATTGCATATTGTTCCTTTAAGTCAGACATTGGCAAGTGATTCCTCTCTGGAGATATAAATAAGCCCACCTTACACGAAAACGAGTCCCCTGGGACTGAAACAGACCTAATAGCACCTAATAGCCTCCACGAGCACCAATAACAGCTGTGATTGGATTTGGCATGAACTGGATAAGTTTCTGGATATAAGAATGGGTCGGTTGGTCCAGAAGTGGTGGATGCCTTCCCTGTCGTTTTCCTAGTTGTTCCAGGTAGTCCCTCAGATTTCCAAGAGGATTCAAATCTGGGGGTTTTGTGGGTCAGTCCAGATGTGTGAATGCGCCTCCTGAATGGTCATCATGCCAATCAGTCACATCTGCAGCCCTGTGAACGCGAGAACTGCCATCTTGGAATACCGGGATAGGAATGTTGTGTTCCTCAGTAAGATGATGAGCAAAGGGTGAAACCTGGTGGTCCAGCAGCTCAATGTAGACACTTGGGTTAGACTCATGTTTGGTCTGGGGAGCTTATACTGTATTTCACCTTTGAGAGATCAAATAAAAGAAGCTGCTGATGTGATCAGAACAATGCACTGGCCACCCCAGAGCTGGAGAGTGGACCCCAGAGTCGCCCGGAATCTATCCCATCTATCCCTCACTGCAGATTTCTTTGGAAAGCAGGAAGGAATGGAAGCTGTATTAATGGGCGAGGGTGGGGACCGGAGATCTGGTGGAATTCGGATGTTATAGGTGTGTTCTGGTAAATGGCACCGAGTAACTTGGGTTATGCGTGTGGTCATAACTACTTAAGAGCTATTATAAGGTTTATGATGCCATATGATGCCTTATTAAGGCATCTATAAAGCACTTGAGTATACAGGAGTCATCCCTAACCTGTATTCCCGTAGCCGTGTGGCTGTAAATTGAGTGAATGGAAGGTGGTCTCTGGCTGGTCCTGTTTTGAGGCTGCTGTGGTCAGACGAGTTGTGTGTTCTGTGCTGATGAGATTACGCTCTGAGCTGATGGACTGCAGTATACCGAGCAGCGTACAGGGAGATGAGGCTGAAGAGCTGGAGCACTGCTTTAAGAGTAGGGGCTCTGAGGAAGAACAAGGCTGCAGTCCATGATTCATTAACCTCTTCTCTTTCTGCCCGCACACTTTCCCTAACACTCGGCTCACTCCTTCTCTTCCTCGGGGTCCGGGCTTCAGTGTGTGGGGCTCAGGCCGAGGCTCCAGACATGAAAGCCGGCTCTCTCAAACAGAATATCTGTTTCAGTCTACTACACCAGATCCTCTCTCTCTCTCTCTCTCTCTCTCATTCTCTCTCTCTCTCTCTCATTCTCTCTCTCTATCTCTCTCTCTCTTATTCTCTCCCTCTCTCTTTCTCTCTCTCAATCTCAAACTCTTTCTCTCTCTCTCTCTTTCTCTCTCAATCTCAACCTTTCTCTCTCTCAATCTCAACCTCTCTCTCTCTTATTCTCTTTCTTATTCTTTCTCTTTTTTCTCTCTGTCTTCTTTCTTTTATTCTCTTTCTCTCTCTCTTATTCTCTCTCACCCTCTCTCTCTCACCCCCTCTCTTGCTCTCACCCTCTCTCTCTCTTGTTCTCACTCTCTCCTTGTCTCTCTCTCTCCTTGTCTTTCTCTCTCACCCTTTCCCTCTCCCTCTCTCACCCTCTATTTTTCCTTGTCTCTGTCTCTTATTCTCTCCCTGTCTCATGCCCTCTCTCTCTCTCTCTCTCTCTTATTCTCTCTCTCTCTTATTCTCTTTCTCTCTTATTCTCTCTCACCCTCCCCCCCTCTCTCATTGTCTTTCTCTCCCTATCTCTCTCTCTCCCTCTCTCTACTTGTCTCTCTCTCCCTCTCTCTCTCTCTCGTCTCTCTTTCTCTTTGTCTCTCTCACCCTCTCTCTCTCTCTCTCTCCCTCTGTCTCTCTTTCTCCTTGTCTCTCTCACCCTCTCTCTCTCTCTCCCTCTGTCTCTTATTCTCTCTCTGTCTCACACCCTTTCTCTCTCTCTCTGTCTCTCTCTCCCTCTTTCTCCCTCTCTCTCCCCCTCTCTCTGTCCCTCACCCACTTTCTCTCTCTCTCTCTCTCATTGTCTTTCTCTCCCTATCTCTCTCTCTCCCTCTCTCTCCTTGTCTTTCTCTCACCCTCTCTCTCTCACCCTCTCTCTCTCTCTCTCTCTCTCTCCCTCTGTTTCTTATTCTCTCTCTGTCTCACACCCTCTTTCTCTCTCTCTCTGTCTCTCTCTCTCCTTCTTTCTCTCTTTCTCTCCCCCCTCTCTCTCTCCCTCACCCACTTTCTCTCTCTCTCTCTCTTTCTCTCTGTGTCTCCACACACTGTCTGTGGGTTTCAGGTAGGGGTGGTCTGGACGCCATGCCACTTTTCTTCCTTTGTTATGAAAGATGTGCAGCTGACTTGGCGTCGTGCCCGGTCCACAGCAATATGGAGGATATATTTCACATGAATTTATGACTACATGATAAATGGAGCTCCTCTAGAGCACAGAGTGAGCCACAGAGTGCCGACCAGCATAACTGACAATAATAACAACAATAAATAAAACATGTTATTATAAATATAACACATAAAGACTAATAAGACTAATAAAAGAGAGCTGTAATTACACATTTGGACCACAGTTCCAATGTTTCACAGTACTGGGCTCATGATTCACAATATTTTGACCAAAACTCAGATTTGATCATAATCATAACTTGACTAATGAAGATGCTGGTGCAGATTGTTTGTGAATGTTGGTGTTCAAACAGTGTAGCTGCTTCCAGTACCATAACTAATAAAATGCCCATTTCCTTTACTGGAAGCTGACTGTGTTCCTCGTATTGGGGGAGGTACCTGTGTAATCGTGCAGCCGACTGATTAAATTAATAATTAAATTAAGATTAATATCCGATTTTTTTACTGAACCCCCCAAAGCCATTCAACATACCGCTGGAGGTATACGTATCACAGTGTAGGGACCAGAGCATTAGTGTATGGTTTTACTGCCAGCCAGTCCTGAACTGCTGAATATCTGTCTATTCTTTTGTCACATAATACTGAATATTAGCCCACCAGACAAAATAAGAGTCCCCTGTGATGTGTAACACCTCCTCAAGCACCAATAACAGCTGTGATTGGATTTGGCATGTACTGGTCAAGTTTCTGGATGTAGGCCACATCAATGTTCAGACACTCTTGCTTCAAAGAATGGCACAGTTGGTTCCAGATTTGGTGGATGCCTTCCCTGGCACAATTCTGAGGGGAATTCCCTGTAGACTGGGATTTTAGCCACTGCTGGTAGACCCGTATGACCGTACGCTTCCATACACCTGCAGATTCAGCTACAGTCAGTCCAGTACAGTCATAAGGCTCGTCACATGCGGGGACGAGTGTAAAACTCACCCTACCCAAGGAGTTTCATTTCTATTGGTCGATTCCTTCTGGGTGCATCTATTTGTGCACCTATTCTGGTGATGATGGTTGTATATGGATGCACAGAAAATGGCATAAAGCGCATAAAAGAGGTATTGTTGGATAATTTGGCGTATATCATGTAGTTATTTAATTGTTTTGGGGGGATAATGATGGACTAGGGCAGGAAATGTCATTGCATGTCATGTCATAATTCATAGAGTTATGCATTTTGGGTCTGGCATGTAGCTTATGGACCTAAATCTCCTGTGGCAGGTGTTTGGAGGGCTTACTGAGTGTCAGCTCAGAGGCTGCGATGAGCCTGATGTGGCTGTAGTACGTGATGCTCATGGCAATGTGATCATGCAAACCCCAAAGTTATGTCAGGGCATGTAGGTGTGAAAGGGTTAAAACCCTGATTTGGTCTACAGTCTATCAGACGCCTGCGTTCTCAGACAGGAATGAAATGCAGCTGAAGCTGAATTTGGCGACGAGGCCCCCCACACGCTGCACCACAATGTCCTCATTGTGAGGATAGGATAGGGGCTATCATGAAACAATGAGCAGAGAACTCCTAGCAGAGCAGTACCAGACAAAAGGCGGCCCGTCCCGGCTCTCAGCCCGTCCCGACTCTCAGCCCGTCCCGACTCAGAAGAGGGGTGCACGTGCACGCGTCTGTGTGCGCGTCGCAGAGGCAATCACAATGAGCCCGGGGCCCCGGGCCGGCTGTTGGTTTTAATAGGTCACCAACAGACACGTTTCTCCTTGAAGTGCAAAGAGCGCTCGGGGGAGGGCTGAGACAATGGCAGCGCTGTCAGCGCCCAGCAGTATGCTGGGAAGGAATGTGCTGAATGCGAGCGGGGAGTCAGAAAGGGACGAGGGGGTCTGTAGGGAGAGAGCACATTCAAAAGAAAGAAGAAGAAGAAAAAAAAAACTTGTTTACAAAGCCTTCCAGTGCAAAATGCCAACCTGCTGCCACTGCAGGAGCTGATATGGGCTCCCAGAGCAGGAGCTGCTCGCTTCCGTCGCTGTTCTGGGTGGAAAACGAGTGAATTTCCATTGTAAATGTGCTCCCTCGGACACGCTGGTGGGTGTTGCTAATTGCAGTCACCTTGGGACGGAAAGTGTGGAAATGGATGGATGTCACAAGGTATGGGGAAACAAATGCATTGAAATTTTCCAGTTACCGAGTGCCGGAATGTCACCTTGAGGCTGAGTTTCCGCTGACCCAAGCTGAGTCCCAAAATCCAGTTATGGCAAAAGTGCAGGTCTAGCTTTTGATCTTTGTAGGATTTTTTTGCAGAGCTTGCAGTGATACTGTGGACAAGCTGAACTTTCAAACACTATGGGCCAGTTTTCCGTGACCCAGATTAAGCATAGCTTATTTCGGCAGCCCCCCAAGTGGAAATTCCTACATCGGAATGGAAGTTTACTTGGATATGTTGAATCAATATTAACAAATAAAGACAAACAATGACATTGTTGTGTTTGTGGACAACTGCTAGTTTTATGCACCAGGCCTAATAACATCCTTCTACCAATCAGATTCCAGAATCTGTAGAATTACACTCATGGTCAAAGGAATAGCTGCACCCAGAAGGAGGTGTGGGATTGGGAATGCTATTGAGAAGGAAGATAAAGATTTAGACTGATATGATCAATATTTATTGAGCTGCACATACAGAAGTCTGTCTCTCAGTATGGCGTCGGGCCGCCGTGTTTGCTAACCCAACACGCCAGACGTCTCGGCATGGAGCTGTAGAGGTTCCTAATGATCATCCTGTGATAATCCATCCCATGCAGCTTGAATATCCTCACACAGTTCCTGCAGATGGTGCAGTAGGGGTGGAGGTGGAATGACACCAGGCCTTTTGGAAGTGTGACACGTGACAACAAACTGTTCATTAATCAATCAGTCAAAAAATATTTACTAATGTTGTCTCAAAGCAGCTTCACATAAAAGCAGTTCATATAAAGGAAAGGAAAACACTATGTACAGACGTAGGGAAGGGAAATCCGGGTACAAGCCCCCCGTGTGCTAGAGCTAGAGGCAACAGTGGCAAGGAAAAACTCTGTTATAGTAGAAGGAAGAAACCTCGAGAGGAACCGGGCTCAATGAGGGAACCCATCCTCTTCAGATCGATCCCGGTTGAACCGTGAAAGACAGAGCTAACAGGAAAAGGAGCTTGGACCATCTATTAGAAACAAGAGCAGAACCATCCCATAGGTTCTTAGTTTAAGTGAGAGATAGAGTTCATGATCAGTGCCGGATGCTGGTGGCTCTCTTGTGGTCATTGTCACCGGCTGACGAGCAGGAGAAACCAGGGCAGGAGACCCACATTGGAGACGATGCTCTGGTGACTCTAGCAGCTTTGGGGGCTCCCATGTGATCAGTGTTGCAAGGTTCATCTTGGTGCTGACCACGGTGCCTCCACACACGGATTCGTTGGTCGTCTCCACCAAGACTAAAGCGGGACAGGTCACTGAAGATGACCCGCTGCCATTCTGAGTAACTCCATGACAGTCTGGCCCGACACCAGTGCAGTCGTTGGTGATGTTGACGTGGTGTTAAGGACAGTCATCGTAACGGTCTGCGTGCATGTAGTCCTGCGTGGTGCAGCCGTCTGGCAATGGTGCTGGCACTAACAGGATGACTCATGGAGGGATCACTTAAAATCATAAGGGCCCAAACTTGCCCAACCTTGCAACAGTTACTATGAAAGTATATGGACTGTGTGTGGAATTGTGGGCGGAGCACTGACAAGTCAACAACTGTTGACATTACAGTTTGATATTACACTTAATTCATGAGGAAGCTACTCTATGTGTCTCTCTGGCTGGCTGTAGTGATAAAGAGAGGCAAATTGACACGACAGCCTTGGAACAACAAGCACAACACATGAAAATAAGCCACAAATGCAAATCAGAACGCACAAAGATAAAGATGCATAATGGGAATCAAACAACACATACTACTAACTGACACATCATGTGAGGGACCAGAAAGGTGTCCATGAGTCCGACAGAGCAGCCCTGAGGCAAGGGGGAAGTGGGAACTAATTAGACAAGAAGTGGCAGTAACTGCCAAAATAATGGAAACGTTTTCGGGAACACAAGGCAGGTGCTGCACAACAGGTGCGCTTCCTGAGCTAACTGAGCCTTTCTGTCTTAACTGATTGATTTGTTGATGCCATCGTCTTCTCAGCGGGCCTCCCAGCTGAAGACAGCGCGGGGATTTTATGGCAACATCCAGAGCAGCTGCTGAGCCACCAAATGGCGAAGGTAGGCCTGGTAAGCAGTAAAGCTGGGATGCCAGTCAGATTCGAATTGTCAGGAACAAAGAACTTGGCTCGACGTGCGCAGATGAGTTTCATTAAACAATCTGGTAGTCAAACACAGCAACAAAGTACGGCCAAACATAACAGCAGGGCAGTGCGAGGTCAGAGTGGAGAGACAGGCAAAGGTCTGAATCACGAGATCAGACCACGAGGCAACCAAAACGAAAGAAACAAAGAGAGGAGTCAGGGGAACAGAAGGAGGTCGGAAACCAGAGAGGCGAGCACACGGGCAATCAGAATAAAGGACGAGGCAAGAGGGATAGTCGAAGACATAGAGGGAGTCAAAAGCCAGAGTAGAAACGAGTACAGTAGAACGCTCAGTAGTGCAAACAAGGTTTGGCAAAACTTTGCGAAGAGTAATGCAGCCTGTGGAAAGAGCCACAGGTGGGAGCAATCAGTATTCTGGAGAGGCAGGTCGTGGGAATGAGGTGTGACTGGTTGACTGGGAACATGTGGGGGTGACGTCATCGGGTGATGAACTCCGGGAAGTGGAGTTCGGGAGATCGGCAATGTCAGGTGTGTTTTAGTGAATCAGCATGGTTTCTTTGTTAGTTTGCAGCAGCTTAAACTATGAAGTGCAGAAGTGGATTTACCTTGAACCGCAGTGCCATGCAGAACATTGTTAAAGACATCTGAATGTATATGCAATGTACACTTGAAGGTTTCTGAACTCCAGTGGCGATCCTACCTGACCGACTGTATAAGGTCGTATTGTTGCGCATTCCGACTCATGCTGTTGTGTTGGTAGCGTCCTGTGCAAGCGAGGTATGCCTCGAAAAGCAATCAGAGTAGTTGGAAGAGTTAGAGAGGGGTTGCATCGTAGGGCTCCGGGAACTGGGACGGTCTTATCGAGTTATTGTGCGCCGTACTGGTCATGTGGATACTTCCATAGCACACTGTTGGTGGCAGTGGACAGAAGAAGGCACACACCAGCAACATGAAGGATCTGGGAGACCTACACGAACCATGGAGAGAGGACTGTCCAACATGAACAGAATGACTCAACAGCCATGACTGCAGACATTCAGCGAGCAGCGATGCCCTCCATGAATCTAGCTATGGGCAGTATTTATTAAGCTACACATACAGAAGTAGTGTCTCTCAGTATGGTTTCTAACACAACATGCAAGATGTCCTGCGATAATCCATCCCATGCAGCTTGAATGCTTCCTGCAGATGGTGCGGTAGGGGTGGAGATGTATGCGTGACAACAAATCCTTCATCTTGGTGCTGACCACGGTGCCTCCACACACGTTGGTCATCTCCACCAAGACAAAAGCGGGACTCGTCACTGAAGATGACCCGCTGCCATTCTGAGTCACTCCATGACAGTCTGGTACGACACCATTGCAGTCTTTGGTGACGGTGACGTGGTGTTAAGGACAGTCATTGTAACGGTCCGCGTGCATGTAGTCCTGCGTGGTGCAGCCGTCTGCCAATGGTGCTGCACTAACAGGATGACTCATGGAGGCATCATTGCTCGCTGAATGTCCGCAATCGTGGCTGTTGGGTCAGTCAGGTACAGCGATAAGACCCGTCCTTGCTTACATCACAGGCACAGCCGAGCGTGAAACTTGAATCATTGGCATGTCTCACGATGTCAAACCTACCCACCAAGTTTCATTCCTGTGGGTTGATTCCTTTTGGGTGCAGCTCTTTGTGCAGCTATTCTTTTGATGATGAGTGTACGTGGTAAGTGGAGCTCATTCAGAAAAATATGTGGAATACGGGTCCTTCACAAATGACCACGTAGACCTTTTCCTTCTGTTTACTTGCCATCGCTCAGTAACCCAGTGACAAACAAGAAGGAAGACAAGTGATTCTGAAAGAAAGCACGTTCAGCTCTACAGAACTAGTGTATTATGGAAACAATCCAAAGGCAGCTAGTTATTACCCCTTACCACTTGTTGGTAGTAGGTTGCTTTCAGAAACTTGTTTAACCTCTAAGCACGTCTGGGATGAGCCATTTGGAAAAGAGACAGCTGTACGAAGAAACTCTATTTCTCTGAAGAAGTGTGTTTCCCTGAGTAAACCCTCTCTGAAACAAGTCCACAGCAATTCTTGGTAATGCTGCAAGCACAGCACACCAACTAACGGCTGAGACCGGTCGAAGAGGCTGGTTCTCCGCCTGCTGGAGAGCAGCGTCTGGCACTCCTGGTGATGTAATCTCCATGGGACCTCAGCCAGCAGGCAGTGGGGGCTGTACTGGGCACAGAAGAAAAGGGGAATAGAGAGGACCATGGGATACGTAGCTTCAGCTGCTAACCAAAAGGCGTCCCTACCCTGCTGCGAGGGAGCTGTTTGTTAGCTGAATCAGGTGTGTTAGATGTGTAGCGATTAAAATCGCCCATGCTCCATCGCATACAGAGTTTCAGACAATGGGTAATACCAAACAACAGCTGGCGTGGTGTAAAGCACACCACCACGGGACTCTGGAACAGTGGAAAATGTTCGCTGGAGTGATGAATCACTATCTGGCAGCCTGACGGATGAATCCGAGTTTGGTGGATGCCAGGAGAACACTACTTACCTGAATGCACAGTGCCAAAAATACAGTTTAGTTGAGGGGGGATAATAGTCTGGGGGGTTTGTGTAGCACAGTAACGTAGAGCTGCTGTGTTCATGTGTTTGCGTTAAAAACATGTTATTCATAGTGGAACACAGGTGGTGGCGACATGAAGCCACTCAAACGCTGGCATCATGATAGCGTTATTACTGCAAATGGATCATCAGAGGAGAGCTTTATCAGTGTAGGCTGCTTATTTAAGGTGGAGAAAAGCAGGAGGACATCTGCAGGAGCCTGAAGTTACTACCACCTTAAACACACAAGGGGACTTTTTATGTCCCGGTAGCTTATTTTCAGTTTGGCTGGTCAAGTGGGATACAACCCATTGCGTGCATTGCCGGCGATTTGCAGTCTCTTGAAAGGACTGGCATTATGCATTTGTCATCCCCACTTGATATTTGGGAATTGAACCCAGCGCCATGATTGGTCAAACTCTTCATCTTTTGTTTTCCAGATGGCCGGATGCTGCTGCCTCCTGCTGTTAGACTTGAGTTACTGTCACTGCTGGCAAAAGTATACAGTGGTCCTGTGGACCTAGAAGACTGATGAAGGACTTGAACCCATCCTTGGGCCCTCCAGAGGGTCCACATTTATGGTCCATGAGCAAAAGCATGGACCATTTGGGGGGCCAGCTTGAAGACCTCTGGTCTAGAAGATGATGAATGCAAACTGTGCATGGTCAGCTATAGCCTTTAACCATACACCTACAAGGAGCACTGACAAGGTACTAACGTCCCACTATTGGTATGAGTAGCCCACCACCTGAATAATATGTGTAGTGCTCAGTAGTGGCCCTACCGTGGTGTTTCTGATAAAATGGCCACTGAGTGTTGACTTGATTGAAGGCAGATGCACCCCGCAAACTGGCTACTCAGTGTAGATACCGGCTCTGTATCTCTCTAATTCTCTAATGCCTGGGAAAGCCATTATGCACTCTTCACTTGGATGGTTCTCCTTGTGGCCCCTTCAAGTATATAAGTATACGTCTCCGCTCGAGTGTAATTCCGCAACAGCACTCGGCTGGCCAGTCTCTCGATTCTTCCTGAGAGGAAGCGTTCCAGCTACTTTTTAAAATAAATTTTTATTACATTTAGCCACTTTTGAGCTCTCTCATTCAATCCTCATGATCCTCTTCCCATTTCACACACCAGTGCCAATCAGCAATGAGGGAAATTCTCTCTATGCCGCTTCTGAAGCCTGCGCCAAGATTGCAGTGCTGCTAAAAGCTTTAAGGTGTTTTAAGGTGAACCGCGGACTGTTGGTACAGCCTGTTGGTATTCATCCCTCTTTTAGGAAAAGCTGCCAGTGCTGCATAGTATTCACCCAAGCTGGAAAAGCAGGCAGAAGCGGACTTCTTTTTTCGCCAGCATCTTGTTCAGATGTTCTCGTTCCACCTTAAATGGTGCAGAAGTTGCATTCTGGCACCTCAGACGATGGCTGTTAACAGCTGCATCATTTAAGGTGGAATGGGAAAATTCAAATAAGACCCTGGACAGGTAGCGTGAGGCGCCAGTACATAAGTGCAGCACCATTGAAGGTGGAACGGTGTCACATACCGCCCCCTCCTGGGCCTGCGCAGTACTGCACATGGCTTCTGACATGTGCTCTTGTTGTCTCTTTTCCGGCTCTAACTTGGCTCCACCCACTCTCCTCCTCTCTCAGACACCCACAGCTGATCTAGGACTCATTGGGGCTCCCGTATAAAGTCCTTTGTCTGTTCTACCTGTTTGCAAAGTCTCCGTGTTTCTTACCCGAGTACTAAGCCGTGTTTCTCTGGACCATGTTTCCCTGTGTTTGTTTTCCTGCTCCTGCTTTTGTCTCTTGGTTTCAGCAATCATGAATTTGTCTCCGATGCTGTCTTTTTGACCCGTCTGATCCTCATTAATAAGCTTTATCCACTCAGCTACAGCCAAAAGCCGAGCACTTCCTGTGATTAGCTCTTAGCTGCCATAGCTGTTCCGGCCTACACAAGGAAAAAAATGGCCCTCAGCCGAAGGTAGCTCTGAAGCCATGGGTGAAAACACTCAGATGGGGGTGGTACTATTCTAAAGAGCCATGCGTGATGTAGGAAGGGGAGCCAAATCTGATTGGCTTGTTGAATCCCATGTTTCCTGATGCAGGCAGCCACAAAAAAAACTAACTGGGTGGTCTTATTCACAGGTTGTGGGTTGGTAGGACCTCCAGGTGCCCAGCTGTATGTACACAAGAACTGAAAAGGTTTCCCCTTTAAGATTTCACCTTGACTCATCAATGTCGCCTCTATGAATTGGCTGTTTGGCCTCCACTGTCAATACAAACATAAATACGTGGGATTGTTTGTATGTACAAAGCAGTAATTGGTCTCGGTACATTTTATGTTCAAGCAGGTGGGCAGAATTTAGACACAGTGCTATATATATATTAAACATAACATGTTTGATAGCCGGATAATAATGTATTATAGACGTATAGAGTTTTAATAAGCTATGCTGGTGAGGTGGAGCAGTGAGAGACACTACTTCTGTACGTGTAGCTTAATAAATATTGCTTGTATGTGTATTTGAGCAGGAAATTACAAAACTGCCGATGAGCTGATGACGCTAGGCAATGGTGATGAATATAGAAAAAACTAAACACAATGCAAAGTTACTGATACGTTCCAAAAGCTAAATGAATATTTTTTAAAATATTTTGATCTTAATGCAACATGTTTCTCTTGTATGAATGTGACCATCAACATCACACAGCTAGATTCTTTATATGACATCGTCATGCTAAGCTAACATGCCCTGACTGGGATGGTTCTGTGTTTGCTGAACTGTTTTAACCAATCCCTCAGTTTTCTCTAGCTGGTCAGCTGTCAGTGTTTGCTGTCCTCAGCGCTGGATCTGCCTCTATTCCAGGTATGCGGTCTAAAATAGGTCTGTGTATTCTCAGTAGGATTCTGTTAAAGGTTAGCTTCAATAAAATCCAGCTGCAACCTGCAAGGCTGCAAAGATCGCTGCAGTTATAGGTGCTGTTTATAAGATGTACTTCGACTGCCCCCCAGTGGACATTGTGTGGAACTGCGCATTGTTGCTCTCAGGTTAGTGGGATGATCCTGTTATATGCATATATATATGTATATATATATATACATACATACATACATATACATATAGGAGCACTCTGTACTTCTACAGTTCCAGTTTCTCTGTATACTGTATTACCCTGTTCTTCAACGGTCAGGACCCCCACAGGACCACCACAGAGCAGGTATTATGTGGGTAGTGGATCATTCTCAGCACTGCAGTGACACTGACGTGGTGGTGGTGTGTTAGGGTGTGTTATGCTGGGGTGAGTGGATCAGACACAGCAGTGCTGCTGGACACCTGTGTGTCACTGCTGGACTGAGAATCGTCCTCCAACCAAAACTATCCAGCCAACAGCGTCCTGTGGGCAGCGTCCTGTGGGTAGCGTCCTGTGGGCAGTGTCCTGTGGGCAGCGTCCTGTGGGTAGCGTCCTGTGGGCAGTGTCCTGTGGGTGGCTTCCTGTGAGCACTGATGAAGGACTAGAGAATGACCAACACTGCACTGTGCAGCAGCAGATGAGCTATCGTCTCTGACTGTCCATCTACAAGGTGGACCAGCAAGGTAGGAGTGTCTAATAGAGTGGACAGTGAGTGGACACAGTGTTTAAACACTCCAGCAGCACTGCTGTGTCTGATCCACTCACACCAGCACCACACACACTAACACACCACCACCACGTCAGTGTCACTGCAGTGCTGAGAATGATCCACCACCCACATAACACCTGCTCTGTGGTGGTCCTGTGGTGGTCCTGACCATTGAAGAGAAACAGATGGACTACAGTCTGTAAATGTAGAATGAGCCATGTGGGTTCTTAAACTCCATTGCTGTGTCCATGAAAGCTGCAGTTTAGACTAAACCGAATTCCTGTGTCATTCAAAAGTCACCCAGCTGCCATAGTCAACTAGGGGAAGATCATTACCGTGATGCTCTGATTAGAGTCAAGAGAGTCGTTAAGGGGGTAGCCTCACTCGCTGAGCAGCACTCCACAGTGAGTCCACAGTCGAGTCATTCTATCAACTGTGTGATTCAGTTTGATGTCAGGTGGTTCTGTGTGCTGTTATTGAACTGAGGGGAAGAGTTTTAACACATCTATCAATTAGTCATTAAGCACTTCTGCCCCCTGGTGGCGCCGGGTGTGCCTAATACACTGCTCAATATACAACATAAGCTGCTACATAGAGCAATGCCTATTATGCGGAGTTCTGTTTTAGGAGTTTTCCATCATAATAACAGGGGGACAGTCAACTCAGGAAAACAATGTAATTCCAATAAATTTTCATTTAGCATAATAGGGAATTTTAGGGACTTTCCATCACAATAACAGGGAGACTGTTGACTCAGGGATACACTGTAATTCCAATAAATTTTATTTAGGGTAAAAAGGAATTTTAAGGATTTTCCATTCTAATTTTCCACAGGGGACAGTTGACTCAGGGACACAACATATTTTAAAGACCATACGCCTTTAATATGTATTTATAACAAAAAATAATGTTTTGTGTGGAATTTGATAACTAAGGCTGTAGAGCAGTAATGACAAATGTAGAATTTGTATGATTTCTATTACTTATATTTCTATATTAAGTCGAGTGAACATGATAACAGACCACAACCGACTTGTGCTAAATTTTTCCATTGATATTGGAATTCCATGATATGGAAATATGATATAGCTCTTTTTCTGCAGCAGGCAGCGATGCCATTCCCTGACAAATACATGCATCACGTATAAACTAATCTGTCATTAAAGTATATAACAAATAAACTCACATTAAATTAATCTATACCAGCACTATACCCCCCCCCCCCCCCCCCCCACACACATACACCTTATTCCCAGGGCTGCATCTCAGTTGTGTACTACACACACTACACAGTATATACTCTGTTCTAGTCTTAATGCACTCTGATAGGCTGCTTCGGTGGAGGTTAACAATAAAAACATTATTTACTAGAGTACATTTATTTTAAAGGCTGTTTAGTCAGATTTGGGTTCAACTCACATTTATACACCGTTTCCGCTCTCACAGGAGCCACTGTACAATGTAATTCCAATACAAATTGTTTAGGGTAAAAAGGAATTTTAGGGATTTTCCATCACAAAAACAGGGGAACAGTCGACTCAGGAAAACAGTGTAATGGCAATAAATTTTCTTTACAGTAAAAATTAATTTTAGGGACTTTCCATCACAATAACAGGGGGACTATCGACTGTACACTGTAATTCCACTGTCAACAACAGATTAATTATTTTATGTGAAATAATCCCTGGAATCCTTCGTTGTTTTCTAGGGCAGAGGAGGATTAATCGTGCAGGATAGGATTCTGTATTAACCCATTTGTACACTAAATGTACCATATTATGCCATGAGAACTCAAACAGCGCAGATTTATTTACACCCATCAGCCATAACATTAACACCACCTCTGCATTCACTGTCCATTGTATCAGCTCCACTGACCATACAGGACACTCTGTAGTTGTACAGTCTGTTTCTCTGTATACTGTATTATCCTGCTCTTCAATGGTCAGGACCCCCACAGGACCACCACAGAGCAGGTATGATGTGGGATAGCTCATCTGCTGCTGCACAGTGCAGTGTTGGTCATCCTCTGGTCCTTGATCAGTGGCCACAGGATGCTGCCCACAGCCCCACAACACACACTAACACACCACCACCAGGTCAGTGTCACTGCAGTGCTGAGAATGATCCACCACCCACATAGTACCTGCTCTGTGGTGGTCCTGTGGGGGTCCTGACCATTGAAGAACAGGGTAATACAGTATACAGAGAAACAGCTCCTATATGGTCAGTGGAACTGATAAAGGTGGACAGTGAGAAAGTCCCAGGCCAGCAGCCCCAGCAGCACTGATATCACTGAGTCCGAAGTTAATCTGCTAGCTCAGGAAGTGCAGCACTGGAGGCCGGAGCTCTAGTGAGGAGAGGTAGGACTGAACATGGCTGGTTTATTTTCCTGCTGGTTTGGCACGTAGGAGAGAGGTACGGTTTGGTTATCTGCATAGGGCCGCACGTCGCCTTCCCCTTTAGCGAATGGAGAGATAGACAGAGCACAACACTTTGGTTCGGTTCAGACCTGCACGCTTTTCATACCTGTAAATAGAACTTTCAGCACTCATTCAGAAGTCCACAGAACGGAACTGACAGGGGAGTGAAGTTTCAGTTTCAGTCAATGGAGGGAGAGAATGAGGGAAAGGGAGGGAGAGAGAGAGAGAGAGAGAGAGAGAGAGAGACAGACAGACAGAAAGTACAAGAGAAAGATAGCGAGGTAGGGATGGAGGGAGAGAATGAGAGGGAATGGGAGAGAGAGAGGGAGAGGGAGAGGGAGAGAGAGAGGGAAAGAGAGAAGGACAGAGAAAGGGGTGGAGTGATGGAGGGGGAGAGAGAGACAAAAAGAAAGGGGAAGGTAGGAAAGGAGGGAGTGAGTGTAAGAGAGAGGAAAAGAAAGAGATTGAGAAAGGGAGAGAGAGCAAGGGAGAGAGGAGAAGGGAAGGAGGATGAGAGAGAGAGAGACAGAAATTGAGAGAGAGTGATTAAAGAGAGAGGGAAGAAGAGAGGGAGAGTGAGTGAGCAAGAGACAAGGAGAGAAATAAAAGGAGACAGAGAAAGGGATTGAAAGAGAGAGAGAGATAGAGGGAGAGAGATAGGGAAAGAGAAGTAGAAAGGGAGAGAGAGAAAGAGTAAGACAGAAAGATAGCAAGGGAGGGAGGGATGGAGAGAGAGAATGAGAGGGAATGGGAGAGAGAGAGAGAGACATGATGCAATCAAATGACAAACATATTTAAACAGCAGTTCAAATTTGGCTCAAATCCTATATGGTAGTGAGGTAAGATGGGCTGAAGCAGAACCCCTATGATGGAAAATGTCCCTCCACACGTGGCATGCAATTACGCAGTTCCCCCAGAGAGGTCTCCAAATCCCCAAATCTGACATGGTGTAGATTTAACAAGACCTAGGGGCTCGTTCACCCACCGTTCTTAAGAAGACATTTCTTCTTAAAACCCAATCCTGCAGTTTTCACAAAGGTCCTGACATTCACCACTGTTCTCTTCTTTGGAACGGAACAGAATCAATGCACACTCAAGCGCACAGGTTCTCATTGTTGGATAACTGGATCCAAAAAACTACAAAACTATCATTCTAGCTCTGTCCTTGTGGTGAAAAAGAGAAGAGGAGATGTCTGCAGCTGATAAGCTGAGTTACAGTTCTTACACCAATGAAGTAAAATACAGTTTGGTGCCAGTAATCTCTATTGTTAGCTAGCTAGCGAACCGAGCTAACGTTAGCACTTACTAACATGTGGAGACCCTTGATATAGTCTGTGTGTTTCATAAAGTGTTTCTTGCTATGAATCCATCATGAGCCTGGTTACAAATGGCCTGTTTGGCTTTTGCCAGGGGGCCCTATCGCTAGCTAGGTTTGCTAGCTCACTGGCACCAAATTTTGTTTTTCTTCGTTGGTATAAGAACTGTAACTCAGCTTATCAGCTGCAGACTCTCCTCTTCTTATTCACATCATAAGGAAATAGCTAGCATGATAACTTGAGTAGTTTTTTCACCTCAAACAACAAGAAACACAGAACTGCAGCACGCTGGAAAGACAGCAGGCACGTCCCAATTGGACACTTAATACTAGTTCTAACTACCAAGATAGCAAAATTGTTCTGGCCCAAATCTGGCCAACATTCCCCATTTTCATCTGGTCCACTTGCCGCACGGATTGACGGCGCTTAGGCCGACCTTAGAGCCACGTCTCAGACAAAAGTAGGCAACTCTGCTGTATCTGTGCCAGAAGTTGACCAGATCTGTTTTGGGACAGGTGGGCCAAATGCATTGTTTTAGATATTTGGGCCAGCTTTGGCTCACTGCAGATTCCTAGTGCCAACAGTGGGCCAGCAGTGCCGTATCTTGGCCCACATCCGCTTGCTGTCTGGGTAGTGTTTGAGTATGTAGTGTATAGTACAGTTCTGAATGTCACAACTGAGACGCAGTCAGAGCCTCGGGCGGATTGGAATGGAGTGGAGAGAATGTAGACCCTTTTTTATCCCACAGTGGTGCCCGAATAAATAAGGAAGCGACTGTGAAAAGTGTGTTTCGATTCACAAAGACAAGTGATCCAAGTTGAAGAGTCAAAGTTATTGGAATGTTTGGCTCCTGACTGCTCACTGCACGGATTTGCTCCATTCCATCAGCCGCACACTTGATTTCATGAAGGACTGATTTACCAAACTAGGTGTTGGATGGTATGTATGAATGTATCTAGAGAGGGAGTGAAAGAGGAGAGAGAGAGAGAGAGAGAGAGAGCATAGCCTGCTATCATTAATTCAGTATGTATGCTGGGTTCAGGGCTTCGGAGTAAAACAGTGTGCTGAATGTTTATGTGGCGGATTGAGATGCTCTCGGTTCTTGTAAACAGAAGTCATCAAGACTTTGTCCATATCTATTAGGTCCATCACTCGAGCGCGGTGGGCATGTGACAGGGCCGCGGCGCAGCTTAATCCATCAGCCTCGGCAGCTGTTGTCCGTGCTCCAGAATCCTGAGACGCTGCTGCTGGATGCCGGAGAAATCTTAACACCGCGGTGCTGCTTGAGATTCAGGTGTTGGCCTTCACCTGCATATTTAGCGTTTAAACATGGAGAGAGGGAGGGAGCAAGCCGTGACCGTGTCAAGGACATTGTTTTGGAGCGTGTGTGTGTGTATGCGTGCGTGTGTGCGTGTGTGCGCCTGGGTTCTCGGGGGGGGGACATGGCTTGCATGTCCAGAGATGAAGGTGAAGTCCAAATCCAATCAGTTGTTTTATCAGTTATCAGTTTATACAGTGTGAACAGGCTTGAGTGGATTATGCGCTTCTTGTCACCTGTAATGCCAAGGTTTCTCCACTAGGGGGCAATATAGCTGTTTCTTTCTTTCTGCAGAAGTTTGTCATGTGATTAATTACATCCCCAGCACACCATGCTTGTGTTGTGTGAGTTTTTCTGTTCTTGGTTATGAGTGTGAGATATTATCCCATCATGGTTCATAAGTAGGTTTCAGGTCCTGGGATGCTAACAGAGCTCTGATTACCTGGAGCAGAGATAAAGGTAGGTTACAGCTTCTACTTGCATGTTGCCATTAACAAGAACAAAAGCTGAACCTGTTCTCAAGTAACAGTTTATTACCTCTCAGGTAAAAAGTAAGAGCACCTGTCCAAAAAAACAAAAAAAAGCTTCACTGGAAGTGCGCTTCCTGGACATGCTAATTGGAATTGACCTAATGTTTACAAGCCCTGGAAGTGCTAACGGGAACTTATGTCCAAACAGGATTAAAGCACTAATGGCAAATTGCTTAATAGTTACCTTCAGGCTATGTTTAGACTGCCAGCTTAAATCCGAATTTTGGTATGTTTGGATTGTATCCATTTTGATTTTTAAGGCTTTGTTCAGTCTGCCAGCCCATATCTGACTTTTGACATGTCCAGATTGTATCCATATTGACTTTTCAGGCTATTTTCTAGCTGCCAAATCCAATTTTCGGGATATCCAGATTTTTTCCATTTTGATTTTAAAGGCTATTTTTATACTGCCAGGACAAATCCAATTTTTAGCATATCTGGATTGTGTCCATACTGATTTTAAGGCTATTTTCTAATTGCCAGCCCAAATCTGACTTTTGAGATACCAGATTGTATTAATGTTGATTTTAAAGCCTAATTTCAGACTGCCAGGCCAAATCCAATTTTTGGGATATCCAGATTTTATCCATGTTGCTTTTAAACGCTATTTTCAGACTGCCAGGCTAAATCCGATTTTTGGGATATCCAGATTTTATCCATGTTGATTTTAAAGGCTATTTTCAGACTGCCAGGCCAAATTCGATTTTTGGGATTTCCAGATTTTATCCGTGTTGATTTTAAAGGCTATTTTCAGACTGCCAGGCCAAATCCGATTTTTGGAATATCCAGATTTTATCCATGTTGATTTTAAAGGCTATTTTCAGATTGCCAGCCCAAATCTGATTTTTGGGATATACAGATTTTATCCATGTTGATTTGAAAAGGTATGTTCAGACTGCCAACCCAAATCGGATTTTTGGCATTTCCGCATTGCATCCATATTGATTTTAAAGGCTATTTTCAGACTGCCAGCCCAAATGCAAGTTTTGGCATATCCAGGTTGTATCCAGATTGATTTCTGATAGTCTGGACAGCAAAAAAAAAAAAAAACACTTTAAATCAGATTTTTGCTAATCAGATCTAGACCAAACAACATCAGTGTCAAATCTAGAGTGACAGAAGTGCTGGGATTCAGGAAGAGCACCAAGGAGTCTTGAACTGCGTCTTGATTTGGAGGGCAAGATGATACACCACCATGTCTCCTGCATCCGGATTTGAAATTTCTGTTATGTAGCTATGTAGTTACTGATGCCTGCGTTTATACCACATCAGCACATGAAGATAGATTGTTGATGTCTGGACACTCACATCCCATCAAATTTGCTTGCAGCTTGAACACATCTTTTGAAACCACTAGTGTTCTTTAGATGGGTGTTTCTTAACCCTTGTCCAGGAGGCCCACTTTAATGGTTTCCCTTTAACACAGCCACTTGAACTCAATAGCTAGCTGCTGATGCTTTGGATCAGGTGAGTTGGGAGCAGGGACCACACTAAATAGTGTAGGACAGCGGTTGAGAACCTTCTTTAGATCCACTTAGAAAACCATTCGATGCGTCTAGGATCAGTCACCTGTTAAGCCAGGGGAGCATAAGCCTGCTCTATAGATCTACCAGCCTGAAGAGTTTAGACGCTGAGACCCATCTGTAAAATTCCAATTGGGATCGCATTCCCAACAACCTCCAATAAACTGGATTCCATGTGGGGTTTTTTTTATGTCCAGCCTGTCTAAAGTAATTCAGGATATGCCAAGAATCCAATTTGGGCTGGCGGTCTGAACAAGGCCTTGGTCAGGGACCCTGAATACCCTTTAGGAAACAGGTCACAGGTCAACCAGTGTATCTGGGTGTCAGGAATCTGGCCCAAGACCATCAGAAACCAGCAAACGACTAAGGAAAAAACAACATTGATTATCTGTTCATGTACTACATTAAATCGTCACTGTCCAACAAAAAACAAGTATCTCCAAAATGGCAACTTTACAGGAGAGGGCAAAAACCTCATTTAATTCTAATAGAAGTCAATGGAACCGGACGTCTTTCCAAGCAGTTTTGGGCCATTTCTGTTGGTCCATTCATCATGAAAAAAATGGACAGCAGTGAAATCAGAAATAAGATTGGTGTCCTGAATAGTTTTCCATCATTCCAACATCTTAATAAGAAAATAATTAAAGCGGATGATTATGTCGGATTTATTGGGGAACGTGAAGAGAGAACCACCAGCCCCCACCCCGCTACACCCCCCCACCCATCTCCCTTTTCACGCCACATCAAATCCTCAAAGGCTGAGTGAAATAATGTAGTTTTCCTTTTAATGAGAAATCAATATCTCATTTGCTCATTTGATTAATTTTACCAACTGTTCAATGTCACTTAGCATCGCTATTTGCCAACACAACAAATCAACTGAACCGTTTTAATACACCAGAAGAAGGAGAGCTAATTCCGCCCAATCTGTCCGCAGCTGAAAGAGCTGAGTGTTGAGGTTTGGAGTCAACGTTGTGAAAGAAGTGAACACCGAGTTTCAGACTTTTTAAAGCGTACAGGTGGAGGCTGACGTCAGGAGCAAGCACAGTAACCTACACTATATTGCCAAAAGTATTCGCTCGTCTGGCTTCACACACATATGAACTTGAGCGACATCCCATTCTTAATATGATGTCGGCCCACCCTTTGCAGCTACAGCAGCTTCAGCTATTCTGGGAAGGCTTTCCACAAGGTTTAGGAAAAACAAGCCCATACCGTAATCCCCCCTCCACCAAACTTTACACTCGGCACAATGCAGTCAGACAAGGACCGTTCCCCTGGCAACGGCCAAACCCAGACTCGTCCATCGGATTGCCAGACGGAGAAGCGTGATTGGTCACTCCAGAGAACACGTCTCCACTGCTCTAGAGTCCAGTGGTGGAGATTTACACCACTGCATTCAACGCTTTGCATTGCGCTTGGTGATGTAAGGCTTGGATGCAGCTGCTCGGCCATGGAGACCCATTCCATGAAGCTCTCTACACACTGTTCTTGAGCTGATCTGAAGGCCACATGAAGTTTGGAGGTCTGTAGTGAT
>CM067474.1:3567648-3578433 GCA_034552555.1 Semaprochilodus insignis | reverse complement strand
CCACCTCCACCCCTACCGCACCATCTGCAGGAACTGTGTGAGGATATTCAAGCTGCATGGGATGGATTATCACAGGACACCATTAGGAACCTCTACAGCTCCATGCCAAGACGTCTGGCATGTGGCGTGAGCGAACATGGATGCCTGACGCCATATCGAGACACATGTATGTAGTTCAATAAATATTACCCATATCAGTCTAAATTTATTATCATTTATTGTTCCTGGTGTTGTTCCTGTTCCTTCCCAATAGCACTGCAATCCCACACATCCATCTGGGTGCAGCTACTCTTTTGAAGATGAGTGGACTTTGACGATTGGCAAAAATATGACCGACATCCCCCAAGATAGACTTATTCCATAGCGGTGCCTGAACGAATCCAGGTAATATAATGTTGCCTGGAACTGGCGGCTAGTGCAGCAGCTGCACTGGGCAGAGCTGAAACCCAGAGAATGAATGGATAATAAAGGGCTGTTCTGAAATGAACTGCTTTTTCATTGCCTACCCAGCCGTTGCTGCCTTTTTGTCCTCGGTCTTGGCAGTAGTTTCTCATCACCCTCCCATCACCACCCCTCATGGCAATGCAAGACAAAAGCAGACTCCATTCCGGTCTCCATCTCTCCGGAGTTCAATATTCCGTAAATCCTCTCTTTATTTTTCTGTTTGCTGCCCATTGACAACTCTAGCGGTTTTGGCCTCTGCAGCGCTGCTGTCCTTTTGACTTCAGCCCTGATCATCACCATCAGGTGGACCTAGAGGTACTTCTGGAGCTCTAATGTGTGTGTGCACGGCCATTCAGTCAGGCTCTCTCAGACAGAACTGACCCCTCCCAGAATTCAACAGTAGGAGGTTAGCTTTATCGGAAAGCCAGAACACACCCGGCTAAATCTGCCTGGATTCTCAACCCCAGTGTCTGCTCCCTTGTCTGCCTGTGATATATTAATCTCTCTGGCGAAAAAAGCTAGTGTTATCACCAGCCCCGCAAAACAGTGGTGCCGTCCAAATCGGAGCTGTGTTATTTGCCTAAGCTCCCCTACGTCCGCGCTATCTGCTACACTTTTGGCCCTGCCTGAATTCCTCTCGCATGAAAACACCAGGAACGGATCGGGTTCGCTGGCCGAGAAACATCAAAGCTTTCTCTGGCGTTTGTTGGCTTTGGATGGAGATAAGCTCATCTCTCCAAAAAGTAGCCTCTATCAGAACGACGGGTCAACCAGGCATGTCCCAGAGGTCACGGATATAGGATAATAACCCATAGCTCAGGTTCATGCTGGGTCTTATATGATGGATTGGGCCTGCCTTCGCTGCTGCAGCTAATGCCAGTGTACAATCTGCACCACAAAGCTGAACACATGGAAATAGAAAGTGGAGCCTGGAAAATCTTCCCTAGCATGGGTTCCTCATACTTGTTGTCCAGTACATTCCAAACATAATCGGTAGTCGGAAAGTTGGTCAGAACATCCATGGCTGTGATGGTGCCCATGTTGTAAACACGGCGTTGTTGGCCAAAGAGAACACTGAGGTGAACACAGTGTGGCTTCGCTCCATCTACCAGGCCCACTAGCCTCTCTTTGCAGCGGGCTAGGGAGCAATAGAATAGTGCATGCACAGGTTAACCGGCACTACCTGCAAAGGTCCAGTACAGCAGGCACTGTGTGGCTAGACTATACAGATCTAGCCCTATGGGAACCACGTATTGGACCAGAGGAATTTGACCTCCCATCCCAGTGAAACACTCACCAGTGAACACGCACATTAGGGGGCCGTGAGCACACTTGCTCAGAGCAGTGGGAAGCCTCTCCACAGCGCCTGGAGAGCAGGTTAGGTCAGTTGGAGATGAGGTACCTTGCTCAAGAGCACTGCAGGATTGAACCAACGATCTTCTGGTCCCAAGGCTGGTTCCCTAACCTTTAGCCAACAACTGCCCCTGCAACTAATCTGTTGCTTCTGACGTAGTAGGATACGAAGGTCTTGCTTAGCCTAACAGGAACACCAGACCAATTTCCATGCATCCTCTTTTACTGCCTACAGAGACATCTGATTCAAGCCTTGGTCCAGCTGGTAATGATAGCCTGGTTGACTGTAATGTTGTCCAAATTGCAGTCGGAAGCCTGAGTGTATGGGGTGTGCGTATGAAGCTAAAGCTGCAGTTAAAGTTAAAACTTTCTGCTCCAGGTGTCTGTACACAAAACAACATTTAGCACCATTTGGGCAAGGCTCGTGGGACTAGTGTTAGAAAGCGAGATTGATTTGGGCTTAGCCAAAAAGTTCAGTTGTGTTTTTGGATAATAAAAATATTTAAGATTTGCTTTGGTTTGGTAAAAATGTACATCTCTAATAATAAACCACTATTAACCTACTCTAATATCAGTCTTCTTAAATGGATTCATTTGAAAAATATACATACTGTGAAATATGTACCAAATCTGAGTCATCCTGTTAGTGCCAGCACCTTTGGCAGACGGCTGCACCACGCAGGACTACATGCACACAGACTGTTACGACGACTGTCCTTAACACCACGTCAACGTCACCAAAGACTGCAATGGTGTCGTGCCAGACTGTCATGGAGTGACTCAGAATGGCAGCAGGTCATCTTCAGTGACGAGTCCCGCTTTTGTCTTGGGGAAGACGACCAACGAATCCGTGTGCGGAGGCACCGTGGTCAGCGCCAAGATGAATGGTTTGTTGTCACGCGTCACACGTCCAGAAGGGCTGGTGTCACTCCACCTCCACCCCTATCGCACCATCTGCAGGAACTGTGTGAGGATATTCAAGCTGCATGTGATGGATTATCACAGGACACCATTAGGAACCTCTACAGCTCCGTGCCGAGACGTCTGGCATGTTGGGTTAGCAAACACGGCGGCCCGACGCCATACTGAGAGACAGACTTCTGTATGTGTAGCTCAATAAATATTGATCATATCAGTCTAAATTGATCATCATTTATTGTTCCTGGTAACCTTTATCTTCCTTCCCAATAGCACTGCACTCCCACACCACCTTCTGGGTGCAGATATTATTTTGATGATGACTGTATATTGTGACATGATTTTTGGCCAGGCCTCCCACTGCCACTCTTGGTCTTGTTGAAGTGTTATGTATGTCCCAAGTGTTATTTATGTTNGTTTGTTGTCACGCGTCACACGTCCAGAAGGCCTGGTGTCACTCCACCTCCACCCCTACCGCACCATCTGCAGGAACTGTGTGAGGATATTCAAGCTGCATGGGATGGATTATCACAGGACACCATTAGGAACCTCTACAGCTCCATGCCGAGACGTCTGGCATGTTGTGTTAGCAAACACGGCGGCCCGACACCATACTGAGAGACAGACTTCTGTATGTGTAGCTCAATAAATATTGATCATATCAGTCTAAATTGATCATCATTTATTGATCCTGGTAACCTTTATCTTCCTTCCCAATAGCACTGCAATCCCACACNACCACCTTCTGGGTGCAGATATTATTTTGATGATGACTGTATATTGTGACATGATTTTTGGCCAGGCCTCCCACTGCCACTCTTGGTCTTGTTGAAGTGTTATGTATGTCCCAAGTGTTATTTATGTTAACTCCCAGTGAGTCAAATGAAATAAAATAATTCACATAATAATAATAAAATAATAAAATAAAACATAATAAAATAATTCACTCATGTGTCAGCTAAGCTAGCGTCTGTTATGTCAGGTTACCTTGTACATCCCTTTTAATTCAACACCTAATAATTTTACTGTTTTGCAGCTTTGGTGGAAAATGTTCTTGAAGCGTGTTTTTCTTGCCCTCAGCTTGTTAATTAGGAATTTGGCCTTGGATTCCTGGAATGCCGCTTTGCAGCAACAATAACTCTTTATAAACTAGTTCATAAATAAATTGCATATAACTGAACTGAAAACCATAATATGATCCATTCAGGAGATCCATGTGCACCTTACCAACAGGCCAGTAGGAGGCACTGTTGGCCCTGGTTCCTTCACCCTCAGCTGCAACTCTTCAGAGAAAACAATCCAGCTGTGAGCTTGACTACTGATTGTCGCAGCTAACGTTGTTGGTTCCTTAAGGCAAGAGAGCAAACATCGATCTGGTTCAGCGGCGCAGGAGAATCCATCATCACTGGATACAGTTGTTTCAGACACACACCAATTTGTTACCTGCTTGAGCCTGCACTGTTTCAATTCTTTCCAATATGAGAGTTTCTCTGCGAAAGGCTTTCTGTAGGTAGCAGGGCGTCACGCTTGTAGATATGTAGAGATATTGTCCCGTAGGGTTGTGCTCTGAGAATGTGTGAAGTTGCTGTAATTGCTTTGTGCGGTGTGTGTGTGTGTGTGTGCGCACCGCTTGTCCTTTCCCCATGACCCTCTGGCACTGGAGCCGCCATGCCAGCACCCATTATGGCAGCCATTCATCTCCATCCTCCAGCGCGCTACCAGCACAATCACCCTCCAGAGACTCTTTTGTGTTGTGCGTGTCACTGAACTCTAAAGTGATGGTTCGGCCCAAAACCCCACAAAAGTTAAACAGTTTCCCCCGTCAGTCAAACAAGACATCATGTTTGGTGTCTATAGTGCCTAGTTTTGTACCTCGGCAATGAGGCTAATTGTCGAAGTGTTTGTTTCCATTGCTCGTTAGCCATGTTAGCCTTATAGCTCCATTGTAAATCTAAATAAGCAAGATTTAACAACACAGTAAATGATGTTAATCCAATACAGTATTTTCCTATTCCTACTCCGATGTAATGCAACTTTGGTGGATCCCAGAGAACCCACATATCCAATACAAATACGTTGACACTGTAAATGAGTAGGTTTATTGGGGCACATTGTCATACACTGCCTGGCCAAAAAAAGAAGGGTGCACAGTGTTGAACCACCTTTAGCTTTGGTTACGGGGTGCATCGCCCATGGTATTGTTCAAACACCCTTATGCAACGTCACAACAATTATTTACGTCCAGAACTGCTTTCATTTCTGCCCAAGATCTTGTGTTGAAGACAGGAGACTCCATAAGTCTTCCCTAGCACATCCCAATAAGCTTCAGTGGTGTTAGGTTCAGGACTCCGGACTGTGGCGGCCAGTTCGTTGGTGAAAATGGTTCTTCATGTTTCCTGAACCACTCTTGCACGATCTGAGCTCGATGAATCTTGGCATTGTCTTCCTGGAATATGCCTGCACCATCAGGAAAGAAAAAAAAATCCATGGGATAACCTGGTCATTCGGTACAGTCAGGTGGTCAGCTGTCTTCCTTTTATTACCACATGATGTTGCTGAGTCTCAGCCTGACTGACTGAAGCAACCCCGGATCATAAGACTCCATTCAGAGGCTTACAATGGGTGCATCATGTCTTCATGCGCTCCCCTTCTTGCCTTGACATGCCCATCTTTTGGGAATAGGGTCTGTCTGTTCTCATCAGACCACATGACCTTTTTCCATTGTCAATTTCAGTGAATGTCTGTTCATGGTCCGCTAGCTGTCTGTTCTGTTGGCATGCTGAAAAATAATAAAGCTGGTGATGGTACACAGTACTGGGTCTGTAAGGGGTAAACACAGGACTCTTCCAGCCAATCAGTAGCATGCTTGTGCGAAGGGGAGGGACGTGTAGGAGAGATGGAGGAAGAGAAGACGACCTGAAGAACAAACACTGAGAAAAGAAGTTCTTGGATCAGGCAAGACACCAGTGAGGCGTTTCAACGGCAGAGAGACCTCTGCGAGTTGACAAGACCAAAGTAAGATGGGAGAGTTTTCCCATTCCACCTTAAAGGATGCTCCAGTTACGTTGCCTGAGGTGCCTGATTGTGACTACTGCACCTTTTAAGGTGGAATCGGAAAACTCGAAACCAGCAGTTTGTGAAACAGAAGCTGACTTCAGTTTCATGGAGAGCTGAAAGGCATTAAAGGGGTGAGGAAGTTGCTTTGTTTGGGATGAGGAAGTTGTTCCGCAGGTGGGAGGTTTCACGGATGCAATAGGTCAGTATTGTTTTATCCTGTTTCCTAATGTTTGTGCAGCCGGTTAACAAGCTCGCTAGTCCAATGTCATACGCCTCGTCAATGCAAATCCATGAATTTGGGGAGCAGGGCTTTTAAAGGGGCACCGAAGAAAGGGTTTTCATTTGACCACAGTCGTTCTCCCGAATCACAGACTGCGGCATTCAGCATCACATTTATACACAGTTTTCCAAAATGTCCATAGTTGACCCTGCTATCAAGCCGGGAGGGTGAAGGCCACATGTCTTTACTGAAGACGTGAGGAACTACTGCATCTGCTGCTAACACAAACTGCCAATGGACTCCCGGCTTCGGATGGCTTTGGCATTGCCAGGGATCGAACTCGAGATGTCCTGTTGATGGGGCCAGTGCTCAGGCTGTTAATTGAATATGTCTTGATTGATTGACTACGTTTGGAGAAAGAGGAAGATGTGTAGTGTTGGTTAAAGCGCTGCTTTGAGGACAGACGCTTCTTTATGTGCTCAGACTCTGGGCTCTGTTTCAGTGAGCACAGGTCTGAGTCACCCTGAACATAATTAGTCAAAACAAGCCGAGCATCAGACGCAACATTCCCAGCGTTTAGATCCGGCTCTCGTGTTAGTTTTGTGTAGTTTTATTCTTGTTCCTCCGTCACCTGTGAACGGTCACACCAGATACACAGCTTTTCTCTTTCTCTCTGTTTCTCCCTCTCTTCTACTCTCACTTTATTTATATACAGTGTCAGGTCATGAATTCATGCGTGTGTGTGTTTACCGCTTACATTCAGGTGCTCAGTTGACTTCATTGCTAAGCATCGACCTGATCAACTCCAGATCATAACACTGCTTTCAGTGACTTGGACAGTGGGCCCTGTGCATGATGGGTGCATCACTTCTTGAGCTTTCTTTCTTACCCTGGCTCAGCCCAGGCGCAACCATCGCTCTGGAATAGGCTCAATCTGGACTCATCAGACCACATGACCACAGAGTTTTTCATTGCTCCATAGTCTTAATGCTCCCTGGCAAACTGAGGCCTTCTGCTTCAGCTCAGCCTCATTAATAAGTGGTTTTCTTATGTCCACACAGCTGTTTAGTCCCAATCCTGACTTTCTCCGTTTGTGACTTCTACTGTTGATGTTCCAAAATTCGACTACACCAAGCATTTGAGTGATCAGCATTCAAGATTTTTTACCACATCACTTGCATGCGAAGTTGATGGTTCTCCGCTGTCCTTCCGGGTGTTAGTAATGCCGTGGACAGTTTGGAACCCAATTCCGGTGATTCCAACTTCGTTCCTTAGTTGTTTTCTTTGATTGATGCAGGACAGTGGTTTCATCCATCCATCCATGTCGCTTATCCTTCTGGGTCACTGGGGTTGCTGGAGCCTATCCCAGCGCTCATTGGGCGGAAGGCAGGAAACACCCTAGACAGGCTGCCAGTCTTTCCCAGGGCAGACACACGCACTCAGACCGAAGGGGCAGTTTAGCATATTCAGTTCACCTGACGGCATGTTTTTGGACTGTGGAAGGAAACCCGCAGAGACAACGGGAGAACATGCAAACTCCACCCTGAAAGGATCCCGGACGCCCAGCCAGGGAATCGAACCCAGGCCCTTCTTGCGGTGATGTGACCTTGCTGTGACTGCACCCCAAACAACCATCTGAAACACAGGAACGTCTTCCCACATGGTTGTTTCAGAAATGAGAAGCTACTCGCTGCGTCAGTTAGGGTTTTCCGAACAATGTTTTTGGCCTAGTAGTCTATTATAGTCGTGATGTATGCTATATGAAGTGCTGCCCCAAATTTGGAAATCACAAATTTGGAAATCGTCTGTGGTTACCAACGAAGTAATGAATTCTGGCACCATCAATGATTGGTCCAATCTAATCATTTGTCTGATTCCAGTATATCGCCATCAGGGAATCTTCAGGAAGTGATCCCAATATCATCTTGCTCCTCGAAATATTAGGACACTTGCAAGTACACAGGCGTGATGTTGTTTATATTAGTCCTCCTGGTGTTGAGAGGGGTGAGAAAGGCTCTGGCTAGTGAAAGCAGTGAATGAGCTGGATACTACAATGATGAGCGTGGGACAACAGCGGAGATGATGGGCTCTTTGTGTTGCCTACAATAACAGCAAGCAGAACAAGGGCTCTTCTGAGGAGAAGCTGGCTTTTTCCCTCTCCTCTTTTTTTCCCCCAGAATCGCTCCATTCTCAGCTTCCTGATTGATTTCGTGTAATTGTCAGGGACAGTTTTTACACCGGCTCGTTAATAGTGGCTCAGGCCCTGAAGGGTGGAACGGTGGTATCGGGCCAATTACACAGCTGTGTGGGCTGGCGTAGTCAGAATTAGTGTATGAAAATGACTCATTCCCCAGTGTATGTTTCTGTGTGTGTGCCTGGGCGCGCGTGTATTTACGAAAGGAAATTGGGTCATATTGCGTTAGAGAATGAGTTCTAATAAATTACTCTGAGGGTCTTTCATTCAACAAGTCCAACACATCAAGTGCAGTTCCAGAAATTCTTGCAGGAATTGTGTGGTTCTTGAATCCGAGGATACAAGAGAATAGTTTCAAATTCCTTGACACTTCAGGCACGTCACCTTCAGCTTGAGACTTGCATTCCAACATGATTCCTGCAGGTCCCACCATGCTGTCCTGCGCGGTGGGACTATTTTTGGTGGACATGCTTTCACTTACAATGCGTCAGGCATAAACCCAGCTTTAGACAGTCTGTCGGCATCAGCTGTGGAAAGCTCTCGGGTGACTACGCCACAGTGTAGGACGCTAAATGCAGATAATAATAATAATTCAGGAGATAATACTTCATGTGTGAATAGAGTATGTTGAATATTGGACATCAATTACACTCATACAGATGGGAGCGGCCCGAAACGTCTACATTGAAGGCGGGTACAGAACAAATTCTAGTGGGAGCCCTATTCAACAAGAACTAGTGGCAGCCACCAAAACCGCACCGCTCACCCACCAATTAGCCACGCGGGCAAGCACAGAACAGCAAATGCGACGCTTCTACACATCCATAGGCTTAGGGTCCGGGTTTGGGTAGTAACGGAATACATAACAGCGTTCCATATTCCGTGACTGTATTCCATTACAATAACAAAGACAGCAAACAGAGTAGAGGTATCTTATAAAATCAGAGGTGAGCATGTATATCACAAGAACTAGGTCCACAAACCCCAAGATATGTTCTTCACAATAGCACAGAGTTAGTAGTTCCTATTAGATACCAGTAGAACATTAATAACGGTAAACGTAAAGGTCAGTGGTACACTCGCATAAGAGGAGAAGACATGTCCCTGCAAAAAGTACTAAATAAATAAACTGAGTTTACAGGAGTTTCACACTCAATATGAGACATAATCGTTCTTATTTCGGCCCCATTTATCCTGGCTGCTACATTCCAGAAGAGCAATGTCCCGAAATAAGTAACCCAAAGAATATGAGCAGGAACGGAGGAGCACATATGGTCAGTATGGTCTTTTTGGCTACCTTGAATCCGGCCAGCCTTTTTTGAATCATGCGTTTATCCTGATTGTGCATATGGCCTACAGCGGTAAAGTGATATAACAGTGAGCTCCATTATTCAGCACTTGTTGCTCCATAAAATTCTATATTTGACTGGATGTGAACCAAAGTCTTGTGAACATTAACCTGCCAGATATTACAGCTGAACTGAATTAATATCAACTTCAGTCCCGAAATGTGGAAACAGATCAAAGTCCCATAAGCGGTGGAGCTAGTTTTGACTAATGATGCCCATTCAGAGTTATTAAATGGCCCCTATTTATAAGCTTGCTGGACAAAACACGAGCCCCCTCTGTGATGTCCCGGGGTGTGTTAATTATGTGGAAATGATTTCTTTGGTTAAGGTGACAGGAAATGTGAATCACAGTACCTACACTGAGCTACTTTAGCTCATCATCTTACAGAGGAACCCAACATTCCTATCCCTGGATTCAAAGATGACAGTTCTGGCGTTCACAGGGCTGCATATGTGACTGATTGGCATGATGAACATTCCGGAGCACTTGCACATCTGGACTGGCCCACAAAATCCCCAGATTTGAATCCTCTTGAAAGTCTGTAGGACTACCTGGAACAACCAGTACAAGACCAGGGAAGGCATCTACCACATCTGGCCCAACTGACCAGTTATTTGAGAGTGTCTGAACAATGATGCGGCCTACGTGCAGAAACTCGTCCAGTCCATGTCTAATCCAGTCACAGCTGTTATTGGTGCTGGTGGAGGTATTACATGCTATTAGGTACGTTTCAGTCACGGGGGCCTCATATTTTGTGTGGCGAGCTTACTTTTAAGTAATAGGTTTTTTCATTGTGCGGCCACGGTTAAACTAATTCAGTAGATTGGGCCACGTAGTGCATTGTTTCTGTAATAGTGAACAGCCTGTAGCGCAGCCTGTATCTCTATTAGTCTAAAGGCTGGATTAAAGCACTGTTGGCGATAGATAGAAAATTGCCTCCATTTATTTCAATAGCATTCACAAGTGGTTCTCGCTGACAGTAAACAACAGATTTTTGTACCACCTCCACTGTAGCAGATTCTCTGCTTCTACGTGTGAATTTATGCAGATTGCCCAGTTCAGTAAAACTGAAGTAGGGGTGAATATTTTTGCAAGTCCAATGAATGTACTGCGGCCGGTGCAGATTGCTCTGTTTAATGTGCAACATTGACAACGTTGTGCAGTTATTTGGCAGTTGTCAACAGTGCTATCGCAGCTGTGTGTGTGTGTGTGTGTGTGTTTGTGTGTGTGTGTGTGTGTGTGTGTGTGT